>JAVSCE010011987.1:600000-1167344 GCA_032199065.1 Smutsia gigantea | reverse complement strand
AAAAATGAACAAGTGGGACTATATGAAGCCAAAAAGCTTCTGTAGAGCAATGGACACCATCAGTTAAACAAAAAGACATCCTACAGTATGGGAGAATATATTCATAAATGACGTATCTGATAAAGGTTTGACATCCAAAATATATAAAGAACTCACGCACCTTAACAAACAAAAAGCAAATAATCCAATTCAGAAATGGGCAGAGGACATGAATAGACACTTCTCTAAAGAAGAAATTCAGATGGCCAACAGGCACATGAAAAGATGCTCCACATCGCTAATCATCAGAGAAATGCAGATTAAAACCACAATGAGATATCACCTCACACCAGTGAGGATGGCCAACATCCAAAACACAAACAACAACAAATGTTGGTGAGGGTGTGGAGAAAATGGAACCCTCCTATACTGCTGGTGGGACTGCAAATTAGTTCAACCATTGTGGAAAGCAGTATGGAGGTTCCTCAAAAAACTCAAAATAGAAATACCATTTGACCCAGGAATCCCACTCCTAGGAATTTACCCTAAGAATGCAGCAGCCCAGTTTCAAAAAGACAGATGCACCCCTATGTTTATCGCAGCACTATTTACAATAACCAAGAAATGGAAGCAACCTAAGTGTCCATCAGTAGACGAATGGATAAAGAAGACATGGTACATATACACAATGGAATATTATTCAGCCATAAGAAGAAAACAAATCCTACCATTTGCAACAACATGGATGGAGCTAGAGGGTATTATGCTCAGTGAAATAAGCCAAGCTGAAAAAGACAAGTATCAAATTATTTCACTCATATGTGGAGTATAAGAACAAAGAAAAAACACTGAAGGAACAAAACAGCAGTAGACCCACAGAACCCAAGAACAGGCTAATAGTTACCAAAGGGAAAGGGACTGGGGAAAATGGGTGGGAAGGGAGGGATAAGAGGGAAAAAGAGGCATTACGATTAGCAGACTTAATGTTGGGGGGGCACGGGGAGGGCTGTACAACTCAGAGAAGACAAGTAGTGACTCTATAGCATCTCACTATGCTGATGGACAGTGACTGTAATGGGGTTGGTGGGGGGGACCTGATGAAGGGGTAGTTTACTAACCATAATATTGCACATGTAATTGTAGATTAATGATACCAAAATAAATTATATTTAAGAAAATCATATGATCATCTCCATATTTGCATAGAAAGCAGTTGATAGAATTCATCATCCATTTATTATAAAAACTCTTAACAGAGTGAGTAGAGCAATAACATACCTCAACATAATAAAGGCCATAATGACAACTAACATCTATTCGGCTAACATCATATTCAGTGATGAAAACTGAAAACTTTTCCTCTAAGATCAGGAACAAGAGAAGGATGTCCACTCTCACTACTTTTATTCAGCATAGTATTGAAAGTCCTAGCCACAACAACAAGCCAAGAAAAAGAAATAAATTTCCTCAAAGATCAAGAACTACACAAGGATGTCAACTCTCACCATTTTTATTCAACATTGTACTAGAAGTTCTGGCCACAGCAATCAGGTAAGAAAAAGAAATAATAGGCATGCAAACTGGTAAGAAAGAAGTAAAATTGTCACTATTGGCAGATGACATTATATAGTATCATGTCTGAAAACCCTAAAGACAACATCAAAAAACTATTAGAACTAATAAATAAATTTAGTAAAGTTTCAGGATATAAAACCAATATACTAAAATCTGTTGTTGCATTTCTATATACTAATAATGAACTAACAGAAAGAGAAATTAAGATAACAATCCCATTTATATTTTCATCAAAAAGAATAAGACCTAGGAAAAAATTTAACCAAGGAGGTAAAAGAGCTCTGAAAATTATAAGATATTGATGAAAGAAATTGAAGCTGACACAAATAAATGGATATTCCATGGATCAGAAGAATTAGTATTGTTATGATGATAATACCCATAACAATCTACAGAGTCGATGCAATTTCTTTCAAAATTCTAATGGCATTTTTCACACGACTGAGCATATAATTCTAAAATTTTTAGAGAACACAAAAGATTCCAAATAGCTAAAGCAATGTTGAGAAAGAAGAACAAAGGATCATGCTCCCTGATTTCAGACTATACTAGAGAGCTATAATAATTAAAAATTACACATAGATAGCGTAAAAATAGATACATAGAACAATGAAATGGAATGGAGAGCCCAGAAATAAACCTACACATATATGGACAACTAATTTAAGATGAAAGAGCGAAGAACATACCATGGAGAAGAGACAGGCTCTTCAATAAATGGTTTTGGGGAAACTAGACAGTTATGTGTGAAAGAATGAAATTAGACATCTATTTTCCACCATATACAAAAATTAATTCAAAATGTATTAGAGGCTTAAATATAAGACCTGGATCCATAAAATTCTTTCAAGAAAATACAAGTTGTAAGTTCCTTGACATCATGCTTAGTGATGTGTTTGTGGATCTGACTCCAAAGGCAAGGAAAGAGCAGAAATAAAAGAGGCCACATCAGACTAAAAAGTGTCTGCACAATGAAGGAAACCATCATCAAAATGAAAAGGTGACCTACTGAATGGAAGAATATATTTACAAATCATGTATCTGATAGGCAGTTACTATCCAAAATATAAAGAACTCATACAATTCAATAATGATAAAACAACCTGACTTAAGGGGCAAAGGATCTAAAAAGACATTTTTCCCAAAGAAGACATATAGATGGCCAGTAGGCATATGAAAAGATGTTCAACATAACTGATTATTAGGGAAATGTGAATCAAAATGACAGAGATATCACCTCACACCTATTAGAATGGCTATTGTCAAGAAGATGAGAAGTAAGTGTTGGAAAGGGTGTGGGAAAAAAGGAACCCTCATACACTGTTGATGGGAAGGTAAACTGACGCAGCCACTATGGAAAACAGTATAGAGTTTTCTCAAAAAATTAAGAATAGATCTCCTATAGATCTAGCTATTCCACTTATAGGTATTTACCCCCAAAACACTAAAACACTAATTCAGAAAGATATATGCACCCTATGCTCATTGCAGCATTATTTAAAATACCTAAAATATGGAAACAACCCTAGTATACATCAATGGATGAACGGATAAAGAGGATGCAGTATAAAAATACAATGGAATACTACTCAGAGATAAAGAAGATCGAAAGCGTGCCATTTGTAAACATGAATAGACATAGAGGGTATTATGCCAAGCAAAATAAATCAGAGAAAGCCAATATACTGTATAATGTCGCTCATGGGTGGAATCTAAAATAACAAAACAAATGATCAAACAAAAAACAATGTGAAACAAACTCATAGATACAGAGAATAGATTGATGGTTACCAGTGGGGAAGGGGTTGGGTGGGTGGGGGTGGGGGTTAGGGCGTGAAATGGGAGACCAATTACATGGTGATGGAATGGTAACGACTTTTGGTAGTGATCATTTTGCATTGTATACAGGTGTCGAATCGTAAGTTGTACACCTGAAACTTATATAATGTTACATACCAATTTTACCTCAATAAAAAAAGATGGATAATAACAAGTGTTAGCAAGAATGTGGAGAAATTGGAACCTTCATATATTGCCAGAGGGATTGTACAACAGAGCAATTGCTTTGTAATACAATTTGCCAGTTCCTCAAAATCTTAAACATATATGATCCAGCAATTCCATGCTTATGTATATACCCAAGAGAATTGAAAACTTACATCCACAAAAAACCTGTACACAAATGTTCACTGCAGCATAACCCATAATAGCTAAAAAGTGGAAACAACCCAAATATCCGTCGACTGATAAATAACAAAACGTGGCATATTCACACAATAGAATAAAAAGAAATGAAGTATCGAACAGGCTACAACATGTATGAACCCTGAAAACAATATACTAAGTGAAAAAAGCCAGGTACAAAAAGCTACGTATTACATTATTCTATTTATATGAAATGTCAGAAAGGGGAAAATCCATAGAGATAAATTGGCAGTTGCCAGGGGATGGGGGCTGAATGTTAATGGGTAGAAGGTTTCTCCCGGATTGATGAAAATATTCTGAAATTTGACAGTGGTGATAGTTGCATAATTCTATAATATAGCAAAACTCACTGAATTGTATAGAAGTAAGCAAACATTTTCTGTAAGGGCCATATAGTAAACATTGTAGGCTTTGTGCGCCATACAATCTTCGGTGCAGCTACTCAACCCTGCCCTTGTAGAGCAAAAGTAGCCATAGGACGTATGCAAGTGAGTGGGCGTGGTTGTGTTGTAATCAAGGTTTGTTTACAAAAAACAGGCAATAGTCCTCAACACACAGACATAGTTACGTTTTCTCTAAACAGGAAGGTCTCTGAGGCAGGGGCAATGCTTTATTCCTCTTATGTCCCCTGAGGGCCTAGGAAGTCGGGGCTGCTCAATATATACTTACTTGATCTGAACAGGAATGCCGTTGCACCATCTTCTTCCACGGACAAAGTTGTTACTAACATTTCTGCCCTCTTGGCCTGTGGCAGTACATGGGGATGTAGTGACCAGCTATCCTCTAGTTGGCTGTGGAAGAGGTCCTGCAACATGCAGACAGCTGGGCCTAAGATGCAAAGAAGGGGATGGAAATAGCATAGGAACAAGTGCCAACCAACTGATGAAAATTAAAATATGCAGCTGATTAAACACTTGAGTTGCCTCACCTGGAGCATTCCTGGAACAGTAGCACAGGCTGGAGGAAAGAGTTCTGGCCTAGGTGTCCCAAGGACCACCCCTCCTAGAGCTACAGCCTTAGAGCAGACCCACGTATCCCTAACATATTTGTCGCACCAAGCGGAAGTAGAGTGTGTGATTCTCTTCTGAGGAAGGACTTTGATGTAGTGTTCTAATCCTAGTTAAAGCTTTGTTACAGACTTTACCTAAGAGGCCCGCTTGCAACATTTACCCAGAGTCTCCAAGGAGAGAGGGTAAATACATTACAACATTTGCCATTCTGACTTAATCGGGTCGTTTCAAATGGTGCATGTCCCCAAACCATATGCTCCAGCAAAGGCTGAGACGAGAGACGGAGCAATAAGGTCTCGTTCCATTACGGCGGGCAGTAAGAGAAAATAGGGCACATTTTCCCTCTCTGGGTTTTCCCAGTGATGAATGCTGGGGATGTTCCATCGATCTTTTCTGCTCCTCTGTATTCACAGGTCTCAGCTCTCTGCAAATAACACAGCCTGCCTGTCCTCTCTTTAGGAAGACACCACGGAGTGAGCAATAAGGATGAGATTTGAGCTGTCTCTGGTGGTGGGGGTAGGTACAAGTCATCCCACCCTCTGGCCTATTTAGATCTTAGTGACCTCAGTACAGTGGCTTATTATAGGTGCAATCTAAGCTGAAGACAATTACAGATAAATAGCTACTAATTTCCATAAAACCACCATACAGTTGTTTAATACTGAAGCAGAAAATATGTTGGAGAAACATTACTGAATTTATTAAAGAATCTACTACGTAGCAGAACATGTCAGATAGAAATGGTGTTATAAGCTGTGACTCTGTTTTTTCACAAGGCTAATTTACATGT
The DNA here is from genome assembly GCA_032199065.1 of Smutsia gigantea. Classification (NCBI taxonomy): domain Eukaryota; kingdom Metazoa; phylum Chordata; class Mammalia; order Pholidota; family Manidae; genus Smutsia; species Smutsia gigantea. The sequence goes on along the minus strand of JAVSCE010011987.1, from coordinate 1,161,785 downwards.
TTGTTATGTCTATAAAAACAGACCATGATACTTGGAAGATACAGTTATCCAACATATGGATTTGTGTACCTTTATTTTCTTTTAAAGTTTCAGGTACCAGAAGGAAAAGTCAGAAGGTCTACTAGGCATTGAGCTAGAAAGGACATGAGAAGTATTTATATCTGGGGTCCTCAAAGCCCCTTGAGGCAAGTATAAATGAGTATTGCCCACTTACGTCTAAGTGGACAATTGGAACCAAAAGATCTCTTAATTCAAGATGAGCACGCATAACCCATACTAATTCTGCATGGCTGTGATGCTCTAAAATTACCAGCCAGTTTCCTTCCAGGGTCCCACTGGCAGGTATTTCAGAGAGGATCAAGTAGAGCGATGGTGTGGACACAAGGAGAGAGCCTCCCCATTGAAGATGTAAAGTGTTTTTTTTTCTTACAGAATTGTCAGCTTGCAATAAAATCCCATGTCATTTTATGAACTTCACCTCTATAAATTAAAAACAAAATAAAACGAAACACAAGCCTGTGGTGTTAGGACACTTTCAGCTGCAAGTAACTGAACTTAATGAGAAGCTTAAACAGTAAGTTACTAGAGCACAGAGCAAGGGGATCAGAGATAGAAAGGGTGTGGTACTAGAGTTTCAGCTCCATATCTCTGCAACTGTCTTCTTCCTCCCATTCCCAGCACCGGCTTCATCAACAGCTGGCGGCAAGATAGTCACAGCTGGTGGCAAGATAGTCACAGCTGGTCAAGACTCTGGATAGTGGCAAGGTTAAAAGCAAAAGCGCTCTATCTTACAGCCCTTTATTAGGATCGAAAAACCATAATTGCCCCCATGCAGGATCACCCTCATGCTTCATAGGCCAAAACTGAGTTGCATGGCCCTTCCTAAACCAGTTACTAGTTTAGAATACTCCAGATCTACCCCTGGGGACAGGGGTCACCTTTCTAGAAATCACCTAGAGTAGGGGTGATTACCTGAACAGAAATCTGTTGGGAAGAGCAAGAAAAAATAGTAGATAACCAACCACACCCACTACAAACACAGAGATCACTGTGTCAGGCGGGGCTCAGTTCTCTAGCTTTGGGACTCCCCCCGCTAGAGTTAGCTGACATACCTGCAGGCTGCATGGTTCTCTTCCCCCCACCCCTCCAGCTCTAGGGCCAATTCTGACCTGAGATGGGAACTCTGTAAGGAGGAGGCCGCCTGTTTAAGTTACCTGTTGCTGCACGACAAACGGCTCCCAATCTTAGTGGTCTAAAGCAACAATCATTTTATTTATTTGCTGACAACGCTGAGTCAGGAATTTGGGCAGACACAGTGGGGAAGACTCATTTCTGGTCCATGATACCTGGGGCTCCAACTAGGGAGCTGACCAAGACTGTTCAATCAGAGCCGTACAGCTGGGACCTAGAGTTTAATTCTTGGCTGGGTTCCTTGGCTGTCTCTGTGTTAAGACCCCACGTGGCTAACTTGGGATTCCTCACAGCATAGACTATGAGTCTATAAACCCAGTGGGCAGATGCTTACCAGGCCTCTAATTGATCACATTTGCTGATGTCTCATTGGCCAAGGCAGGCTGCCTGGCTGAGCCAAGAGTCAGTGTGGGAGGGACTACACAAGGGTGTGGGCACTGAGAGAAAGGCTTCCTGGGGCCACGAATGTGGCAGGTACCACCATCTGGCCCCTCCTTGATTCCAGTCCAGACCTGGTCCTTTGCTCCAGCTCTGCTCATTTTGCTCTGCCATCTCCATGAACTGTCACCTTGAGCAGCTTTCTCTATACCCACAACCTAAGCCACAGATAACGGACAAAAAGCAGCTACACCTATCTTCTTTCAACTCAGGGCTTTTCCAACTACCTCTTTCACTCCCCTTTGAAGCTCTTCTCTCCTATCAGTTTGTCCTCCTTCCTCTATAAATGTTACCATATCCCCCCTGGCCTAGCCTCTTTGAAATGGCAACTATTACTTAGGACAAGCTGTTTGACTTTTATTATTGGGTTTCAACCCAGAATCTGTCCCTTAGACTGCCTCTTTATTGCTCTGCACCAGACTGACGGCACTCCCCAGGCCCCACCTGGGCTTCTGGGTCCAGCACCTTAGACCCTGCTTGGCTAAGGATAGCATTCAGATCACCTACATTCGCCTCACGATCCTGAGTTCTTGACTTGGAGCTCATTCAGGGCTCCAGGTGCTCTAGGACTGTCAGCTCCCCTCCCTTCTCCCCGAAGGACTTGAGTCCCATCCTGAAGCACAGTCCAGAAGTGGAAACTTGCTATTGGCTGACACATTTCCATTGCACTAATAGCTACCTATCTTCTAAGATAGCCAGTGTCCCAGGTCCAGGGATCCTTGTTACTTTATTCCCTGCTGCTTCATGTATGAATGGGACACTCAGAGATGGGGATTTATGGGCCACATAATCAAACCAGGGAATAACTAGCCACAGAATAATGGATGCGGAGACTAGAACATAATCGTGACCTGCTTTCTAGTCCCACCTCTCACCGTTGCTGTCTTTACCTTAAATGTTGGCTTTATCTTCACTCTCTAAAGACCATTTCCTCTAATGACAGAAACCATGGCCACCAGTAGCCCTGGAATCTTTAGTGGGTCTGGATTTCAACACCCAAATTAAAATTCCTTAGCTCTCAGAACAGAAGACTTTATGCCCAAGCTACTTAGCAATAAAGAGAAGAAAAAGGTTTATAGGTTTTTTAAAGCCTTTATTATTGCTTATTTTCCCACTCCATTTTGACCTGTAGCAGAAAAGGAGACTAGAAGCAAGAGGATGGAGCATAAGCAGGTCAAGCCCACCAGGTCCCCAGGTCCCCAGGTCCCCAGGTCCCCAGGTCCTGGGAGTCTGCATGGCGCTCATCACAGTGTTCCCAGGTGGGACCAAGCCCCGTGAGGCTGCTCCACCTCAGGGTGACTTTTACACACATGGTGGGGCTTATAAATCCAAAACTCTTACCCAAGACCTTTGGAGTCAGATGAGTTTTAGAACTTTTCCAGTTTTAGAAACATAGACTATATACCATGTATTATGTGTCACGCCCAGTGGGGTGTAGAGCAGCCTCCCTTAATCACACTCATTAACTCTTTTATGGTAAAATGGATGAATAGTCACACTTTTAGGATAAATGATGTTTATATGGACACCCTTGTTGGCTCAGGTCAGACTTTGCTACAAAATGCACAACATAAACCTTTTGGTTTTCAAAGTTTAAGGATTTCAGAGTAAGGGGTACAAGATTGTAGACCTATAGCGGAAATGTGGAGAGTGATAACTATGAGCTGTTTCCCAGAGTGAAAGACCATCTCTGATGGAAGCCAGGGTCTGTGATAGGTTTTGCATGCATGAGGGGCCTGTGTCCCATGCTCCTACCTCCCCATGCCTACCCAGCTATGCCCCCAGCATCAGGAAGGCCACAGTGCACCCTGCCTCACTGTTACCATCTGCCTAAGAATCCACTTTCCAGGAAGAGGCTCCACACATTGGTTTGTCCACCTCTAGGCAGGAAGCCATCAGTGTTCCCCCCATCTGGCCCTACATTCCTGTTTCCATAGGTCATCACAAGATGTCCACATGCCAGGTCTGTCTTCTCCACTAGGACTCTCACTTCCACAGACTTCAGTACATCCCTTAATCAAACCTGATTTCCTATTCCTTCAAACTCTTTCAGTGTGCCCTCTGAAAGCCATGGTCCATCATCAGCAATTTCCTTCTGTCCTTAATCACTGAATGTTTCCTTCTCCTTGCTCTGGCTGAAGTTAGACTCTTGCCTGAAGACGCTTTTCCTGCCCCTGCAGCCCTCCCATATCATAGGCTTACCTCACCCCTCTTGCACCACTGAGCCTGTGAGAGGGAAAGGTGTCCTCCTTACTCCTCATTGCCACTTTCAGACCATCGTTCCTCCCTTAGAGGCACACACACACACACACACACACACACACACACATACACACACACACAGCTTCTTTGAAACTCATGCGCCGTATGACACCATCTATTGCTCCTCCTCACTAGAGTCATGTAAAGGTCTTTGGACCACTCCTCTTCAATTTCCTGTATCCCCCGACACTATTCATTCAGTGTTTGATGCTTTCAGTATTCAACTAGATGATACCTCTGGGACCTTCACCTCTCAGTTTTTTGATCTTCTCATCTCCACTTACTTTGTCCACACTCTCTGCTCCCCCATTACCATTCACTGCCTCCTTCAACAATCTGTATTTTGAATATCCATTTCTCCAATCAGTCTTGTATCTCTTGGTCTTATTCCCTCTCGCCTCCAATACCATTGACTCTTAGACCACACCAGGACCTCTAACCCTGCCTTCACCTCCCCGTCCACCCACGTGTGCCCTGACCTCCCTCGTTAGCGCCCGTGTTCCTTGCTATGCTCATTCCTTCCCCGGCATCATCAACTCTCTTTGCTCTCTTACTCTGTCAGACTCACCCGGCAGAAAACCCAATCCTGGTTAAATCCCACGTTCTGCCTGCTTCATGCCCACGTAGCTGAAAGTGGTCAAAGAAAAGGCACGGGCCTAGAATAAGTTCTCAGTTTAGTCACTCTGGCAAGCCCCTAGTGCCATTTTTCACTCCCCACATCCCCTTAGTCAGTACCCTCCCCTTCTCAGTAATGAGTAATTCACCCCTCTGTCTTCGCAAGTTGCCCACCCCTTCCATTCCTACTTTCAGCTGAAGACCTTGACTTTAATTTCACTGAGAAAATAGAAAAAATCAGGACTTTCATATGCCTCCATATGCTTTTCTCACCCTCTTATGCTCACACTCATTTTCCTTCATTCTGCGTGTCCTTCATTTCAGCTTTTCTCTGAGCATTTGATTCAATCCCTTCCTCCTGAAGATCACCATTTCCACCTCACTTTTTCTTCAGTTTCACCACAGGCACCTCAAAACGGTGACCTCAGCCCCAAAAACCACTGACTTATTTCTCAGCGTTCCAACTCCAAATTCCCAGGATGAAAAACCTGATTGGCCCAGCTTGAGTCAGGTGTTCACCTCCCGTCCAGTCAGCTGTGTCCGAGGAACGGGGGTGACACTGCACCTGAACCTCTTAGAAAAAGATGGTGCTGTGAGGAGGCGATGCAGGGTGCTAGAAACTATATGACAGCAAACAGCCAAAAACAAACCAAGAAGAAAACCGCTCCAAAGTTTGTTTCCCACCAGGAAAAAAAAAATGACTACAACAGGTCATTTAAAAATTCAGAGAACAAAGCTTTACAGAAATTACTGAGAAAGGAGACATCGTTATAAGAGGAATCTGAGGCAAGCAGTATTTCACTCTGTATCCTGTAGACTACAGGAATCCCAGAGCCTGGAACTGGCCATGCTGATCTTCAAACCCAGTATGGAACCAGTCAGTATTTGCTGGATTGAGTAGAATCCCCTGGAAGATGATGGTGGAGGGGGGGGGGAATGACAGCATTTTGGGCACTGCAATTCTCCTTGTCTCTAGACAAGCAGAATTCAAGTTTTCCTGAAAAGCCTGATTTTTCTCTAGCACTGAGTATTGTAAGGAACTGTGAAGAGAAATCTTTATTTGGATGACATTTGGTCCTATAATGGACAATGGCCTCATCTAAAGCTCTGCCAAAGATTCAAAAATGCCCTTCAACTCTCTGTTTCCTGTGTTTTCCCTCTCTAAAAGCCAAGGGCGTAACGCAGCATCACACGTTCAGGCTGGCATTTCCATGGAGAAATGAGCTAATCCAGTAGCGTGAGTGGTCTGCTTTCTGACCAGTTGCCGGAAAAAAGCTGAGAAAACCTGGAGATGTGGCTCTGAGCTCTGGGGGGAGGACTGGCAGGAGAAGAGGTAAACCAGAACCGCCTGGGAGGATTTTTCAAAATGTGAATCCTCCCTCCGCCATGATTCTAATATTACCCGCGTCCCTGAGAATGGGGGTAGGGAGGGATCCGAAAGCATCCTGGCACGTGTATTTCAAAAAGTACAGGCCTCTTTCCCTTCCTCTGCCCTTACTCTCTTGACTGCCAGTAACCTAGAGGGGTTCATTTGTATTTGATGTCTTTCTCAAATATCAGTATACATTTTATGTATGCATATATGTATTTATTTATATGCCATCTCACTCCAGAAAGGATGGCAGATGGCTTACAGGGATACATAGAATATTTTTAAAGGAGCATAAAAAATAGAAACAAAATGCCAAAGAGAAAAAAAAGAAGTTGGAAATTTAAATGTGAGTACCCCTCTGTACACTTTTACAAAGTCCAACTGGCTTCAACTCCAGAGAGGCTGAGCTCACTGAGAGGAGACATAAGCATTGAAGGTGAGCTGGGTGTTCAGGGAGCACGGGAGCATTAGGCACTGGGTCATCTATGGGAGAAGTTGATTATCTGTTACCAAGGTGGGGACCCCTGACTCTTGAGTTCCCACAAAATGAAGGCAATCTCACCTGAAAGAGAGGTGGGCAACAAGTTTCCATTTTTGTAAAATCAGGGGTGCCCCAGGGTGTTCATAAGAAAGCCTGGCCAGGATAGCACTTGAAATTTGAGGAATTAGAAGGCAAGGTAAAGGATTGTTATTGTTATTAGGTCTTATTACTGACTCCCCTAACCAGAGAGGTGTCCCAGGGGGAGGCATCTGGAATTCAGCATTTGATACTCAGATTCTTTCTTGACCAGTGACCGAAATAGATTAGAAATCTAGGTTTTCCTAATTCTGCTCACTGCATATTCAACAAATTTATACTTGAAGAGTAGGAGGGCATCATACTTGGAACGTGAACAGGTACGTATATAAGATCCCACAGTAGGATGGAAAACATTGATGTAGGTGGAGTACAGGGGAGGAAGACATTTAGGTGAAGGAGGGGAGAATAATTAATTCCAGCCCTGGATAATAATAATTGCAGCTAATATTACTCAGATCTTTTAAAAGCTGGGTGCACAAAGTAACCCAGTCATGGATATATTTTTATACTTCAGGAATGGCACCTCTGGCTCTCTCAGGGATTTCAGTCCTTCAGATAGTTAATCTTAAGGAAGAGCATGTGGGGATGAAAGGTATAATTTGCTGGTTACACAAAATTTAGGATATATAGGAGGAAATTAACTAAAAGCAAAATTCTCAAAAGTATTCAAGCAAAAAGGATAAAATGGATTTTTCTCTCATGGCCAGGCCTAATGATAAGAATAAATACCAACTATTTATTAAATGCCTACTATGCATCAAGCTCTTTATAGTCTCTCTAAACCTCTCGACTTCCATGAGGCAGTACTCCATTCAAAGAGGAATAAACTGGAGCTCAAACTACTTTTCCTACCAAACAGAAGGACCAGGCATAAAATCCAGGTAACAATAGCAACCTTTCCCAATTCTGTCATCTGCTCACCTCAGTACTGAAAACTAAAAAAGCTGGCAATGCAAAGATAAGCTAATTAAGGGAAAAGTTAGTTGCCTTGCTAGTTAGGATGTATGCCTTACCAATTTCTTGGGGACCCAGTGGAATGTATGTCATGATATGAACGGTAACCATTAAGGTCATTAAATCTTGTTGATTCTCTATCCCAGCTTTCTCTTCTAATCCTTCTCCACTCCTGCCTTAGTTCATGTGGAAGGAATGTAAGCTTGGATTGGGCCAGATTTATCGATAACGGTTATAATGATTAATTTTGTGTGTCAACTTGACTGGGCCACAAGGAGCCCAGATATTTGTTCAAACGTTATTCAGGGTGTTTCTGTGATTATATTTTTGGATGAAATTACGTTTAACCCAGTAGACTGAGGAAATCAGACTACCCTCCGTGATATGAGTGAACCGCATCCAATCAGTTGAAGGCCTGACTAGAACAAAAGGGTCGATTTTTCATGAGTAGAGGAGAGTTCTCATGCCAGATGGCCTTCACACTAGGACATCAGCTTTTTCCTGGCTTTGGGCTTGAAATGAAGCAGGCACTCTTCTTGGGTATCAAGTCTGCCCACCTTCAGGCTGGAACTAAGGCCATCAGCTCTCCTGGATCTCCAGCTTGCCAGCTCGCCTCGCAGATCTTGGGACTTGCTAGTCTCCATCATTCTGTGAGCTAATTCCTTATACTGAATCAATCAAGAGCTTTTTCTCTCTCCCTCTCTCTCTCTCTCTCTCTCTCTCTCTCTCTGTCTCTCTCTGCATCTGTTCAGTTCTGTTTCTCTTGAGAATTCTGACTAATATAGGCTCACTGAGCAGAGAATCCATATTTGATGATTTAGCTCAAGGAGATGGAAGTAGCTCCAACATTTTGCTTGGTTGGTTAACTGGACTGTGTATCTAAAGGTGTAGAATATGAAAATGAAATGCCATAATTTCCATGTATACTGTAAAGAAAGGTATTCAAAGCCCAAGAAGACTGGGAAGCAAGAATGCACTGATCACATAGGGCCTCTAGAAGGGTCCAAAGGACATACCCTGCACTAAGGCTGCAATAAATCCATGAGGGGAACCCCTGTGCCAGTCTCCTTAGAACTCTGTGGCTGCTCCTCTCTGTAGGTCAGATACTACAGTGTGGACTGAGATGGAACTGTGATTTGTAAATGCAGTGGGGATGATAGGGTTCTGGTGGTGGCAGGGACCAAGGGACAGAAGAGTCAAAGCGGTAATCAGAATAGTCTGACACCCAGAGATCTTCAGCACTGCCTAGCTGATCATACTATCCCTAGAGCTAAAATAGTCGGGGAGTTTATTAAGGTCTTACTTTACCTGTATAAGCAGAAAGCTCTAAGTCCAGTGAACAGAAGTCTAGCTTCAGTCATCACACTGAAGAGTCACAGCCTCTCAAGCAATTCCCGGACTAGAGCCAGTTCACCGACCGAAAGTCACTGGGTCCTTGCAGAAAAAGCCTGCTACACTGTCAAAAATTTACACTCTCAGAAATGTATTTCCCTCCCCATCTTCTCCAGAAGTACCTGTGACTATTTACTAGAGTGACTATGTCCTGGGGAAGAGAAATAATCAGACTTTTCAGGGATTATGAGACAGTGGGTCTAAACTGGCAGTAATTCCTGGAAGTCTGAAGTCTCGCTGTGGTCCGCCGGTCAGACTGGAGGTTTATGAGGGTCAGGCAACTAGTGGACTTCTGGTTCACTTCATCAGAGAGTGGGCCCAGTGGGTCCCTGAAACCAACCTGTAGTGATTTCGTCAGTTCTGGAGTGCATAGCTGGCGTCAGGGTAGACATAACTCAGCAGAACCTCACATCGGTTCTCTAATTTGTAAAGTGAGGGCTATTATATGGTAGAAAAGGCCAAGTGGAAACCACTAGTGTTCTCTAGACCAGGAAAGTAGTAAACCAAAAGCAATACTACCCTTCCGGAGAGACTGCAGAGATTAGTACCCCATCAAGAACTTGAGAGATGCAGGGATAGTAATTACTGCCACATCCCTGTACAACTAGCCTAAAAGAGATCACCTGTGTAGAAAACATATGGAGGTTGAACTATCCAAAACTTAATCAGGTGTTGAGTTCAATTGCAGCTGCTCTTCCAGATGTGGCTTTGTTCCTGGAGGAAATCAACACATTCTCTGGGACCTGGTATGCAGCTTCCGGCTTGTCAAATGCCCCTTTCCTTTTAGCAGTCAGTGCCAGCAAAACACCTTCTTGACCTACTTCAGAGCCACAGAAACTCTCCAGTCCTATCCCATAATCTAGTCCATAGGGACATGACTACCTTTCTATCCAGTAGGATAACTGCGCTGATCCCTTACATTCATGATATTTTGCCAATTGGAACTGGTGAACAACTCCTTTAGGTACACTGAGATAACATTTGAGAAAGATAAGGGAAATAAATCCTACAAAAACCTCAGTGAAATTTCATTGTCAGGAGCATGTTGAACTACCTCTTCCAAGTTGGAGGCAAGCTGCTACAGCTGGCCCATCCTGGATGGTAGGTCTCTGGATTTTGGTGGCAACATATAGCCATGCACCAAGTGACAAAAAGTTGCCCATTCTAAGTGGGTCCTAGAATAAAAGAAGCCTTAAAGTAGGTCTAGGTTGCCATGCAAGCTGCTCTGACACTTGGACCATACAACCCACAGATCTAATCATGCTGAAAGTGTCAGTGGCTGATAGGTATGTTGTGCGGAGTCTTGGAAGGCATCTGGATGTGCATCACAGAGCAAATCCTTAGGATTTGGGACAAAGCCATGCCATCTTTGGCAGATAACTGCTGTCCTTTTGAGAAATGGCAAAGGCTTGTATCTTTCCAGTGGGTCTTAGTGGAGGCAAAATGCTTGGCTGTGGGACACTGCATGATTATATGACCAGTGGAAGTGGCATATATGACATCAGGCTTGAACAGGTCTTGAGCACACAGTCACGTGATGAAGTAGACAGGCCCCCATGGCCCCTCTGTCCGCAGTTCTGCCTTCCCTCTTCGAACCTGTACCTGTGGCCTAAGACCAGCTGACTGGGGACATGGGGGAGGAAGCTTGAGGCATGGCTTCTAGTTGGTTCCTCAACTGAAAGTGGGTAGCTGCCCACGGCCTCCCCACACCAGGACAGGCCACAGGACAGTGTGAAGGTAAATACTCCCAGCAGGTGGTGTTTGGAGCAGAGTACCTGACTGTTCATTTCGCCTGCAAGTACAGATGGCCGGAAGTATGGGGCTAAGCTGCTTCGTGGGCTGTAGCTAATGTTTGGTCTGTGCTCAGGGACTTAGAAGGAACAAGCCTGGAAAATTAATGGCAAGGAGGTATGGGAGAGAGGTATGAGGATAGACCTCTCCAAATGGGAATGGGATGTGAAGGTGCTGCAAAAATGCTCACTAAAGGGGCTCTCATCAGAGGAGAGTCCTCATAATCAAGTGGATAGGATGACTCATTCTGTGAATACCAGTTAGCCCTTTCCCCAGCCACTCCTGTCGTTGGTCAGTGGACTTATGGGTGATGTGGCCCTATGGCTCAGGATCATGGGCTTCTCTTCACCGAGGCTGATGTGGTGTCAGCTCCTGCTGTGTCCAGTCAGCCAAATGCAGATTCAGGAAATGAGAAATGACTGCCAAGACCCTGGAACTGTGTCCCAGGACTGCAATGATCACACAGCAGCTGTGCTCCTCAAGGACCCAAAATCCCTCCCTTATCTGCGCACATCTTGGGAGGATGTGATTTCCTGTTCATTCCCCGTAAACCATGAGCCTCCTCCAGTCTTTCACCAAGAAGCACATATTCCTGTCACGTGAAACTGCACATACTCCTGCTTTCCCCCAAGAAAGGCCTGTGAGCCCCCATCCTAAAGCCTCCAGAGCTGCCACTCATTGTCTCTAATGCTTTGTCTTTGAACCTCCCGCCTCCCCTACACTAGCATCTGACCTGACCCTTCCTGGTGAGCCAATCACATGGTCACCCACCTTTAATTATCCTGATACTGTCAGATGTTTCCTACCCCCAGAACTATTTTCGTTGCGGGTCAGGAGCATAGATAGAGGGGAGAGTGCCACTTCAGAGTGTGGGAGGGGAAGCAGGCCTCGTCCCCTGACCCCTCACCCTAGGTACTCACAGTGGCGAATGACAGCCCCCTCCTCCTCCAGACATTTCTCAAAGCTTCCTCTGGGAAATGCCACCCCGGAATCATGACCAGTGATCCACACTGCAGACTGGGTCAGACCCAGAATGCTTAGGGACTGGCGGAGGTGAGGGAGGAAGTCAGGGGTCAAGGTGAGACCAAAGTCAAGAGCCCTCTTTAGAGGCTGAACCCTGGATACTAAGTTGCTTAGCATACAAAAGACATTTAAAATACCCTTACCTCTTAACAACGTGAGTGTTTAATAATAGCATATTGAGTAGCTATGAAAAATCATATTTTCAGGAAAAAAGAAGTGACCAAAAAATGCTACATCTTCTTTAAGAGCAAGTGGCAGAATGATGTAAGCCCATTTTTTATTTGCTTTAAAATTTAAATTATTGACTATGCCCAGGAAAAAAAGTCTCGAGCTATTAACAGTGATTTCTTCTGGCGAGTAGCTTTGGTGAGCAAAAATTTTCTCTTTCCTATTATATACAATTCTGAATTATTAGATTTACTTAAAATAATAATTATTTTTGTAATTCAAAAATAACTAAAAATCACGTTTTGAAGACTGGTAAATAACAAACTGTTTATGATACAAGGTTGATTTTTAAAAGTGGGACACAGAGTAAGTAAAGGCTAAAACCCCACGAAACATCACCAGAAAAAGAGGGAAAGACATTAAATGGAAGGAAATTATTCAATATGCAAGCGCAGGTTAATTTTGGAGTATTAATGTTATAGGTAACACATGTCCTTCAGGATATTTTTTGTATTCCCAAAACTTCTAAAATGTGAATTAATTTTTTAATTAGAAAAAAATAGAACTTTTTATTTTTTATCGTCAGGCTTATATTAATATCCTTTGAAGCACTAGGCAGGACAGCTAGATAGGACTCACATTTCTTTTTTCTCCCCACACCAAATTCTTTGGGGAGAATTTCTCATGGATTCCTGTAGAGAAAGTTGAGACAGAAAACTTGAAACCATCCTGCATGGCCACCTGGGAAGCAGCTCCCTGGGCCCCCTCGGCTCTTAGCGGCCCCACCTGTCCCTCCTGGTGTCTCCAGTGGCCACTACCTCCACTTTATCAGTTCACTGGCAGACTTTTTTGTACCCAATTCGCTAACTCATATCTGCTTTCAAGCACCATTCTCTTCCTTTTAACAACAATAAAAATTGAGTGGAGTGTATTTAACTCGCTGACAGAAAGGCCAGTCCACAGCAGGCCAGAAGCAGACATCTGACTCACGCCTGCCCACGTGTATTCAGGCTCCTAATGCTGGTCATTGGTGGCACTGAGGATATGAGAACCACGTAGGCATAGTCCTTGTCTTTGGGTGCTCATCACAGGCAGGCTGGAGAAGGGAAAGGGAGCTGGGGAGGGGCGAGAAACAGGTTCAAGACTACTGGGACTCACTGGCAGTGATGCTGATGAGCAGAGGAAAACCATGGCCATTGCCACGGAGACAGGGAGAAAACATAGGATAGGGAAGAGGAGGAAAGCAGGGCCGAAACTTGTCTGTTTTCTGAGAGCAGGCCATCTCCATATGGTCCCCAGACCAGCAACATCAGCGTGTTATTGGGCCCCACCCCAGGCCTTCTGGGAATCTGCAACTCTGGAGGTGGGGCCCGGCCATCTGCATTTCAACACTGCTCCTCCCCACTCCTCCCCTCTTCCCTTCCCTCAGCCTGGCCTCCACCATGTGATTCTGACATCTGCTGAAGCTCTAGGACCACTGATCTAACGTTCGGTGAGGGGCAGATGCTAAAAAACTCAGAAAGACAAACACACAACAGAAAACCTGGCAGAGATGAGTCACCTGCACCTCTTGGCAAGACCAGAAAGACACCCCGATAGAGGCTCTCCCAAGATAAGCCCCCCAAATGTCCTGTTCTGGCTGCAAATTGATATCTGGAATTGTTTATCATATGCTAGTTCCAAAGGTAAATTAACCTCCTATTTGAACAGCCCTGAGGAAGAACACTTGCCAATATTTCAGCCATTCCCAGGAGCACCGAGAGAGAAGCCAAATTCCGTGGATCTAGAGAACCACGTGAATTCCGACCTGCCTGCACAGGTGATAGGATGTGACGCATACTTTAGTAGAGATTTGAACACAGTATGACAGAGCACACAGGGAGCAATCCAGGCTGCTGGAGATAAAAAAGATAGTGTACTGAACAGACAACCTTTAATGTGGAGCTTGAAAAACCAGGATTCTACCATGCGGAGGAAAGATGAAGAGCGAAGGTCAGGAGTCATGAAGGCCTCCCGGGTGGGAGAGAAGGACAGAGAGGGAGACGGAGGGTGGGTTCCAAAGAGGCCCCGTGCCAGGCCAAGAAGATAAGCTTTCATTGTAGAAGGTTTTTAAGCAGAGGAATGGGGTGATGAAATAGACAAATAGAAAGGCCGTTTTGTATGGCTGGAAATGGATGGCAGAAAGGGCCAGTTAAGTAGATTCTGGTTGATTTTTATTTTTGGTTGTTTGTATTTATTTTAACCGTGGATATTTTAATCACCCCTCCGTTTGCAATTAAGAAGTGTGCTGGGGAGGCCTTGGGGATCCCAGCTTATGGGACAACAGAGCAGTGGCTGAGACCATAGTAGAAAGGTTAACTCTGCAAAGGGGTGAGGCCATCTGTCCTTTGAGATCAGAAAGAAGACAATAAATATCATGAAATATAAATGTTGGAAGTGGAATAGAGCTGAGATCATTTACACCAGAGCCCTCTCTTTCCTCAGTAAGGAAGGCAGCAACCTCATGGCCTGAGACCCCAGGGGCCGGGCTGGAGGTGGGGGTGTGAGGAAAGCTGCTGAGACTTGGAACGCTAACAGCTAACACCCCTGGCCTGTGTGTGTCACGTGCCAGGCACTGTCCTAAGTGTTTATACATAGTGACTCGTTTCAGCCTCACACCACCAGGAGGCCTCATCATACCCGTTCTACAGAAGAGAAAATTAAGGCATTCTGGTGGCAGACACATAGGTGGTATGTGGCAAAGCTAAGATGTGATGCCAAGCAGTCACCAGCTAGTGCTGGGACTCAGAGAAGGAATGCCCCAGAAATGCCTGAAAGATCCTAAAGCAGCATTGAAATCCCAGCTAAAGAGCCGCATACTCACCCCAGCCAAGTACTTCGATTGGCAGTACTGTTCTCTCCCACTCCTACAGAGGGCCCTTGGCAGAGCTATCGTGTCTTCCCTCAAGGAAGGACTGCTGGGGCCACCCTCGAAGCATGGCCATGTGCTGAGTTTGCAGAAGGCGATGAGAAAGCCTCGGCTGGAGCGTTCCCGGGGCGAGCGCCCGCTGGGGGCAGGCAGACACCCTGCTGCGCCTCGGGCCGCCCGTGTCCCCGAAAGTAGGGAGCCGCTGTGGGAAGAGGGCCGCTTCCCCGCCGCCTCATCCTTGCCTCGTCCGCCTGCGGAGTTGGAAGTTCTTCAAGTATTTGAGGGAAGAGCAGCTGCCAACTAAGCTGAGTCAAAGGATCTAAAAATAGTTAAAGAAAGCACAAAGACAGAATGTGAAAATCAGATTATTTGGGAAGCCATGCCAAACTTAGAAAAACTACAAGCTGGGTGGGGAGCACGAAAACAGAACTGCGGCCTCGGTAACAACTGCCCCCTAATCACTTGCTCTGCCATGGTTCTTTCCTGTTCTTTCCTCTCTCAGGCCACCTGAACTTAACGTCAAAGAGTCAAATCAAATAAGCAAACCGCTTTGCCTGGTCCTGAGCTCACTGTCAAACAAATCCTGGGACAGAGAGGGCTCCCTCCACCACGCCCTGCCCTCGGTGCCTGGGCCTGCCTTACATGCAAGCGGAATAAACTGTAAAACTTTTTATTTCCAAAAAATGCCCAGCCCCCCGGTGTCCTTCCACATGATGTTCTGAGATGCCCAGAAGAGACTTAGCTGAGATATGGGACAGTTAGAATGCACTGGGCTGGCTGGCACATCAGAAGTCCTCCTAAATGGTGGTCTCACCCATAAGGGTATTTACATTTAATGTAACAGGACAATTTGGGGAAGGTGGTTCCAGGGTCATTCTATAATTCCACACTGCCCGTGCATCAGTCAGGGCACTGGGGGGCCATTCTCACTGTCACCCGAGTTACAGAGAGGGGCTCGTTTTTTGTTCAGGCTGATGTCTTAACATGCTGCCCTTCCCAGGGGGCAGTAACATGTTTCCCAGCTACAGCCTGCAATTGGCTCTCTTGCAATTTCTATTTCCCCAAGGCCACTTGCATTCCTGGACTCATGGCTCCTTCACCCATCTTCAAAGCACAGGCTCTGCTACCTTTGCTTCCACCCTCGCTTCTCTTCCCCTCTCCTCTGACATCTTGTCTGACTCTTTATGAGGATGCTTGTGGTTACAGTGGACCCGCCTGGACCATCCAGGACAATCACCCCCACCTCAAGGTCCTTAAGCTAATCACATCTGCAAAGTCCCAATATATTCATTGGTTCTGAGGATTAGGAAATGGACATCCTTAGGGACCAATATTTGCCTACCACTCAAAAAAGTATTTCTTTGGCTATATCCTCTATGTTTTCATTCACTCCAAAGAAACAAGCCACTCTTCCTAAAGATTTATGTCAGGTTGTTCTGGAAGTTTCCATGTGTGTTCCTCAGACGTGCTCTTGTCTGCTCCATAGCAATTTGACTACCTCATGGCAGATGTGATTACATTAATGGTTGACCCTTTAATTTGGGTCACCCTGGTAATGCTTCCTGACGGTGTGTATTAGGGGTTTTCCAGAGAAACAGACCAATACTGTATAGAGAGAGAAAGAGAGAGAGCTTATAAGGAATTGGTTTATGCAGTTATGGAGTTTGACAAGTCCAAAATCTGCAGAGACTGTGTTCCAGTTTGAATCCATAGGCTGAAGCTGTTACAGAACCAGGAGGAGCTACTGTCCCAATTTGAAAGGCATCGGGAAGGAGAATTCTTTCTTACTCAGGGACCGCCAAACTTTTTGTTTAATTCAGGCTTTCAATTCACTGGGCAAGGCACATTAGGGAGGACGATCTGCTTTACTCAGTCTGCCAATTTAAATGTTAATCTCACCCAGAAACATCCTGAATGAAATGCCCGGAATAATGTTTTACCAAATATCTGGGCACCCCATGTCCCAGGCAAGTTGACCATAAAGTTAACCATCACACAGTGCCAGGGCAGGGATGTCCCCAGCTGAGCCCTGTTGGAATGGGTGTCACTAAGGAAGGACAGCCACTGATGCCCACTACAGTTTGCACTGGGGATGCTCAGAGGCCACCTGCTGCAGGGTCAGCACCCCACCTGGAAATCTGTGGGGCTGATACAGGGCAGCCTGACGTGCCACCTCGGCAGGAAGACAATTTGTGTTGTCTGCGCCAAACCCTTTATGCGGCTACCTCTTCCTGGCAGAGGCGTGTGACGTGACCCACATCACCTGCATCTCCTTCTTCACTCTTTGAACCAAGTTATGAACTTTAGCTTTCTTTCCTGTTACCTTGAGCTCTTTCCCACAAACTCCTTTACTTTTCACATAATAGACCCCTGGCAGGCCTCTCACACCTCCTCCCCCACCAACCGCTCTCCACATGATCAGGCAAACCTGGGTCCTAAATAAACACAGTTCAGAATTTAAACCAGGCTGGGAAACCTGCTGAGCATCTCAAAGTCTTCAAGAGGAAAGGAATGAGTCTCTGATGTCAGCAGTGTCCTGAGTATCTGGGGGTGGAGAAGTGGGAAGTTTGGGGCAGAGGGGTATGACAGGGGACTCAAGCCATATCAGATAGGCCCTGTCCTGTCTCTAAGCTGAATAAGTTTCCTGAGAACACTCCAGCTTACCTAGCACCACCCACAGATCCTGTCCTTGGGCAGCCTTTCTGGTCCTGAGCTGCCCTTGAAATGTGAAGATGCTCCGGCCAGAACTCCTCTCCCTTCCCCCTTGGTTACAGACAAAGGAGCTGAATAAGAGTGGCTCGCTTCAGCTTGCTTTATCAATCAGCCCAGCTGATCCAGACAGACACAGACTTCCCTAGACCCTAGGAAAATGCATGCATATTTCATGGAAACCTAATACAGTTGAGCATATGGAGGGTGGAAAAGAAAGAAAGGCAAGGTAGTGTTTCCCTCGTGGCTGGGCAGGCAGGGCCAGAGCAGTGCAGGTCCTGTGCTGGAAGTGGGAGCTTGAAAGCGCCAGGAGGGAAACTGACTTCCTAGGCCCAACCTGCAGATGTAGGTGGGCAGCAGAGGCACTGAGCAGACCTCAGGTTCAGGGAGCATAAGCTGCTCAGGGGACCTTGACAGAAACCTTTCAGCCAGATCAGAACAGGGGCTGACCTTCAGCCCTGCCCCAAGCAGGTGCCTGTATGGCTTGTTTCCCGAAGGTTAGCCAGGAGCACCCTTGGCTCACGGCAGTACAGGGTGGTAGCTAAGATGACAGGCTTGGAATCAGATAGCGTGGGTCTTAATTCCTGCATGACCCACCTCAGGAGCAAGATGTAAAGTCACTTACTTTATCTCTCAGAATGACAATTCTTTATCTATAAAGACCTGTCTCATATGAGATTTAATAACAGAAGCATTACTAGCTTTGCAGTGTCATCAGGGACCCAGATTTCTTTCTACTGTCCTTCTAGCACATGGGTTCCATTCTCAAGGTCAGCTTCCATTCTCAATGGTCCAAGATGCCCTTGGAGCTTCCTAACTATAGGCTAGAAGGAGAAGAAAAGTCAAAATGGCAAAAAAAAAAAAAGGCCTCTTACAGTTTATTCAGCTCCTTTTAAGGAACTGCCCACACAAGACACATTTCTGCTTCTCTTTCAAGGAGGGGGCACAGCCACGTGACAAACTATATGACACAAGAGCACCTGGGAAATATTCTTTTATGTGCTTTTATTAAACTGGGTTCACTGCTCACCATCCCAAACATAATTGGCTTCTGTTACTAAGGAGGAGGGAGAAATGGATGTTGGAGGAGCCGATAAACAGTTGCCACCAAAGCCTCCCTCCTCCAGAGTCCCCTTCTCGGTCACTCCACTGACATCCTGTACACTTTCTCTTGACAACAGGGCCAAGAGTCAGGCTTTCCAAGAGGGAGACTGGGACAAGAGCACAAAATTTAAGGAGGACCTCACTGTCAGGTCTGTGTAGATGCCAACACTGGGCTTGTATGAACCTGGGAGTGGGAGACTCCTTCAATTTTGCATCCTAGGCACCTTGCAGGCCTCACCCTAGTGAGGGTGCCTTGAGTTGCCAGGTGGGCACGCCCAGCCCTTTCTTCTCACCACATTGTGCGTGGCAATTTCTTCCCATCACATCTGGTTTTCCAAAATGGGCAAACCTCTTCTGGGATCCTCAGAATTTCGATCAGTTTAGGTTCTCAGAGACCTCAGAAGTCTTCAGAACACCCAGGTCTCATCTTCACACCCTCACCTGTGCCCTGCAAAGCACAGGTGAATGTGTACACATGGTCAGGCTGGATGAACTTCACCAGGAAGGGCAAAGCTAGTAGCCTCATAGGACACATCTCATTGCTTTGGATTTCAGAACTGCTACAGAAGGCTTGCAAAGGCAAGGGCTGCAGTGGGCACCATTCTTCCCACCCCCACCTCTGCTTTGAGTTCTTCCAAGAACATGCCAGCCATACTAGCCACTAGCATTTCATAAGCCAGCTGGCCTGAAACAAGTCTGGATACATTGTGGGTTCTATATACAATAGGTTAATTTCCAGTCCAATTATAATAATGGTAATAATTGGCCACACTCAGGGAGCTGGCAATTACCACTATTTTTAACCTGCATCACTAAGGCAAATGGTTTTCTGTATAGCTCGTTCCAAAAGGGCTGAGTTTTCTCCAGCTGGGAAAGTCATGTACCAGAGTCACACCCATCCTTCTCTTCTCTGATGTTCTCCATATGGCATCACCTACAGGCCCCGGGATCATGGACCCATCGACCTGTTTCTGCCCTCTTGCCCTTCCTTCCCAGCTGGCTCTCCAACCCAGTAGAGATCTGATTTATCTGTTATCATTGATGGATACTTGGTGTCTCTTGAACTCTACACCCCACTCAAGGCTCCTATCCTTACCTCATCATTCCCAAAGAAAATGTGTACTTCTAGTTTTATTTTGACAACGCTCTTCCTAAACCTTGGCGTGGGCCTCCTGGCTCTGGGTGTTTTTCTGACATCATCATAGGCCTGACCTCCTCTCTCAAAACCTTTGCCAAGAGAGAGGAGGTATTGGCAGAACACCAGGAGAACCACACCTATTGGGAACCAAGAGGGAGAGAAACCCTCCACAGCCCTCCTGCTTCGCACCATGGATGAGAGAAGGAAGCCTAGAAAATTTCTTGGAAAAGCCCCACAAGGACCCTGGGGCAGATGAGACTTCTAGCAAAGCATGATGTCTACTTTGCAACATCTCTTTCTGGTCCTGGTGCTTGGGTCTATCTCTTATCTCCCTTCTGTATCGTGACCCCCATGGTGGCAGAGATTGTATATTTTTCTGTTGTCACCCAGCAGTTTCTGATACTGTCTATACCCGGTATTTGTTAAATGAACAAATACCATTGGGCAGTTCTATGGCCTGGATATGTTCTGACCTCACCAAGGGGGAGTTCAAAATAAGTCACATTAATATCATTCGTATATCACATGTGTCATATCAAAAGGACCCAATAGATGATTTTCCTCTGTGTGTTCTCATTGGGTTGTTACAAATGGGTAAATAAGAGGACAGAGTCAGCACTTGGTCGAGTAGAGGAGGGCACTCAATTTGCAAAATTTAAGGAGTACCAAAAAATTCAGGAATCAAACAAATAGTATTTAAATGCAATTGCATTCATTTTCTGGGGCTGCTATAATAAAGTGCCACAAACCGGGCAGCTCAAAACAACAGCGGCGTATCCGTCGCAGTTCTGCGTGTGAGAAGGCAGCAGGGCCAGGCTGCCTCCAAGAGCTCCCGGGCGAATCCTCCCGCCCCTCCCTGGCTCCAGCCGATCGCCGCAGCCTTTGCCCTCCTCGGCTTGCGGCTGCAGCCCGCCAAGCCCCCCTTCCATCTTCCCGTGGCTGTCTTCACACCGTGTCTCTTTGCATCCCATGGCTGTCTTACAAGAGCACCAGTCACTGGACATAGAGCCCACCCTAATTCAGTATGACCTCATTTGAACTAATTACACAGGCAAAGGCCCTATTTCCCCAAAATTCTGAGATTACACAGGCAAAGGCTCTATTTCCCAAACATTCTGAGATTCTGAATTTGAGAGGGAACACTATTCAACCCAACAGAGAAATATCTTCTTTTAATCCAAATTAATGTAAAACAAATCCATGAAGGAACATTTCAGAATTCTAAATAACGACAGGATCCACCCCTGTGCTAGCAGGGTGCCCCTCATCCACCCGCCCCTAGACGCAGCCCTTTTCTAACCTCCAGAACAACGTCAGGGAAATGGGAAGACATGATACGCATTGATTTCTTCTACCTGTTTGCTCTGTACATGTTCTTGCAAGGAACTGTCACCTGTTCTGGGCCAAAGAGTACAAGCTCTGTGAAAACATTCTTTTTCCCTCTCGCCGAGCTGCGCATGCCGACATGACTCCACTCTTAACAAAAGAAAGGCATTTAGGAGAGAGGCAGAGCCCATGCTTTACGCCCGATGAGACCTAATTATTGCAAAGAGCATCTGAGAGAGTAAGCAGCCATGGAAACAAGAACCTCCCTGAGGCTCCAGCCCTGTGAAGAATCCCAGGGAAACAGCCCTAGGTCTGCACAGCAGCCTTTCTCTATCATTCTCATAGCTTGCCATACACTTGGAAAGGTTCCCGAAATTTCCAGAGGAAGCCTTTACAGAAAAAAACACCATCTCTGCTTGTATGTTGGTTTCTCAGCAAGGGACCAGAAGAAATAGCACAGCCAGGGCTTCTGTGATTCAAAAAGTAGGTCATAATATCCTTGAATCAAATTCCTGGGGCTAACAGCCGGCAGCAGGCACCATCACAAGCTGATTCCACGTGGTTTATTTTTCCTTCCTTTCTAGAGTTGCAGAGACGAAAGTGATGAAATACCCAAGTTTCTCTCACTCTGAAAAAAGAAGGGGCAGAGAAGTCAGCACTTTTAATATCTATGGATTTTTTTTGAGTACATACAAAATTCCATGCACTTTCAAGTGTAATTTTCATGAAGTCCAATGGACGACATTGACGTTGAATCATCCTTGGGTGCAAAATGAGAAATGTCCCAGAGAGATATCTGACTTACCCAGTGTGTCCCAGGCCAGAAGTGTGGTGGCAGGACTGAACCCAGGACAAAGGCATGCCTTCAAACACTGGAATCATGCATCTGGTTCACAGACTACATGCAAAGTAGCGGTTCTGATGGTTTCACGATCCTTCCTTCGGATGACTCTGGAGAATTTGAAGACAAAAGACAAGTTGCTCTACATCACAAGCCTTTGAAATGGGCATGCCATCACCCACGCAATTCACGTCTAGTAATTTGCCCTCAGGGCACAGTCAGTAATATACCCACACCTGGATCTGTAAGGCTGCTTATAGCAGTGTTATGAATGATGGCGAAAAGTGGGGGGGAAATAGCCCAAGTAGGGGCTGGTTAAATTAACTGTTAGGCACTTATGGTGAAGGGCCCCAGGCTTTTCAGCCCTGTGAAGTTACCCTGCTCTTTAATACTCATATAAAATAACTAGACTTCCCATTGTTTGTGACACAGGCATTCCTGAATGTTTGTAACAATTCTAGGGGAGCAACTACAGCAGTTGGTGGTAGTGTCGCCCCTTGGTTCATGCTGCTCTTGACTTCTATTATCTTTTGGCATATTTTTATCCTTCCTCCACTTTACTGCAAATATGGAAATAGCCCCCTTCCTTCATTTCTTAAGTCATCACTTGGGTGTGCAACTGTGGGTACCACAGTCTTTTTGAAGGAGATCATAAAAAGAATACAAGGCAGAAAAATAGACCGTGAATGTCAAAGTCAGGCATCACTGTTCCTAAGTCAGGGAAAGGATCTCCTCGGTGACCATCTCGCCTCTTTGTCCTAGCCATCCTTCCCCTGCTGGAGTCAGCTCCTCCTTACATCTACGCCCTTCTCGCCTCCCTGGGACGTGGGCCTGCAGCCCCTGACTCCACATGCCCAGAGGCCAAAAGCCTGCAGCCAGCAGAACAGCTCAAGGAGGCAACTTCTGTGCTGTTCATCTCCTTGTCTCAGACTTTGACTCCAGTGAAGGTCTTAGTTCTTGCCTTTGCATAATCAAAACGCTCATGGAAGTATTTCTTTTATCCTAATTTTTTTTTTAAAGTGATTTCTCCCTCAAATGAATTTTGCTACCACACCCTAGAGAAACCAAGACAAACTGCCAATAGCTTTTAAAATAGCAATTTATTTTCCTTCCCACCACACATTTAATTGAATTCCTCAGAGCCATTAAAAGTCATGTTGTAGAAAAGTATTTAATGACATGGAAACAGTGTTCACAGCATATGGATAAGTGACAAAAAAAAACTATCAAAAAGTACGTGCAGTAGAATCCAAATTATGTGAAAGTTGTGTATATATTTAATTATAAAAAAAGGCTCAGATTTGGAAACATATTGTTGTGTTTTTCTTGTTTCCTTCCTACATCCATCTGCCTTGGGGTGAGGCCTTATTACAGATGCCAAGAGACAGAATTACTGTTTCACTTTTGATACCCAAAACAGGACTTTACACCTGAGATGGGCTTGAAAACAGGGCAGGGGTTAAGGAGAACTGTTTCACATGTCAGTGGCTTTGCTTTCGAGATTAAAGAGAAGGCAATGGAGACAGAGTGTGGGAGATGTTCGAGGAGAAGCTGCGTCCCCTGAAGTCAGGTGACCTAAGGCGGACTGGACCTTGTCCTGATCTCCTTGGGACTCGGGGCACATCCCACTGCACAAGGCAAGCCCACGGCACATGACTAATAACGCGGAGTGACGCCGCGGAGCCAAGCCAGCGGGGCATGGATTCCAAGTTAAAACATGGACACATGACAGTGTGTGTGTGGACCAAGCTGGTCACGGGTAAATAGAAGGTGTGGCAGAAGGTATCGGGCTCTACGGTATTCACAGCAGCCGTGGAAAGCCCTGGATGCCAGAAAGAGCCCCCTGGCCTCTGAACAAACTGAGATAGAAGAGGACACATGTCAGCAGTCACGGATATTAGGGGCAAATGCCAACAGAATGTCCAGAGATGAGCCCAGGCCAGCTGTCTCTCAGCACCAGCAGGCAGCACCTGGGCGAACTCCAGGACAAGCCCAGGGTTCCTCTGGTCACATGGGCACAGACTCTCAAGCCCCATATCCATGCTGCCAAATGCCATTCTGGGAGGAGTGGGGTGAGGCAGGAAGAGAAAGAATCCGAAAGACTCGGCAATCGTCCCAAGAAGGTGAAGTTAAACCTAAAAACACTGAATAAATTATTGGCTTGGACTAGGTTTAAACTCCACTGAGCTGAACTGAGAATCTTCCAATGATCCCGCAGAGCAGATGGGGTGGGGATCAGAATGGGGCAGTGGCTCAGAGGATCCGAGGAGTTATAAGGCAGTAGTTTTCAAACTTGAATGTACATTAGAATCGCCTGAAGGGCCAGTTAAATCACAGATCTCTGGACCCACCCCCAGAGTTTCTGACACTCAGGAGGTCTGAGGTGGGGCCTGAGAGTTTGCATTTCTAGGAAGTTCGCAAACAGTGCGGGTGCTCCTAGTCCAAGAATGACACCTTGAGAGCCCCTCTTCTGGCTAGTTCAGGACTCCGTGGTCCCGGCACAGCTCAGTGTAGTGATGTCGAGGGTCCCCATCTACCTACCTATGACCGGAAGTGCATGACCCAAACGGCACTTGTGGTTATGACCAGGTTGTAGGATTATGGATGATTTGTATTTTTTACTTTGTACACTCTAAACTTTTATAATTACCTAAAATGAACATCTCTTACTTTTGAAATCTGAAAAGAATATACCAAAAGTGTTATTCGAAAGGCAGAGACCTGCTGCCCAGGATCCATCTAATACAGTCCAAGAAAACAAGCATAAACAAAGGGTCAGGCTCTCACTCTTCCTGCCAGGCTTGGGCTGCTGCTTCCCTTCCCTGAAACTTGTGCTGTAGATACTTTATGGCAAAGTCTTTTATGGATGGAGAAGCAGCCACCAACTAGGTGTTATATGAGGGGTAAAACACACCCACAGGCCCTTAAACAGCTCCCTCACCCACCTCCTCAGGTCCCCCAGAAACTACTCCACAGACTAATCCCTGAAGAAAATTTAAAGATGTGCAACATCACTGACTCAACCTCTGTGTCACCTGGTAAGGATCATCGTCCACTTTCCAACACCTGGCTTGACCTCCGGTCATTAGGAGACAGCAGGAGTCTAAGGGGTTGGGACAGGTGACAGATCGGTTTTACTAACAGGTTCAGTACCAGAAGTTCCAGGGCACACGACCCAGCCTGAAGGAAGTAGTGGGCAGCTGTGGGCATCCAGGGGTCAACGCAGGAAAGGGGGCCTGGAGAGAGGGAGCCAAGGCCGGCTTGCACAGGTAACACTGACTGAGCATCTCAGGGCCCCAGCCTGGTGACAAGGCGGCCGGGGACGCACTGCTGCTCCCAGCTGGCCCCAGCCCGCCTCAGGACAGCTCACACGCGCAGGGCCTTGGCAGTGGGCCTGCTGCAAAGAACAATTGGCCAGAACAGGTGGAAACAGTACATTTCACACACGATTAAGTTTTAAAAGCAGTTAGACTGTTTGTGGAAAATTGTCCTTTGACTGTCTTGGGACATATTATTTTTCCAAAGGCAAAATTTCTGGACAACAAATGGTGCTGGAGGTGCAAATATGGCTCATAATTAAAACCACAGAGTGAGTGGTGATTCTTTTTTAAAAGAAATCTCGTTTCTTACAGAGACCCAGCTTAGCTTCTGCAAGCACCACTGCCCTACCTTATTTCCAATCTATTGCCTTGTTTATAAAAATGGCTCAAATATGGATTTCTTAAACTCTGCTTCGGGGACATCTCAGGCTTAGAGCTGAGCAGACCAAAAGGATGCATTTGCTTAAGGCATTAAAATCCATCTTCTTTGGCAGTAACGCTCTGTTGATTATTCCCCTCCCAGCTCAGGGAACGAATCCTCCAGCAGGCAGCGTTAACAAGCCGTGGAGAGGTTCTCTTGAAATAGTCCACTGGGCTGAAAATCCAAGTTCTCTGCACACAAGGTGACATGGACATTGCACACAGGGGCACCGAGGGCCCACTCACTGCTCAGTGTTTATCCATTCCCTTTTTATTCTCCCTGCTTGGCTGTAAGCTCCTTGTGGGCAGAAATCAAGTCTGAATCTTCATTGTCAGTGTGAATGCCTAGCACTGTGGCTGGTTCATGGTAGGCTCATTAATGTTTGTTGAATGAATGAATGATTCAATAAACGCATAATAATGATAATGGCCCTCATAGAAAGAGCATTTACTAGGTATGCAGCAATATGTTAAACAGCTTACATTTTATAATTCCATCTAATCCTCCTGACAAATCATTTTATAGATGAGAAATGAGTGGAGGGGATGGATAAATGGGAAATGAAATGAGTGGTGAGATTAAATGGGAAAAGAACAAGAAAAGAGAGGAAAAGGATGAAGGGAGGGGAGGGAAGGGTAGCTGAGGAGATGGAGAAAACCAGGAGTGGCATAGAAGGGGGGGGAGAGAAAGGGGTAGGACAGAAAAGAAAGGGGAAGGATCGGCTAGGGAGGGAGGCAGTGAGGAGAAGTGAAAGGGGGGGAGGGAATAGAGAGGCAGAGAGCGAGGGAGGGAGGAATCTGGCACTTGCAGTAGCTTTTCCCAAAGGGAGGCTCCAGTAGTGGAAGGTACTGCAAGGATTTCAGCTGAGGCAGCAGAGCCCACCTTCTGGAGGGGTTGACCAGAGGGGCCGAGTGCAATAGTGCAATGCCACAACAGCAGTTGGCACCAAGAAACTGACAGGAGTGACCTGCTGGAGAGCAGGTCCTAGCAAAAGTCCTCTCCCTGCAGGCCAGACCAGGAGACCAAGCAGGCAGGCTAGGTAAAATCTGCAGCAAGCAGTGAAGCCAGAGAGCTGGATTAGAAACCAGAGACTGGTAACAACAGAGGTTACGATCCCAGTTTACAAACAAGAGACTGAGGCCCAGAGCGCAAGGCAGGATGCATTTACAGAAAAGAAGCAGAAGGCACGTGCTTCCAGTCAGACCGAGGGGAGATATTTAATATATCATAGCAAAGTGTTCACATACTGTTTGCTTTTAAAGTAAGGACTCACATAAGCCCATGAAAAAGAATAGAGAGCCCAGAAATAAACCCATGTATATATGGTCAGTTAAAATATGACAAAAGAGGCAAGAATATACACTGGGGAAAAGACAGTCTCTTCAATAAATGGTGTTGGAAAAACTGGGCAACTACATGCCAGAGAATGACACTGGTTTACTCCCTAACACCATACACAAAAGTAAACTTGAAATAGATTAAAGACCTAAGTGTATAACATGAAACCATAAAACTCTTAGAAGAAAATGTAGGCAAAAGTCTCCTGGACATAAGCATGAGTAATTTTTTTCTGGACATATCTCCCTGGGCAAGGGAAAGAAAAGCAAAAATAAACAAGTGGCACTACATCAAACTAAAAACTTCTGTAAAGCAAAGGACACCATCTACAGAACAAAAAGTCAACCTATCATATGGGAGAATGTATTAAAAAATGATATATCTAATAAGGTGTTAACATCCCAAATATATAAAGAATGCATGTAACTCAACACCAATAATAATAATAATAACCCTATTAAGAAGTAGGCAGAAGACCTAATAGACCTTTCTCCAAAGAAGACATACAGATGGTCAACGGGCACATGAAAAGATGCTCCACACTGCTAATCGCCAGGGAGTTGCAAGTCAAACCACAGTGAGATAACACCTCACACCAGTCAGAACGGCCACTATTCAGAAGTCAGGAAATAAGTGCTGGTGAGGAAATGGAGAAAAGGGAACCCTCCCACACTATTGGACTATAAATTGGTATAGCCACTATGGAAAGCAGTATGGAAGTTTCTTAAAAAATTAAAAATAGAAATATCATACAACCCAGTAATTCTACTTGTAGGAATTACCTGAAGAAAACAAAATCTCTGATTTGAAAAGATATATGCACCCTTATTATTCATTATAGCCAAGATACGGAAGCAACTAAGTGTCCATCAATAGATGAATGGATAAAGAAGATGTGGTACATATATACAATGGAATATTATTCAGCCATTAAAAAAAAAGAAATCCTGCCATTTGTGACAACATGGATGGACATAGAGGGTATTATGCTAAGTGAAATAAGCCAGGCAGAGAAGACAAATACCATATGCTCTTACTCACATGCAGAATTTAAAAACAAAACAAAGCAAAATGAACAAAACAGCAATAGGTTCATAGACACTGAGAAGTGAGTGTTGGTTACCATGTAGGAAGGATTGGGATTTGTGGGTGAAATAGGCGAAAGGAATAAAGAGGCACAAAATCTCAATTTTAATATAAATTAATCTTGGGAGTGAAAGTACATAATAGAGAATATACTCAATAGTTCTGTAACATTCTTCTGTGTTAACAGATAGCAACTACAATAGTTGGGGTGAACACTTAATAATGTATGTAACTGTGGAATTACTATGCTGTATAATTGAAACCAATTAAATAATAGCAACTATTTTTCAAAAGAAATATACATAAAAATAAAAAATAAAGTAAGGACTTCATTGTTTGGGGGGAAATATGCTGTCATTATATAGTAAAGTTAGGCAATATAAAATAGAACAAAGGTCAAAGAATAAAACCCATTAAATTGTATTACCTAGAAAGAAATCTTGTTGCTGTAGATGGATTTCGTTTCAGACAACTCCTAAGCATGTATACCCAGAGAACATAGGTAAACAAATGGGGGGACACACGCAGAAGGACAACTGAACTGTCAGGTGGATATTTACTAAATGTTATCTTTAAAGTATTAAAGTTCACTTTATTGATTTTACTTACATTTACTTAAACTTAAATTTGTGGCCCAAATTCATACTTCACAATCCAAAAATATAACTTCAGATCATCCCAGACTGTGATATTGCCTTAAGGAAGGCAAAGAGCAGAAGCAAATGCAGTTCCTCTCTCGAAGACCACCTTCATCCCAGGCCCCTGAGAATTCCTACACAACAAGCTCCAAGGAAAATGAGGAACTCAAAGAGTTTAATGTCACAAAACACATAGGAAAACAAGGTGCCACGTTTGAGAGGGCTTAAACAACATGAAATGTTTCAGATAGAATGATCAGACACATAATTTAAAATTATGTTTAATATGTTTAAAGAAATAGAAGGTACACTTGAAGATCATCAAGGAACTAAAAATATAAAGTGTACCCAAACAGGTTTCAGTGACTGGCCAAGCAAATCAGTCACATCTGAAAAGAGATGTAATGAACTGGAAGTAAAAACTGAATTATCCAAAATTAAACTCAAAGAGAAAAAAAAGTTAAAAAGCATGAAGAATGGAGTAGGAAGTTATAACATATGTATAGCTGGAATTCCAGAAAGAGGAGAAAGAGAATGAGGCAGAAGCAATCTTTGAAAAAATAAGAGCTAAATATATTCTAAAAGTGATAAGTTGCTCTTATCTACATATACTTAAAAAAGAAAGAGGATAGATAAAGAGAAATACATCCTGAGATACATCATAATCTAACTGGAAAATTTCCAAAATAAAAAGCATATCATAAAAGAAGCTAGGAAGAAGAGACAAATTAATTTCAAAGGAACAACAATTAAGCTACAAATCTCTTCAACATAAATAAGAATGTAGTGGGATGATATCTTTAAAATAAAAATTAACACTTAATATGTTATCTATAATGTGCCTAAGAAATGTTCTAAGGACTATACTTGCATTAATCCATTTAACCTTCAAAATCACAATGAGGTAGGCACTACTATTCTCATTTTACATGCAAGAAAACTGAAGCAACAAGCTTAAATAACTTTCCCGTAATGATACACTAGTAAAGGTAAGAGTCAGAATCAAATCGTTAGGCTGGTTTCTGACACTATACTCCTGACTACTACATTCAATTAATTCTCTGCGCTGAGAAGAATAACTGTCAGCCTTAGTTTTTTACCAGTGAAAATATCTTTCTAAAATGAGGCCATAGGAGTTTCCTCTTCTGATAATGGCAGACTACATAAAAGTCAATTAAAACTTTGAATATGCAATTAAAAATCTTCTTACAAGGAAAACTCCAGGCCCAGATGGCTTCCCTAAGAAATTCTATCAAATATTTAATAAAAAAAATAAGCTTATCTTACACAAACTGTACCAAAGTAAACAAGAAAACATCCCAAATTCATTTTTTGAGGCAAACATAATCCTGACAAGAACATTATTACAAGGAAGCAAAATTATAAGTCAAACCCACCCATGAACCACAAATGCAAAACCTTAATCAAAACATTAGCAAACGAATTCCATCAGAGCAATTTAGAAGAATCTGTTCAATTAAAAATGTGTTTATCCTATGACCTGGCAGCCATGATTCTGGGAATTCATTCCGTGAGATTTAAGTGCCCTCACATGACATGACAGGGTTCACTGCACCATAGAGTATTCATGGCATCATTTTTTGTATTAGAAAAAGATTGAAGGCAACCCAAGTTTCTAACACTAAAGCCCTCATTAAATAAATGATTGTACATTCATACACAGAATATTGTACAGCTGTATAAAAATAATGACAACTATGTATTACATGGAAAATTTCTAATGTATAATGTTAAATTTTTTAAAAATCAAAAAAGGCAGCAACAGTGTTTACAATATACTGGCTGTTGTATGAGGTAGAAAAATAATAATTTATATTTATGCTGTATATGTGAATACTAAGAAATACCAAAAGATTACAAAAGTCTGGTGGGGAGTAGGGAAGTAGGTGAGGAGGCAGGTTGTAGTCAGTGATAGGAGAAAGAATTTTTTATTGAACTTACCCTCTCATAATGTGTTTTGATTTTTTTTAGGGCAGTTTATTTATTTTTTTTTTACAATTTATTTTGGTATCATTAATCTACAGTTACATGTGCAATATTATGGTTATTAAACTACCCCTTCATCAGGTCCCCCCCACCAACCCCATTACAATCACTGTCCATCAGCGTAGTGAGATGCTATAGAATCACTACTTGTCTTCTCTGAGTTGTACAGCCCTCCCCGTGCCCACCCCAACATTACATCTGCTAATCGTAATGCCACCTTTTCCCTCTTATCCCTCCCTTCCCACCCATTTTCCCCAGTCCCTTTCCCTTTGGTAACTATTAGTCCGTTCTTGGGTTCTGTGAGTCTACTGCTGTTTTGTTCCTTCAGTTTTTTTCTTTGTTCTTATACTCCACATATGAGTGAAATCATTTGATACTTGCCTTTTTCAGCTTGGCTTATTTCACTGAGCATAATACCCTCTAGCTCCATCCATGTTGTTGCAAATGGTAGGATTTGTTTTCTTCTTATGGCTGAATAATATTCCATTGGGTATATGTACCACATCTTCTTTATCCATTCATCTACTGATGGACACTTAGGTTGCTTCCATTTCTTGGCTATTGTAAATAGTGCTGTGATAAACATAGGGGTGCATCTCTCTTTTTCAAACTGGGCTGCTGCATTCTTAGGGTAAATTCCTAGGAGTGGAATTCCTGGGTCAAATGGTATTTCTATTTTGAGTTTTTTGAGGAAACTCCATACTGCTTTCCACAATGGTTGAACTAGTTTGCATTCCCACCAGCAGTGTAGGAGGGTTCCCTTTTCTCCACATCCTTGCCAACATTTGTTGTTGTTTGTGTTTTGGATGTTGGCCATCCTCACTGTTGTGAGGTGATATCTCATTGTGGTTTTAATCTGCATTTCTCTGACGATTAGCGATGTGGAGCATCTTTTCATGTGCCTGTTGGCCATCTGAATTTCTCCTTTAGAGAAGTGTCTATTCATGTCCTCTGCCCATATCTGAATTGGATTATTTGCTTTTTGTTTGTTAAGGTACATGAGTTCTTTATATGTTTTGGATGTCAACCCTTTATCAGATACGTCATTTATGAATATATTCTCCCACACTGTAGGATATCTTTTTGTTCTACTGATGGTGTCCTTTGCTGTGCAGAAGCTTTTCAGCTTGATATAGTCCCACTTGTTCATTTTTGCTTTTGTTTCCCTTGCCCGGGGAGATATGTTCATGAAGAAGTCGCTCATGTTTATGTCCAAGAGATGTTTGCCTATATTTTTTTCTAAGAGTTTTATGGTTTCATGACTTACATTCAGGTCTTTGATCCACCTTGAGTTTACCTTTGTATATGGGGCTAGACAGTAGTCCAGTTTCATTCTCTTACATGTAGCTGTCCAGTTTTTCCAACACCAGCTGCTGAAGAGGGCCGTCATCTCCCCATTATATATCCAAGGCTCCTTTATCAAATATTAATTGACTGTATATGTTTGGGTTAATGTTTGGATTTTCTATTCTGTTCCACTGGTCTGTGGGTCTGTTTTTGTGCCAAGAGCAAATTCTCTTGATTACTGTGGCTTTGTAGTAGAGCTTGAAGTCAGGAAGCGTAATTCCCACTGTTTTATTCCTCCTTCTCAGGATTGCTTTGGCTATTCGGGGTCTTTTGTGGTTCCATATGAATTTTAGAATTATTTGTTCCAGTTCATTGAAGAAAGCTGTTGGTAGTTTGATAGGGATTGCATTGAATTTGTAGATTGCTTTAGGTAGTATAGCCATTTTGACAATATTTATTTTTCCTAGCCAAGAGCATGGAATGCATTTCCATTTCTTAGTGTCCTCTTTAATTTCTCTTAGGAGTGTCTTGTAGTTTTCAGAGTACAGGTCTTTCACTTCCTTCATTAGGTTTATTCCTAGGTATTTTATTCTTTTTGATGCAATTGTGAATGGAATTGTCTTTCTGATTTCTCTTTCTGTTAGTTCTTTGTTAGTGTATAGGAAAGTAACAGATTTCTGTGTGTTAATTTTGTATCCTGCAGCTTTGCTGAATGCAGATATTAGTTCTAGTAGTTTTGGAGTGGAGTCTTTAGGGTTTTTTATGTACAGTATCATGTCATCTTCAAATAGTGACAATTTGACTTCTTCTTTACCAATCTGGATGCCTTGTATGTCTTTGTTTTGTCTGATTGCCGTGGCTAGGACCTCCAGTACTATGTTGAATAACAGTGGAGAGAGTGGGCATCCCGGTCTTGTTCCCAATCTTAGATGAAAATCTTTCAGCTTCTCGCCACTAAGTATGATGTTAGCTGTGGGTTTGTCCTATATGGCCTTTATGATGTTGAGGTACTTGCTGTCTATACCCAATTTGTTGAGAGTTTTAATCAGGAATGGATGCTGAATTTTGTCAAATGCTTTTTCAGCATCTATGGAGATGATCATGTGGTTTTTGTTCCTCTTTTTGTTGGTGTGGTGGATGATGTTGATGGATTTTCAAATGTTGTACCATCCTTCCATTCCTGGGATGAATCCCACTTAATCATGATGGATGATCCTCTTGATGTACTTTTGAATTTGGTTTGGTAATATTTTGTTGAGTATTTTTGCATCTACGTTCATCAGGGATATTGGTCTGTAATTTTCTTTTTTGGTGAGGTCTTTTCCAGGTTTTGGTATTAGAGTGATGCTGGCTTCATAGAATGAGTTTGGAAGTATTCCCTCCTCTTCTATTTTTTGGAAAACTTTAAGGAGAATGGGTGTTATTTCTTCTCTATATGTCTGGTAGAATTCAGGGGTGAATCCATCACGTCCGGGAGTTTTGTTCTTGGGTAGTTTTTTGATTACCGATTCAACTTTGTTGCTGGTGATTGGTCTATTTAGTTTTTCTGTTTCTTGCTTGGTCAGTCTTGGAAGGTTGTATTTTTCTAAGAAGTTGTCCATTTCTTCTATGTTTTCCAGCTTGTTAGCATATAGATTCCCATAATATTCTCTCATAATTCTTTGTATTTCTGTGGGGTCCGTCGTGATTTTTCCTTTCTCATTTCTGATTGTGTTTATGTGTGTAGATTCTCTTTTTCTCTTAATGAGTCTGGCTAGGGGTTTATCTATTTTGTTTATTTTTTCAAAGAACCAGCTCTTGGTTTCATTGATTTTTTTCTATTGTTTCATTCTTCTCAATTTTATTTATTTCTTCTCTGATCTTTATTATGTCCCTCCTTCTGGTGACTTTGGGCCTCGTTTGTTTTTCTTTTTCCAATTTCACTAATTGTGTCTTTAGACTATTCATTTGGGAATGTTCTTCCTTCTTTAAATAGGCCTGGATTGCAATATACTTTCCTCTTAGAACTGCCTTTGCTGCGTCCCACAGAAGTTGTGGCTTTGTGTTGTTGTTGTCATTAGTCTCCATATATTCTTTGATTTTTGTTTTGAGTTGGTCATTAACCCATTGATTAATTAGGAGAATGTTGTTAAGTCTCCATGTATTTGTGAGCCTTTTTGATTTCTTTCTAAAATTGATTTCTAGTTTTATACCTTGGTGATCTGAGAAGTTGGTTGGTAGGATTTCAGTATTTTTGACTTTCCTGAGGTTCTTTTTGTGGCCTAGTATGTGGTCTATTCTGGACAATGTTCCATGTGCATTTGAGAAGAATGTGTATCCTGCTGCTTTTGGGTGCAGAGTTCTGTAGATGTCTGTTAGGTCCATCTGTTCTAGTGTGTTGTTCATTGCCTCTGTGCCTTTACTTATTTTTTGTCTGGTTGATCTGTCCTTTGGAGTGAGTGGTGTGTTGAAGTCTCCTAAAATGAATGCATTGCTGTCTATTTCCTCCTTTAATTCTGTTAGTATTTATTTCACATATGCCGGCGCTCCTGTGTTGGGTGCATATATATTTATAATGGTTATATCTTCTTGTTGGACTGACCCCTTTATCATTATGTAATGTCCTTCTTTATCTCTTGCTACTTTCTTCGTTTTGAAGTCTATTTTGTCTGATACAAGTACTGCAACACCTGCTTTTTTCTCCTTGTGTTTGAATGAAATATCTTTTCCCACCCCTTCACTTTTAGTCTGTGTATATCTTTGGTTTTAAGATGAGTCTCTTGTAAGCAGCATATAGATGGGTCTTGCTTTTTTATCCATTCTGTTACTCTGTGTCTTTTGATTGGTGCATTCAGTCCATTTACATTTAAGGTAATTATTGATAGATATGTACTTATTGCCATTGCTGGCTTTAGATTTGTGGTTACCAAAGGTTCAAGGGTTGCTTCTTTACTATCTAACAATCTAACTTAACTTTCTTGTTAAGTTATTGTA
The DNA here is from genome assembly GCA_032199065.1 of Smutsia gigantea. Classification (NCBI taxonomy): domain Eukaryota; kingdom Metazoa; phylum Chordata; class Mammalia; order Pholidota; family Manidae; genus Smutsia; species Smutsia gigantea. The sequence continues at coordinate 1,126,903 of JAVSCE010011987.1, read as the reverse complement.
AACACTGTCTGATGTTTCTTTATTTCTCTCCCTTATTCTTCCTCCTCCTATCTTTATATACTGGGTGTTTTATTCTTTGCCTTTAGTTAGTATTTGGATGGTCTGCTTTCTTTGCTATGATTTTATTTTCTCTGGTGACATCTTTTTATCCTTAGGGTGCTTCCCTCTAGAGCAGTCCGTTTAAGATATCCTGTAGTGGTGGTTTATGAGAGCCAAACTCTCTCAACTTTCGTTTGTCTGGAAATTGTTTTATCCCTCTGTCATACTTAAATGATAATCGTGCTGGATACAATATTCTTGGTTCGAGGCCCTTCTGTTTCATAAGGTTAAATATATCATGCCATTCTCTTCAGGCCTGTAAGGTTTCTTTTGAGAAGTCTGATGATAATCTGATGGGTTTTCCTTTGTAGGTGATCTTTTTTCTCTCTCTAGCTGCCTTTAATACCCTGTCTTTATCTTTGATCTTTGCCATCTTAATTATTATGTGTCTTGGTGTTGTCTTCCTTGGGTCCCTTGTGTTGGGAGATCTGTGGGTTTCCGTGGACTGCCAGACTATTTCCTTCCTCAGCATGGGAAAGTTTTCAGCAATTATTTCTTCAAAGACACTTTCTATCCCTTTTTCTCTCTCTTCTTCCTCTGGTACTTCTATAATGCGAATATTATTCCGCTTGGATTGGTCACACAGTTCTCTTAATATTCTTTCATTCCTAGAAGTCCTTTTATCTCTCTCTGCCTCAGCTTCTCTGTATTCCTGTTCTCTGATTCCTATTCCATTAACAGTCTCTTGCATCTCATCCAGTCTGCTGTTAAGCCCGTCGATCGCTTGTCTCATTTCTGCATTGTCTTTCCTTACTTCCCTCACTTCCTCCCTCAACTCTTGCACATTTCTCTGTAGATCCATCAGCATGGTTATGACTTTTATTCTGAATTCTTTTTCAGGAAGACTGTGCATTTCCATCCCTTCAGGCTCCCTCTCTGCGGTTGTCTGGTTGATTTTAGTCTGAACCATATTCGTCTGCCTTTTCATGGCTATAGAAGTGGTCGCTTGTAGTTGCCACGTATGCCAGCTGGGCTCTTTGACTTTAAAAAGAGAAAAAAGAAAGAAAAAAAAGAAAAAGAAAAAAAAGAAAGAAAAAAGAAAAAAAAACGAAAACAAAAAAAACTAAAAAAAACCACCCACCAGGAGTAGATTCTGTGGGGATGCTGTAGGTGGTGCTGTTTCCCCACTATTCCACAGCCATGGCTGCACCGCTCCGCAGGGCCCTTTATAGCTCTCGCTGCGGTCCGAAACTCCCCAGGATTCCCAACCTGCTGGGCTGAGTGTGCCGGGGGATTCCGGCTCCTCCGCTGGGCTCCTGTCTCTTTAAGACCACTGAAGAAAGCACGCGCTTTTCTTTTTTCTTTTTTTTTTTTCCTTCTCGGGAGCCGGCTGCAAGCGCCCTGGCGTGTTCCCCGCTCAGATCCTGCACCCTCTGTCTCTCCAATCTCCGCTACACTGCACCAAGTGTGTCAGCGCTCCCTGCACAGATCACAGGGGCTGGTTATTTCATGGGGTGTACTTCCACTCCCTCCTGGCTCTGAATCCTCTCCTCCCGCCCGTGCCCTGGGGTGGGTAAGTGCTTGGGTCCCGCCAGGTCGCGGCTCCGTATCTTACCCGCCTCTTGGGGTGCCGAGTCCTCTTGGGTGTAGCTGCACGCTGTGCGCTTTCCTGTGTATTCTGGTCTCTCTTTTAGGAATAGTCGTATTTGCTGTATTTTCGTAGATAAATATAGTGTTGGGAGGAGATTTCTGCCACCCTGCTCACGCTGCCATCTTCCCGGAAGCGTGTTTTGATTTTTTGAACCATGGAGTGTATTATAAAAACCAAATAGATGTATTTCAAAGAATAATAATGTGGTATGAAGATAAAGTAAAATAATATTACAATAAAATACATGACAAAAAAAGTATAGAAAGAAAGAAGGTCATGATTGGAATTGACACTCATTGCCAGAGATATTGAGCAAACACATTGGTTAACTTTAGAATGTAATAGGTAAGTGTTAACGTTAATATTTACAGGCTATTACTAAAAGAATAGAAGTAGTGGCATATAACTTCTGAATCTATAGAAGAAAAAATGGAATAAGAAAAATATTCAATCTCTCCAAAAGAAGAAAAGAGAAAAAAAATAATGGAAAAGGCACAAAATAAGACATTGGAAATAAATCATTAATACATAAAGAATGTGAGAAATTTTAAAAATCCAGTTATATCCTATTTATAAGCACATATAAACATAAGGACATAAGAAGGTTGAAAATATGTAAATAATAGAAAGGAAAAACTATACCAGGTAAATATTAACCAAAATAAAGATATTTAAGTTATATTAATGCCAGAAAAAAATAAATTTTAAAGCATAAAGGCTTTCTGGAAATAAAGTTTAAATTATGTAACATTTAATTAATCTTATATAACAATAAAATATTTATTTAATTAGTATAATATGCATGCAATAACATAGCTTCAAAAAGAATAAAGCAAAACTTGACAGAACTGCTAAGCAGCATAGCTATCTATCACTCAATCATAGTGGGAGATTTTAATATACCTTTCTCAGAAAAGTATGGTTTCAAGCAGGCAGAAAAATAAGGATATAGAAGATTTGAACAACATAATAAGCAATGTTGATCTAATAGCCATATATATAACTCTGGACCCAATAGTAAGAGAAAACATATGAAGCACATTATAATCATTTGTAACAATTGACTTTGCTCTGGGTCATATAATAAATATAATAAATCTCAGTAAATTTTAAACAATTGGTAGTGTCTGACTATGCTTTCTTACTACTAGGCTATTAGTATAGAAATTCACAACTGAAAAAATGCATATTACAGTATAACATCTAAAGAAAATTAATTCCAATCTTACCCAAACTATTGAAAGATAAAACTCCAACTCATATTCGGAGGCAAACATAATCTTGACTCAAAAGCAAAGCAAGTCATTAAAAGACAGTAACATTACAGTCCAATCTCTCATATGAACATAAATTTTAAAGCTCTACACTAAATATTATGTTCTGTCTATTGGCAGAGCAAGAAAGGGGTAGAAATCAAAGTGCTGCTGACACTGTGGACAGAATGGCAGATGGGAGAGAGGATGTAATGGTCCAAGGAAGAAGGCACCCATAACTCCTGCTAATAACTAGAGGACTTAGCTCTGTTTTCCAAGAGTTCTAGGTCTAAGCACCAAATCCAATTCCCATGTGCATTTTGGGAGCATGGAGGGAAGTCCTCATCTTTCTACTATAAAATCAACTTAGCTATGTAAAATTCTTAAGTCAGTGTGACTTAAGAATTTTACATAGTGTGAGTAACTCTTTTTTTTTATTGAGGTATCATTGATGTACACTCTTATGAAGCTTTCACAAGAAAAACGATGTGGTTATTACACTCACCCTTATTATCAAGTCCCCCCCATACCCTATTGCAGTCACTGTCCATAAGTGCAGTAAGATGCCACAGAGTCCCTGTTTGTCTTCTCGGAGCTACCCTGTCTTCTCCGTAACCCCACACACACCATGTGCACCAATCATGATACCCCACAATCCCCTTCTCCCACCCTCCCCAACCACCCTCCCACACCCATCCCCTTTGGTAACCACTAGTGCTTTCTTGGAGTCTGTGAGTCTGCTGCTATTTTGTTCCTTCAGTTTTACTCCACAAATGAGGGTAATCATTTAGCACTTGTCTTTCTCTGCCCGACTTATTTCACTGAGCATACTATCCTCCAGCTCCATCCATGTTGTTGCAAATGGTAGGATTTGTTTCCTTCTTATGGCTGAAGAGTATTCCACTGTGTTTATGTACCACATCTTATTTATCCATTCATCTACTGATGGACACTTAGGTTGCTTCCATATCTTGACTACTGTAAATAGTGCTGCGATAAACATATGGGTGCATATGTCTTTTTCAAACTGGGCTGCTGCATTTTTAGGGTAAATTCCTAGGAGTGGAATTTCCAGGTCAAATGGTATTTCCATTTTTATTTTTTTTGAGGAACCTCCATATTGTTTTCCACAACGGTTGAACTAGTTTACATTCCCACCAGCAGTGTAGGAGGGTTCCCTTTTCTCCACATCCTCACCAGCATTTGTTGTTCCTAGTCTTTTCTATGTTGGCCATCTTAACTGATGTGAGGTGATTAGTGTAAATAGTTCTAAAGTGTGACTTAAGTTCATTACATCATAACTCTGTAAGTATTATTTCACTGTGTTCTTGTGTTCTTGCATGTATTGTTCCTCCACTTCCCTCTCCATTTATCATAAAGAAATTGTTGATTTATTTATTTCCACAATGGCTCATATGTATTTATTCCCAATTTGATGATGTAATTTATTTTGTCATACTTTTTTGTGATATGATTATAGACATTATTTCACTGAATTTTGCTATGGAAGTTGAAAGATAGCCTGGCCCTTGTTCAAAAGACTTCCTTATTCTGCATGGTGACCTAAAGAATGCTTTTTCCTTCTCCAATAAATTTACAAGTATACATCTCAGAGTTTACTGTCCAAACCAATGTTTTTCTACAACTCAGCTTGTTTTTCACATCAAACTCAGGTAGTCCTTTCAGGAAAGGTTTTCTTCCATGAAATCTTTTAACAATTTTTCTATTCCATCTGCTGGGTTCTTTACTTCATGTTTATCATCATTTGATCATTATTGTCTCTCTTCCATAGCTGTTGTCTTCTCTTTCTCTAATTCTTTTAGTCTCTTCCTAAATAATTTAAATTTACTGAATTTAGCTTTTCCTGGATTTCCAGCCATAATTATTCTATTCCTTCCTATTTTTAACTTATTTGTTACTTCTATACTGATAGTGATTTAGTCTTCATTTTCATTTGTTAGCTTTCCAACCCTCATTTCTATCTCATACACATTTTATCATGTAATTTCTGAGCTCTTCTAAAAATTAAATTCAAATTATTGTTAAATTGTATAAAATAAAATACATGCAGGGAATTTTCTTCTATTCCTTACATTTCATTCTAGAATGGTTTCTTCAGGTATCAACTGAACTCTATGCTCCTTTTGCAAATTGTTATTGTTTATATTATTACTATTATGTTTGTTCACTGTAATTCATTGACTTATGTGCCATATGGTTTCTTTTGATATTGCCTGTGCTTAAAAGGGAAGCTCTGTCTTGTGATGGAAGGTGGATGAATTTTCACTGACTCCCTTCCCACTTGAAATCTGTTTCTCATTACTCCAAACTTGAGTTGAAGAGCTGAGTATGAAATTTAACAGAGGAAGAGATGAGTGTGGGCTGTGTGCAATCTTTGTTGGAAAACTTGGCTCCTCTGACCTCTCTCATCTGAGATTCAGTTAAATGTCCTATAAAAGAGTTCATTTCATTTAATAAATAAAGTGGGCAACCTTGGTCCTACACTTTAGCTTTGGATTATACTCTTAATTCAGTGTGACTCCCTGGGGGACTGTGCGTCGTCTGAGGCTGTCAGCTCCAGTTGTTTACTTCCTCTTTTCACCCATCTCTTCCCAGCAGCTGTTTTTACTTCTCCAGATAGAAAAGATCCTGGGCTTCCTGTTCAACTCTTATTCATTTTCCTCACCAATTAGAGGATATATGCAAAAATTCTCAGGACTTTGTTGACTAACTTTCTTTTTCCATATCCTACTTTTAGGGGTTGGAAAGAGAATCATTTGTCTTCTTGTTCACCATTTTATAAAGTTATGATGGAGTTGTGTTTCTTTCTTTATTTGGTTGCTATAGAGTTTTATATTTGTATTTGTTTAGGGAGGTTTTTTGCCTGCTTTTATTTTTTTAGACATAGAGGGAAATAAATTTTATGCACCAACTTCATTCCACTACATTCGTCTGGACACTAGATGGATACATACTGACATGGAGAGATAAGTTGTTGAATTAAAAAGCAGATTATGAAACAGTGTTTACAATATTTTTATTATTATTAAAACACATATATGATCAACTTGTGCATGTATCTATAAACCAATGTCCATAGATATTGATAGACAGATAAAGATGAATACATAAGTCAATATATATCAACATAGATACATAAAACTATGACATATAAATTTTATGATATTGGTATAAATTTTTATTATAGAAGTTTTATATTAAAATATGTAAAGGTATGTACCAAAATGTAAATACTGGTATTCTTTAAATGAATAGTTTTCACTTTCTTCTTTATACTTGTCTACATTTCATGAAATTTCTGCAATACACATGCATTGCTTGTTTTAAAGGCATTCTATTGTTTCCATTTTTTCCTTATTTCTATTTATAGCGTGCTTTTTTAAAAAATGTATTTGACATGATTTTCAGCAGAAGAAATATACAGTGAGGTTAATGAAATAGAAAATCAGGACCAAGGGAAAAACAAAGCAAGCAAATAAGGAAAGGGAGAAGAGGAAAGGAGTAGCAAGGATGATCCTATTTTGTCCTGAAATAAGTTGCGGCCACGTTCAGTCTGGAAGGGCCCTAAGCCCTGTTAGGGGAGTCAGTGGGGTCCAGTTAGGAAAAGGGGAGTCATACAAAGGATGGAAGCGGGGACCAGACCTACTTTTGCCCTTGAGCTGAAAGGTTATTTCCCCACATATCCCAGCAGAAATCATCCAGCCAATGCCATCAAGACACATATGAATGCGCTTTCGGGGAGATCTAAACAAATCAATACTTGGAACATTAAATGGGACATTAAAATTGAAAGCTAACAGGGGGTGATTGTTAGCTAACTGTTCTCCTCTGTAGGGGTAATACCTTCATATGACTGTTCACAAGGTTTGAGGTGGTTACTACCTAAGCATGTGGACTGGACAGGCAGCCCAGCTGCCCACCCCACCTGCACACACACCTAGACTATTATTGGATGCCACCTCATCTTTGTCAAGCACGGCAGAGTCCATTTCATCACCCAGCACCCTCCCCACCAGCCACCATCCTAATGCCTCCCGATCCTCTACAGGATAAAATGCAACTTCCACAAACAGTTACCTCAAAGCTCTCACTAATCAGTCACACCCTGTCCATCTATATTATTTCCAACTCAAATTAGCAAAAAGTTTCTCAGTATGATAGACAGGGGTATATATAACCCCATAACTTTCCCCCTAAAATCCATCTGCCTAACAGGGGACATAGATATATGAACTAATACCAATAACAGAATGTAATGATGCAATAATTTAGTCCTCTGTGTAGTGTGAAGGGGCTCTTGGTGAAACCTAAGTTGGCTAGGAGTCACTGGAACTGGGTCTTGGAGTAAAAAGGAGAACTTTGCCAGTGGGTAAGCTAAGGAAGCTATTCCAGGTAGGATGAGAAAAGGGTACAAAAGTGTGGATGTACATTTTGGAGGGGAGGAACAGAAAGTAATCCTGAGGTGCTAAAGTATAACTGGGCTATTGCACTGTATAACTCTCAGACATCGATGACTTTGCATTTTATGGGATGGTGCCCATGTGAACGGTGCCCCATGAAGCTGTGTGACATCGGTGGCCCCTGAGCATCTAAGTGAGGAAGGGGACATAGGACTAGAAAGATAGTTTGAATTCTAAATGATTTATACTTTGCTTTATGGAAATTAAAACAACAATCAGGAATTTTAAGTCTTGGAGTGCCTTGATCATGTTTGATTATTCAAAAAGACATTCATCTTAAAAGGTCACTCTTAAAGTATTCAAGAAGATTAGGTGTGTGTGTGTGTGTGTAGAGAGAGAGACAGAGACAGAGACAGAAATAAAGAGAGAGAGATGAGAGACCTATAGTTCCATTAGGAAGCAGTCACAACAGTTTCAGCCAGTGACTGGGAAGTGAGTACTGCGGTGTCAGTGTGATCAAGTGAATGGGACTTGTGAGACTTGCAGAGATGGACTCAGACGAAATGAATGACCCGTTGATGGTGGAAGAGAACAAGAGTCAACAACAAGTCAGGGACAAGGTGTCTGAGTGGGTGGGAACAGCAGGCACCAGCAGGAGAAATTCCAGGTAGGAGCTGGTTTCTGGGGAATGATGATGAGTTCCACGTAAGATATATAAATGTAAGAGGCTTATGGGACATTAAAATAGCTAGAGATAAAGGTCAGGGATTCCTTAGCAGTGTCCTAGCTCAACATGTTGATTGTAGTTGGAAGTCTAGGTTTCTAGCTTTCAATTCTGATGTAGACAATTGCAATAGATCACGACACTCTTTATAGCAACTAGAAAAAAGTGTAAGCTAAAATAAAATGTACATTTTTAAATGAAATCAGAGAGTTGCAGAAGCAAAGAAGTTTGAAGGAACAAAATGCCAATAAAGGATGAGATGCTGCTGAGTGAGAAGAGATCAGAATGTCTCTCTGCTGAAACTTGATACAAGTCTGTAGAGAATCCAGCCTATCCCAGGCAGAGGGTCTTTACAGGGATAAAGATAAATGAGTGGAGCTTAGAACAACCTTGTGGGCTGGCAATAGAAATTGGAATCCTTAACAGTTTTAGATGCAGAACTAATTCTTCTCCATGTCCACCCATGGAATTCCATTCTCCCCATGGAACATTTGCTGGGTGTGCCGTCACAGCTATGTGGGAAGCTGGGGATGGGCTGCAGAGCAGAGACATCCACGGTCATTCAGTGCTTGAAGTCCACAGTCCTGGTAGAGACAAGGGCCTACAGAGCACCTTGCCCCTTATCTCTCACCATATGTAAAATTAATTTGAGGTGGATCTATGAAATGTGAAAGCAGAATTGTTTTCATTTTGTTATTATTAATGTACAATTACATGAGCAATATTATGGTTACTAGACTCCCCCAATTATCAATTCCACACCACATACCCCATTACAGTCACTGTCCATCAGCATAGTAAGATGCTATAGAATCGCTACCTGACTTCTCTGTGTTATACTGCCTTCCCCGTATTCCACACCCCTGTACATTATGTGTGCTAATTGTAATACCCCTTATTCCCCCTTATCCTTCCCTTCCCACCCATCTTCCCCAGTTCCTTTCCCTTGGTAACTGTTAGTCCATTCTTGGCTTCTGTGAGTCTGCTGCTGTTTTATTCCTTCAGTTTTTTCTTTGTTCTTATACTCCACAGACGAGTGAAATCATTTGATACTTGTCTTTCTCCACCTGGCTTATTTCACTGATCATAATACCCTCTAAGCCCCATCCATGTTGTTGCAAATGGTAGGATTTGTTTTCTTCTTTTGGCTGAGTAATATTCCATTGTGTATATGGACCATATCTTCTTCATTCATCTACTGGTGGACACTTAAGTTGCTTCCATATCTTGGCTATTGTAAATAGTGCTGCGATAAACATAGGGGTGCATCTGTCTTTTTGAAACTGTGCATTCTTTGGGTAAATTCCTATGAGTGGAATTCCTGGGTCAAATGGTATTTCTGTTTTGAGTTTTTTGAGGAACCTCCATACTGCTTTCCACAATGGTTGAACTAATTTGCATTCCCCCCAGCAGTGTAGGAGGGTTCCTCTTTCTCCACATCCTCGCCAACATTTGTGGTTGTTTGTGTTTTGGATGTTGGCCATCCTCACTGGTGTGAGGTGATATCTCATTGTGGTTTTAATCTGCATTTCTCTGATGATTAGCGATGTGGAGCATCTTTTCATCTGCCTGTTGGCCATCTGAATTTCTTCTTTGGAGAAGTGTCTGTTCAGATCCTCTGCCCATTTTTAATTGGATTATTTGCTTTTTGTTTGTTGAGGTTCATGAGCTCTTTATATATTTTGGATGTCAACCCTTATCGGATATGTCATTTATGAATATATTCTCCCATACTGTAGGATGCCTTTTTGTTCTACTGATGGTGTCCTTTGCTGTACAGAAGCTTTTCAGCTTCATATAGTCCCACTTGTTCATTTTTGCTTTTGTTTCCCTTGCGCGGGGAGATATGTTCATGAAGAAGTTGCTCATGTTTATGACCAAGAGAATTTTGCCTGTTTTTTTCTAAGAGTTTATGGTTTCATGACTTACATTCACGTCTTTGATCCATTTGGAATTTACTTTTGTGTATGGGGTTAGACAATGATCCAGTTTCATTCTCTTACATGTAGCTGTCCAGTTTTGCCAACACCAGCTGTTGAAGAGGCTGTCATTTCCCCACTGTATATCCATGGCTCCTTTATCGTATATTAATTGACCGTATATGTTTGGGTTAATATCTGGACTCTCTATTCTGTTCCACTTTTCTGTGGGTCTGTTCTTGTGCCAGTACCAAATTGTCTTGATTACTGTGGCTTTGTAGAAGAGCTTGAAGTCAAGGAGAGTAATTCCCCCCACTTTATTTTTCCTTCTCAGGATTGCTTTGGCTATTCGGGGTCTTTTGTCTTAGGTAGTTTTTTGATTACCAATTCAATTTCTTTGCTGGTAATTGCTCTATTCAGATTTTCTGTTTCTTCCTGGGTCAGCCTTGGAAGGTTGTATTTTTCTAGAAAGTTGTCCATTTCTTCTAGGTAGTCCAGTTTGTTACCATATAATTTTTCATCATATTCTCTCATAATTCTTTGATTTCTTTGGTGTCCATAGTGATTTTTCCTTTCTCATTTCTGATTCTGTTTATGTGTGTACACTCTCTTTTTTTCTTGATAAGTCTGTCTAGGGGTTTATCTATTTTGTTTATTTTCTCAAAGAACCAGCTTCTTTCATTGATTCTATTGTTTTATTCTTCTCAATTTTATTTATTTCTGCTTTAATCTTTATTATGTCCCCCCTTCTACTGACTTTGGGCCTCATTTGTTCTTCCTTTTCTTGTTTCATTAATTGTGACTTCAGACTGTTCATTTGGGATTGTTCTTCTTTCCTGAGGTAGGCCTATATTGCAATATATTTCCCTCTTAGCTCGGCCTTCGTTGCATCCCACAGATTTTGTGGTGTTAAATTATTGTTGTCATTTCCATATATTGCTTGATCTCTGTTTTTTATTTGATCATTGATCCATTGATTATTTAGGAGCATTTTATTAAGCCTCCTGTGTATGTGGGCTTTTTCATTTTCTTTCAGTAATTTATTTCTAGTTTCATACCTTTCTGATCTGAGAAGCTGGTTGGTACAATTTCAATCTTTTTGAATTTACTGAGGCTCTTTTTGTGGCCTAGTATATGATCTGTTCTTGAAAATGTTCCATGTGCACTTGAGAAGAATGTGTATCCTGTTGCTTTTGGATGGAGTGTTCTGCAGATGTCCATTAAGTCCATTTGTTCTAATACGTTGTTCAGTGCCTCTGTCTCTTTATTTATTTTCTGTCGGTTGATCTGTCCTTTGGAGTAAGTGGTGTATTGAAGTCTCCTAAAATGAATGCATTGCATTCTATTTCCCCCTTTAATTCTGTTAGTATTTGTTTCACATATGTAGGTGATCCTGTGTTGGGTGCATAGATGTTTTTAATAGTTATATCCTCTTGTTGGACTGACCCTTTTATCATTATGTAATGTCCTTCTTTGTCTCTTGTGACTTTCTTTGTTTTGAAGTCTATTTTTTCTGATACAAGTACTGCAACACCTGCTTTTTTCTCCTTATTGTTTGCATGAAATATCTTTTTCCATCCCTTCAGTTTTTGTCTGTGTATGTCTTTAAGTTTGAAGTGAGTCTCTTGTAGGCAGCATATAGATGGGTCTTGTTTATTATCCATTCAGTGACTCTACATCTTTTGATTGGTGCATTCAGACTATTTACATTTAGGGTGATTATTGATAGGTATGTACTTATTGCCATTGCAGGCTTTAGATTTGTGGTTACCAAAGGTTCAAGGGTAATTCCCTTACTATCTAACATTCTAATTTAACTCACTTTGTATGCTATTACAAACACAACCTAAAGATTCTTCTTTTTTCCTCCTTTTTCTTCCTCCTCCATTCTTTGTATATTTTCAATCCTATTCTGTACTCTTTGTCTATCCCTTGGGTGACATATATTTAGTCTTAGAAACACTTCCATCTATAGGAGTCCCTCCAAAATGCACTGTAGAGGTAGTTTGTGGGAGGTAAATTCTCTCAGCTTTTGCTTATCTGAAAATTGTTTAATCCCTCCTTCAAATTTAAATGATAACCTTGCTGGGTAAAGTATTCTTGGCTTGAGGCCCTTCTACTTCATTGCATTAAATATATCATGCCACTCCCTTCTGGCCTGTAAGGTTTCTGTTAAGAAATCTGGTGATAGCCTGATGGGCTTTCCTTTGTATGTGATCTTTTTTCTCTCTCTAGCTGCTTTTAAAAGTCTGTCTTTATCATTGATCTTTGCCATTTTAATTATTATATGTCTTGATGTTGTCTTCCTTGGGTGCCTTGTGTTGGGAGATCTGTGCACCTCCACGACTTGAGATACTATCTCCTTCCCCAGATTGGGGAAGTTTTCAGCTATTACCTCCTCAATGACACTTTTTATCCCTTTTTCTCTCTTTTCTTCTTCTGGTACCCCTATTATGTGAACATTGTTTCGTTTGGATTGGTCACAAAGTTCTCTCAATATTCTTTCATTCTTAGAGAGTCTTTTTTCTCTCTGTGCCTCAGGTTCTTTGAATTCCTCTTCTCTAATTTCTATTCCATTTACTGTCTCTTCTACTACATCTAATCTGCTTTTAAATCCCTCCATTGTATGTTTCATTTCAGATATGGAATTTATTAATGACTTAATCTCCATCTTAAATTCGTTCCTGAGTTCTTCAATATTTTTTTGTACCTCCATAGCATGTTTATGATTTTTATTTTGAACTCTCTTTCAGGAAGATTGGGGTGTTCAGTTTCATTTGTCCCTTTTTCTGGGATTTGTGAGATTTTGGTCTGTACCATGTTCTTTTGACATTTCATATTTCTGTGTGGTGCCCTCTATTGCCCAGAAGCTCCAGTCTCTGGAGCTGCTCAGCCCCTAGAGTGATGTTGAGGGTCATAGGGGAGCAGAGCTGGTGCCTGGGAGGACGAAAGATCTGTTTCCTGACTCCTGTCTGCCCTGCCTGTCTCCAGTGTCACAGTCAGTGGGCCAAGCACACAGGTGTAAGCCTCTGTGCTTGGCATCTCTAGCTGTTGTATGTGGCGCCTCCCTCTGTCTGGCATGACACCTGAGCAGTGACTGCGGGTCTGTGAGCCAGTGCTGTCAGGCCAGGGGGAAGGCTTGGCAGGCTGCGTGTCACAGTGGGGGGCCTCAGAGCTGGGTAGGCAGCCACAAGGATGGAACGCCTGAAGCTCCCCAAAGTTCCCAATCTGCTGGGCAGAGCACACCCAGGCAACTTCGCCCCCATCCCTTCTCCTGCACAGCAAGCTCTGTGCAAACCCCGCCCCTTCAGCAGACCTCTTGCTGCTGGGAAGCCTCTCAGACTGCCTGCCTTTCCCTTGTCTCAGAGCAGCCGGGTGTGGATCCTGTCCTCCACAAATGGCTGGAATCTGTCTCTCAAGCACTCCACCTGTCCAAGCTCCCCAACGTCCAGAGCACCACACAATGTAGGTTTCTGCTCCCAAAGCAGATCTCCAGGGCTAGGTGTTCAGCAGTCCCAGGCTTCCACCCCCTCCCCCACTCCATTTCTCTTCCTCCCACCAGTGAGCTGGGGTGGGGGAAGGGCTCGGGTCCCGCCAGATCAAGGCATTCTTACGTTACCCTTTTTTGTGATGTCTTCTCTGTTTGTGAGGTCTGTATGCAATCTGGTGCAGGCTTCTTTCCTGTTGCTCTTTTAGGGTTAGTTGTATTAACTATATTTTCACACTATCTTTGGTTTTGGGAGGAGTTCTCTGTCTCACCTCTCATGCCGCCATCTTGAATCTGCAGAAATTATTTTTTAATTGATAAATTAGGATTGGTCAAAATTAAAAGCTTTTGTTCATGACAAGACACTGTTAAGAGATGTCTTACCATTAAAAGTAAGCCATAGGCTGGGAGAAAATATTCACTATGCAAATGTCTGCCATAATTTGTATACAGAATATGTAAAGGACTCCTAGAAATCAATAAGTAAAGCCCAACTACCCAATTAAAAAATAGGCAAAAGATTTGAGAAAGCATTTCACAAATGGGGATATCAAAATGATCAAAAACATATGAAAAGGTACTTAAAATAATTTATCAGGGAAATACAAAGTAAAACCACAGAGAGATTCTACTATACAACTACCACTTTGAGCTAAAATGAAACTGCAAGTATTGGTGAGGGTGTGGAGAAATTTGAATTCTTATAAATAGTGGTGTGAGTGCAAAATGGCAGAACGGCTTTGGAAAACTATTTAGCACTTTCTACAAACTATAAACCTAAGCTTTCTCTATGGACAAGCAATTCTACTCTAACCTAATTAACCAAGATATATAAAACTATACACCCACAAAAGGATTGTAAAAAGTTTTTCATAAGAATTTTATTCATAATAGCCAAAAACTGAGAATATTCTCCATCAACTGTAAATAGATAAGCAAATAGTGGTGTAAATGGAAATTAGATTAACAGTGGAATACTAAATGATGAAAAAAGAATGAGCTATTGATACACACAACATGGAAAAATATCAAGAAATTGTTACATGAAAGAAGCAAAATATAAAGCCACCACTCGATTCCATTTATATGCAACCCAAGAACATGAAATAGTTATATATGTAGTTAATATATAAAGATAGAAGGGAGAATAATGGTTCCCTTGGGGTGGGGAGTAGTAGGAGCCATTGCCTGGGGAAGAATACAAGAAAATTTCTTGAGTGGAAGGAAATATTCTAGATTTTTATCTTGTTAGCCAAATGGGTTTATGAATATGTTTTAAAAAGTCACCAAACTATACATTTATGATTTGTGCATTTTCCTGTACAAGGTAATTATACCTCTAGATGTATTATCCTGAAAAATCTAATATCACCCTTGCAGTGTTCTGGCAGAGAATCACAACCTCAATCTAATCATAAGGAAATATCAAATGAACACGAAATGAGGAACTTTCTGTCTTTAGAAAATGTTAATGTCATAAAATACACAGAGAGGCTGTGGAAAAGTTCTAGATTAAAGAAAGCTATGGAGACAATTCCATGGGATACCTGACCCTAGACTGAATTCTGACCAGGCAGGGAAGAATGCTAGAATGCTATACAGAAAGTTGCTAAGACAACTGACAAAACTGGACTGTAGACAGTAAATTAGATTAAAGTATTGTATCAGTATAAACTAATGAAGTTGGTAACTATACTCTAGTGATGGTCTTAGAATATACTCCATAAAGGATTTAGGGATCACAACATATATAATGTGCCTTCAATGGATTCAAAGGGAGAAAGCAAACGATAAAGCAAATGAGATTAAGATGAATCTAGGTGGGTTTTCTTTTCATGGTACTATTTTAATTTTCCAAATTTTTATAAGTTTGGAATTATTTACAGATAAAAAGTCTTTTTTAAAATAAAAACATTTTAAAAGGTGCCCATAGTGAGAAAAGAGCAGATTAGACTGGATGTGTACTGGATGATCTGGCCAAAGTGCTAATAGTGGTTATTTCTGGAGGGTGGGATTATGTAGAGATAAGGGATAAACATTAACTTTTTTCTGTATTATTTGAAAGTGTCACACTTCCAATATTATCAAAGGAAAGGTTATTTCGATTTTTTCAAAGTACAAAATGACAACTGAAATGTGACTGGACTCATTTACCGTGGTAGCTCAGGCTTGGAGCGAAAGCCAAAATATAAAATACCTAAGACTTCTTCATCCTTCAAGACTTAGCTCAAATTTCACCTTCTCTGGAAAGTCTACAATTTTACAAAGGATTCTTTTAGTTGCTAGTGACACTAACCCAACTGAAACCTTTAAAAACCAGTGGTGAATATGAAAGCTTGGGCAAACAATTCAAAAAAAGGGAGAAGTTCCAGCCGGGTTGTAGAACAACTGGAATCAGAATATAAGGCCACCAGACTCCTCATCTCCTGAATCTCTCTTATTTAGTCACTATTCTCTCTCACTGCAGCCCATTTTTCTCCACATGACAAGAAATATGTTACCTATAACTCCTTGGAACTTTTCCTCTTAAAATGTACGCTCTTTAGAAAGAGTCAGAGACTCTGAAATTTGGGTTGAAGTATTTCAAGGAAGGAAGTAGATTGGCCAAGTGCAGTTAGGCTCCTTCCCTGGACCAATCAACTGTGGCCAAGGGATATGGAGCAGCTTGAGTGGGTCCCTCCATTGGACCAAGAGTTGAAACTATGTACAGATAGGGAAACTTTTTTAGGAACCACAGAAGAAGGAGATGATGCTATACTCTCCCATAATTCTGTTTCAGAGCTCAGATCATTTTCTGTTGGGGTTATGCTATTTGTGTGCTTGCCATACTCATCAGTAAGTTCCTTAGGGGTGAGAACCATGTCCTTTTCTCTATGGATATTCTTCACATCGATGGCATAATGTTTTCCTTGTAATACATGGATTACAAGCTCCAAAAGGAGAGAGATGTTTTTCACCATTTTCACTGAACCTTGAACTATGCCTGACAGATGATAGACAATAAATGTTTGTTGAGCAGAAGAATACTACCTGGTCAATCTCTACAGGATGGATGGATATGTAGGTTTTCTTCCAGTAAAGATAAATTTGTCCTCTGGGGCAACCAAAGTATGCTTCCTGAGCTTGGGTTGGTGGAGCTGACTGTGGCCATCAGGCAAGCCCATCCATTAACACTTGGAATGGCCAGGCTCTGGTGATTCCAGAACGGACATCTAGAATGTCATCAGTACGTGCAACCTGTGCTTTGCAACCTTAGAACTATGGGTGAACTGGAGGATAAATTCATCTTCTAAAATGTTTTCTTTATCTGAAAGATAAAAAGTCACCTGAACCCAACTTAGAAGCATTGATTTATGTATGAATTCAATTGCTTGGATCCATACTGCACACCAGACAGTATTCACAGTCTGGGCACCTAATAGAAAACAGGATGGACATAAATGTGCTGGTGCTGGGAAAGGAAAGTACAAGTTGCTACCAAGGTATATAACATGTAGATAGAACCTAGCCTTGGAGTCAGGAAGGCTCCCTGGAGGAAGTGACATTTTAAGGTCAGACTTGAAGGAATAAGTAGAACTTGACTAACTAAAGAGCCCAGAGAGAGGGAAGCACTCCAAGTAAAAACCAACAGCTTGGAACATAAGAGGAACTGAAACATAATCAAGTATGTCGATCGAGATTGTCTATGAGGACGGTCGTTCTATCATTGCTTATGACACTGAAAAATGAGAATGGCCCGAATGTCCGATAACAGGGAAACAATTCAGAGGATTTTTAGGGCACTGAAAATGATGGATACATGTCATGATACATTTGTCCAAATCCAGAAAAAGTACAACCCTGAGAATGAGCCCTAATGTAAACCTGGGACTTGTGTCAATGCAAGCACATCACCTGTGGCAAATGCACACCCTGGTGGGGGATATTGACGATAGGAATGCTACACTGTGTGGGAACAGGAAGTATCGGGGAAATCTCTGTACCTTCCCTTTAATTTTGCAGTGAACCTAAAACTGCTCTTTAAAAAAAAATCCTTTAAACAAAATAAGCTATGCTGTCCAAGCAATAGAATCCAACAAACCATTAAATATAATGCCTCAAGATAAATAGAGTTTTAAGAAAAGGTAGAAGTGTATACAAACACTGTGGTCCAAATTTTGCCCTATCTGCATTTTATCTTATGTTTGCATTGCATACCCAGACCAATTACCCCACAGTTCTACCCACAGTCATATCTGGGTAGTAGAAAACAGGTGATAATCATTTTCTACTTTGTGCTTTACAGTGTTTTTCAAAATGAACATACACTTCTTTTGTCAAAGAAAAAAATTCTAAAGAAAAAGGAGACTTGTTTTTCAGTCCCTCTCTCTGCATGCTCTCCACGTGAGAGCATTGGTCAGCCCAACAAAGGCCCAGCTAGCAGCGGAGCCGAGCAGGCCCCAGGCTCTGCTGCTCAGCACATGTACCTCCATGGGTCCCTCTCATGCCACGTTCGGCGGGAAGCCCTAGGTCATAGCCACCTGGGGTGGTGACAGTCCTGCCCAAGCCTGCCCACCTGTGGGCATTTTCCTCCTGCACCAGGGTCTGTTTCACCTTCCTTCTACTAGAGCCTGTTCTCTCAGAGTGGCCCGGCTCCATGAAAGGAGCTTTTATTAAGGGACTCAACCGCAGGAAGAACGCAAGACATGGAGCCACTCTGCTTCACTGAGTAGTCAAGACCAGCTGCTTCCCTGTGGCTGGGGCACGACGCGTGGGTGTGCATGAGCCTCTGCTGAGGGACAAGCGGCTGCTGCTTCTCTGCCACCCATTGTCACTTCCCACCCCGTGCGGAGGTGGCCCCTCTGCCCCAAACAATGGTCTTCCAAGGTGGAAAGAGTGCGGGAGTGAGGCAGCAGTGCGGAGGGCTCTGGACGTGAGTACGCACGAGCCCTTGGTCTCAGCCTTGGCTGGCGCTGGGGTGGCAGGAGAGCTTTCAGAGACACAGATGCCTAAGGCGCACACCCGGAGGTCCTGATCAGGCCTGTCTGCGGTGTGGCCTGGACATGGGGATCTGGTGCCCTTGTCATTTTCTCTCCAAAGCTTTATTCCTGCCTTGCATCCTCCCTCCTGAGCTGCTCCCGAGTGCCCTTCCCACACCACCATGCTGCCCAGCTCTCTCTCTTCCATCTTCTAAGCCAATCCTGAAATCCTGTTTCCTGGAGCAACTTCCAGCTCTGCTACGAAGCCTGTGCAGTCTTATGGCAAGTCTCTTTACCACTTTGAACCTCATTTCTCACTCAAACAGACCTGGTTTCCTGTCTTTCCAACCCTTGTGGAACGAGCCTCACAGAGGCCCCTCGCTGAGACACCAGCAGTAGCCGGACTGCAAACACCTCCTCAGAGGTCTGGGTTTGGGATCCTCCAAGCTTCTAAGTGTTAACAGTTCCAACCCCTTTTCTTTGTTCCCTGATTCTTGAGGTTGAAGCTGCTTCCCACCATTGCTACTTCCTCGATACCTTGGCACTGAGCAAGAGTAAACAAACGTTTCTGGCAAAGGGAAGGCTAGTCAGTCTTTTAGACTTTTCACGCCATATGGTCTCTCTTGAAACTATTTAACTCTGTCATTATACTACAAAGAAGCCATAAATAATATGTAAATAAGTGAGTATGGCTATGTTCCAATAAACCTTTATTTACAAAGACAGGCAGCAAGCCAGATGTGCCCCACAGGTTGCAGTTGTTAGATCCCTGCCTTATTCTCTTTTTAACCCTCTCAGTTACTTAGTTCACATATCTATTTAACAATTCTTTATATTAAATTGTCTCTGTTCAAGACTAAAAGTGAAAGGATGTAAAAAGATATTTCATGAAACTAATAGGGAGAAAAAAGCAGGAGTTGCAGTACTTATATCAGACAAAATAGACTTCAAAACAAAGTTACAAGACACAAAGAAGGACATTACATAATGATAAAAGGGTCAATCAAACAAGAAGATATAACCATTATAAATATCTATGCGCCCAACACAGGAGAACCTACATATGTGAAACAAATACTAACAGAATTAAAAGGAGAAATAGAAGGCAATGCATTGATTCTAGGAGACTTCAACACACCACTCACACTGAAGGAGAGATCAAACAGACAGAAAATATGTAAGGAGACAGAGGCACTGAACAACACAATACAACAGATGGACCTAATAGACATCTACAGAACTCTACACCCAAAAGCAGCAGAATACACATTCTTCTCAAGTGCACATGGAATTTTTCAAGAATAGATCATATACTAGGCCACAAAAAGAGCCTTGGAAAATTCAAAAAGATTGAAATTGTACCAGCCAGTTTCTCAGATCACAAAGGTATGAAACTAGAAATAAATTATGCAAAAGAAAATGAAAAATCCCATAAACACATCCAGGCTTCACAACATGCTCGTAAATAATCAATGGACCAATGACCAAATAAAAACAGAGATCAAACAATATATGGAGACAAATGACAACAATAATTCAACATTGCAAAATCTGTGGGACGCAGCAAAGGCCATGCTAAGAGGAAAGTACATTGCAATACAGGCCTACCTCAGTAAAGAAGAACAATCCCATATGAGCAGTCTAAACTCACAATTAACAAAACTAGAAAAAGAAGAACAAATGAGGCCCAAAGTCAGTAGAAGGGGGGACATAATAAATATTAGAGCAGAAATAAATAAAATCAAGAAGATAAACAATAGAAAGAATCAATGAAAGCAAGAGCGGGTTCTTTGAGAAAATAAACAAAATGGATAAACCCCTAGACAGACTTATCAAGAAAAAAAGAGAGTCTACTCATATAAAAAGAATCAGAAATGAGAAAGGAAAAATCACTATGGACACCACAGAAATACAAAGAACTATTAGAGATTACTATGAAAAACTACATAACAAACTGGATAACCTAGAAGAAATGGACAACTTTCTAGAAAAATACAACCTTCCAAGGCTGACCCAGAAAGAAACAGAAAATCTGAACAGACCAACTACCAGCAACAAAATTGAACTGGTAAACAAAAACCTACCTAAGAAAAAAACTCCTGGACCAGATGGCTTCATCACTGAATTTATCAAACATTTAGTGAAGACCTAATACCCATCCTCCTTAAAGTTTTCCAAGAAGTAGAAGAAGAGGAAATACTTCCAAACTCATTCTATAAGGCCAGCATTACTCTAATACCAAAACCAGGCAGACACCACAAAAAAAGAAAATTACAGACCAATATCCCTGATCAACATAGATGCAAAATTAATCAACAAAATATTAGCAAACTGAATTCAAAAATACTTCAAGAAGATCATACACCATGATCAAGTGGGATTCATCTCAGGGATGCAAGGATGGTACAACATTCCAAAATCCATCAACATCATCCACTACATCAACAAAAAGAAGGACAAACACCACATGATCATCTCCATAGATGCTGAAAAAGCATTTGACAAAATTCAACATCCATTCATGATAAAAACTCTCAACAAAATGGGTATAGAGGGCAAGGTCCTCAACATAATAAAGGCCATATATAACAAACCCACAGCCAACATTATACTTAACAGTGAGAAGCTGAAAGCTTTTCCTTTAAGATTGGGAACAAGACAAGGATGCCCACTCTCCCCTCTTCTATTCAACATAGTACTGGAGGTCCTAGCCACAGCAATAAGACACCACAAAGAAATAAAAGGCATCCAGATTGGCAAGGAAGAAGTTAAACTGTCGCTGTTTGCAGATAACATGATATTGTACATAAAAAACCCTAAAGAATCCACTCCAAAACTACTAGATCTAATATCTGAATTCAGCAAAGTTGTGGCATACAAAATTAATACACAGAAATCTGTGGCATTCCTATACACTAACAATCAACTAGCAGAGAGAGAAATAAGAAAAACAATTCCATTCATAATTGCATCAAAAAAAAATAAAATACCTAGGAATAAACCTAACCAAGGAAGTGCAAGACCTATACTCTGAAAACTACAAGACACTCATGAGAGAAACTGAAGAAGATACCAATAAATGGAAACACATCCTGTGCTCATGGATAGGAAGAATTAATATTGTCAAAATGGCCATCCTGCCTAAAGCAATCTACAGATTCAGTGCAATTCCTATCAAAATACCAACAGCATTCTTCAACGAACTAGAGAAAATCATTCTAAAATTCATATGGAACCACAGAAGACCCCGAATAGCCAAAGCAATCCTGAGAAGGAAGAATAAAGCTGGGGGAATTATGCTCTCCAACTTCAAGCTCTACTACAAAGCCACAACAATCAAGACAATTTAGTACTGGCACAAGAACAGACCCATAGACCAATGGAACAGTCTAGAGAGCCCTTATATAAACCCAACCATATATGGTCAATTTATATATGATAAAGGAGCCATGGACATACAATGGGGAAATGACAGCCTCTTCAATGGCTGGTGTTGGCAAAACTGGATGGCTACATGCAAGAGAATGAAACTGGGTTATTGTTTAACCCCATACACAAAAGTAAACTCGAAATGGATCAAGGACCTGAATGTAAGTCATGAAACCATAAAACTCTTAGAAGACAACATGGCAAAAATCTCCTGAATATAAGCATGAGCAACTTCTCCTGAACACGTCTCCTTGAGCAAGGGAAACAAAAGCAAAAATGAACTTATGGGACCACATCAAAATAAAAAGTGTCTGTATGGCAAAGGACAACATCAACAGAACAAAAAGGCATCCTACAGTATGGGACAATATACTTGTAAATGACATATCCGACAAGGGGTTAACATCCAAAATATATAAAGAACTTACACACCTCAACACCCAAAAAGCAAATAACCCAATTAAAAAGTGGGCAGAGGATATGAAGAGACAGTTCTCCAAAGAAGAAATTCAGGTGGCCAACAGACACATGAAAAGATGCTCCACATCACTAAGCATCAGGGAAATGCAAATAAAAACCACAATGAGATATCACCTCACACCAGTATGGATGACCAGCATCAAAAAGGCTAAGAACAACAAATGCTGGTGAGGATGCAGAGAAAGGGGAACCCTCCTACACTGCTGGTGGGAATGTAAGCTAGTTCAACCATTGTGGAAAGCAATATGAAGGTTCCTCAAAAAACTAAAAATAGAAATACCATTTGACCCGGGAATCCCACTCCTGGGAATTTACCCAAAGAATACAACTCAGATTCAAAAAGACATATGCACCCCTATGTTCATTGCAGCATTTTTTACAATAGTCAAGATATGGAAGCAACCTAAGGGTCCATGAGTAGATGAATGGATAAAGAAGAAGTGGTACATATACACAATGGAATACTATTCAGCCATAAGAAAGAAACAAATCCTACCATTTCCAACAACATGGATGGAGCTGGAGGATATTATGCTCAGTGAAATAAGCCAGGCAGAGAAAGACAAGTGCCAAATGATTTCCCTCATTTGTGGAGTATAACAACGAAGCAAAACTGAAGGAACAAAATAGCAGCAGACTCAGAGACTCCAAGAAGGACCTAGTGGTTACCAAAGGGAGGAGTGTGAGAGGGTGGGTGGGAGGGAGGGAGCGGGGATTGAGGGGTATTATGTTTAGTACACATGGTGTGGGGGATCACGGGGAAAACAGTGTAGCACAGAGAAGGCAAACAGTGAATCTGTGGCATCTTACTACACTGATGGACAGTGACTGCATTGGGGTATGAGGGGGACTTGATAATATGGGTAAATGTAGTAACCACATTGTTTTTTCATGTGAAACCTTCATAAGAGTGTATATCAATAACACCTTAATAAAATATATATTTAAAGACACAGGCTGGAAAAGGCAAAACTGTAGGGACAGAAAACAAACCAGCAGTCTGCCAGGGGTAGAGGGAGGGGAACCTGAGCATTCGGGAGTGATGGGATTATTCTATATGTTGATTGTTGGGGTGGCTACATGGCTGGCCGCATTTGTCAAAGTTTGTAGAACTGTGTACTGAAAAAGGTAAATTTTATTGTACATAAATAAAAATATTTCTAAATGATTAAAAATTTTGTCTCTGTTCAAATAACTGTTGTTTTTATCCCTTAAGTGGCCTCAGCCTCGTAGAACTTCTTTGATTTTTTTCATTAAGTAGGGGGGAAAATTTAAAGTATTCTCTTCAACTCTACTGCATTGTTTGGATTTTTTTATAAACATAGGCTTTTTTGGAAAAATTTGACCTAAAAATGTATTTGCCCTTAATAAACACTTAGTACTACTGTTCCTCTGCTTTAGCAGCAAAGGAAGATTATTTATGTTAAATATTTCATTTCATTTAACTTTTTCCTCTGAGGATGAAATCTTTGTATCCTCAGAAATACCACTGCTTACCATTTTGAATTTTTTCTCTGATTCTGGCAAATTTGTCTTTTAAGTATATATTTTTAGAAGAAGCAAAAGAATAATAGCTGCACTGCCAACCCCAGGGTGGTTGTGAAAAACAAATTAGATAATGGTTGGGAAAAAATGCTTTGAGAAGTTGAAAATGCTATGCAGATATGAGGAGGTGGAAGAAATCACAAAATCCTTTCAGCCTACCTAATAAAGACTCTTAGTGTAGCTTAGGGAAATATTTAATCTACTTAATTCCTGGTTTTTAAGTGCATTTCTTTTATAAGTAGATATTCATTGTGTGTTCTTCCTAGTCCCCTGCATTATTTGTGTACGAGATGACAGGCAGAGGCTATGTCTCCACCCCGAGCAGGGTGCAGCCAGGGTCACCAAGCTCTTGGTAAAGGCCTTGAGATGGAGGGTTGGCTGGAGATTGTGCCCCATCCTGCTTCTCTGTCCTTGGTGTCCCCTAAGAGAATCCACTCACATGGAAGCATTGCATCCCAAGGTAATCTTCACTACAGAATACCTGGGGAAGGAGGAAATTTATATTACACCCTGAAACAGAATTCATAATCTAGGGTCTGTGTCCTTGGTTGGACAAAAATACTGAAGTTCCATTATGAATATAGGCAATAGTGTTGGCAGTATCTGTGACTTTCTTATTGACAGAAATCATGGGCATTTTCATGTCACATTATAGTTTCTGTATCTGGAAATAGATCCCATGCTCACCACTACCTCAAAATCTGTGATTAGACCCACTGCTAGATCTTTTTATGTAAAGTGCCAAAAGCAAAGCATATATGGTACTGTATCTCAAAATTTTAAAACTATTTTGCTAATTATATTTCAATATAATTGGTTTCCTTTTTAATCCTTATGTGTTTAAATAGATCTATCGGCATCACCAGATGGCCAAGGGACACGTGGTACATAGGAGGTTCAGAACCCTCACCCCGGGATAATAAGTATGTTCTCCCAAGATGTTTTTTTCTTATTCACATTACTGAGGCTATATTTCTATCCTCATTGGTTCTGCTCTTTCACTCCCAGATTCTCATACATAATCACTCCAGTCTCAAATTCCTCACCCCACTGTACCAGGCAGAGCACTTCACCTCGGCAACCACATCAGGGTGCTCAGTAAAGCGAGGGTCTCTCCAGCCACAAAACTCACTTTCCTTTGAAAGCAGTTGACAGATTTTTTTTCTCTTTGAGGGAGATGTTGGAGTCTTAGCCACTACATCACGGGCTTACTAAATGATCTGCTCAAGAGTAATTTTGATGAATTATTGTAGAAAATAAGACCTCAAACTCCAGGCTTTCAGAACACTTCATTATTTATCTAAAAGTCTCATATGAGAAGAAATGAAACAAACACACGTAACACAAAATTTCACACCCAGGTCCTTGACTGCCTTTCTAGACATAAAAATTTAAATATGCCAAACAAACAATGGTTTCTTTTTCGTTTTTTGATGTATTCTCTTCCAATCTTTGTGTGTATATATATATTTTTATCAAAGTATCATTGATATACAATCTTATGATGTTTCACATAACACAGTGGTTTCAACATTCACCCATATTATCAAGTCCTCAGCCCCTCTATTGTGGTCACTGTCTGTCAGCATAGTAAGATGTTATAGAGTCATTGTTTTCTCCATGCTGTACTGCCTTCCCTGTGACCTACATATATTGTTATTGTAAATTATAGTGCCTCTTAATCCCCTTCTCCTCCCCTCCATCTTCCCCTTTGGTAGCCACTGGTCAATTCTCAGTGTCTGTGAGTCCACTGCTATTTTGTTCCTTCAGTTTTGCTTTGTTTTTATACGCAACAAATGAGTGAAATCGTTTGGTATTTGTCTTTCTTCATCTGGCTTATTTCACTGAGCATAATACCCTCAAGATCTATCCATGTTGTTGCAAATGGTAGGATTTCTTTTCTTTTTATGGCTGAATAATATTCCATTATGTATATGTACCACATCTTCTTTATCCACTGATCTATTGATGGACACTTAGGTTGCTTCCATATCTTGGCTAACAATGGATTCTTTTAGATACATTAAATTAAGAAGCAAACCAATCATGGCAAAATATCCCAATACAGTAAGATAATTTCTTCAGTTCTCTTAAAATAGAGCCTGTGTCAGCAGTTTCTAAAGAGCCATTTGTTATAACTGACTTAAGAAGAGGTTATGCTTCTTGTTCAGGAGAACTAAAAACAAGGTCCCTTTTTTTTCTTCTAAGATCCTTTTAATGCAGTGTGTAATTTGGTTTGCTAGAACTGTGTGGAGAATTTTTGCATCTATATTCATCAGGGATATTGGCCTGGAGTTTTCTTTTCTTGTAGTGTCCTTAATCTGTTTTTTTGGTATCAGGATAATGCTGGCCTCATAACTGAATTTGGGAGTGTTCCCTCCTCTTCAATTTTTTGGAAGAGTTTGAGAAGTAATATTACAATGATTCTTCTTTAAAGACTTGGTATAATTCACCAGTGAAACCATCTGATCCTGAGTTTGTCTTTGCTGAGAGGTTTTTTTATTATGATTCAGTTTCCTTACTCATTATTGGTCTGGTCAGATTTTGTATTTCTTCATGACTCAGGCTTGACAGGCTGTAGGTTTCTAGGAATGTACCCATTTCTTCTAGATTACCCAGTCATTCATAATAGCTTCTCATGATTCTTTATATTTCTGGTGGTGTCAGTTGTAATGTCTCTTCTTTCATTTACAATAGGTTTGTTTGAGTCCACCCTTTTTTTCTTGGCTAGTCTAACTAAAGGCATGTCAATTTTGTTTATCATTTCAAAGAACCAGCTACTAGTTTCACTGATTTTTTTATATTGTCTTTCTGGTTTCTATCTCACTTATTTCTGCTATAATCTTTAGAACTTCCTTCCTTCTGCTAACTTTGGGCTTACTTTGTTCTTCTTCTCCCAATTCCTTGAGTCATAAAATCAGGTTGTTGGGGTTTTTTTTTTTTGAGATGTTCCTTTTGTCTTATTGTAGGCATTTGTTGCTATAGATTTCCCTGTTAAAACTGTTTTTGGTTACAAACCATAAGTTGTGGTATGTTGTGTTTTCATTTTCATTTGTCTCAAGGGACATTCTGATTTCCCTCTTGATTTCTTCTTGGACCCATTGGTTGGGCAGGAGTGTGCCTGTTAGATTTCCATGCATTTTTGATTTTTTGTTTTCTTCCTGCTATTGATTTCTAGTTTCATATCATTGTGCTGGGAAAGATACTAGCTATTATTTCAATTATATATTAAATTGCTCAGGGTTACTTTGTGGCCCAACTTATTATCTACCCTGGAGAATATTTCATGTGTACTTGAGAAGAATGTATATTTTGGTGCTGTTGGTTGGAGTGTTCTGTATGGGTCTGTTAGGTCCTTTTGGTCCACTGAGGACCACTATTTCCTGATTAATTTTCTGTCTGGATTATCTAGCCAGTGTTAACAGTGGGATATTGAAGTCTCCTAATATTATTGTATTGTTGTCATTTCTCCTTTCACGTCTGTTAATATTGGCTTTAAATAGATGCTCCAATGTTGGGTGCATATATATTTACATTTCTTATATCTTCCTGATTAAGTGACTCCTTTATCATTATATAGTGACCTTCATTTCTCTTGTGACCAATTTTTACTGAAAGTTTGCTTTATCTGATGTAAGTATAGCTACTCTTGCTCTTTTTTGGTTTCCATTTTCATGGACTATCTTTTTACATCTCAATTTTTAGCTTACATGTGTCTTTAAAACTAAAGTGACCATCTTACAGGCAGCAAATTGTTGGATCTTGTTCTTTAATCAATTCAGCCACTTTGTATCTTCTAATTGGATAATTTAGTCCAATTATATTTACAGTAATTATTGATAGGTAAGAACTTACTATTACCATTTTGTTAATTATTTTCAACTATTTTTTAGTTCCTTTCTTCCTCTCTTAC
The DNA here is from genome assembly GCA_032199065.1 of Smutsia gigantea. Classification (NCBI taxonomy): domain Eukaryota; kingdom Metazoa; phylum Chordata; class Mammalia; order Pholidota; family Manidae; genus Smutsia; species Smutsia gigantea. The sequence goes on along the minus strand of JAVSCE010011987.1, from coordinate 1,099,084 downwards.
TGTCTTCCTTTGAGATTTTTTTTGTAGTGCTACTTTAATTCCTCTCTTTTTATCCTTTTGTATCTACTATAGATTTTTTTTGTGGTTACCATGAGGCTTACATAAAGTATGTTATAGATATACCAGTCTATTTCAAGCTGATAACAACTTACTTCCAAGCACATACAAAACCTCTACATTTTTACTTTTCTTGCCCCAACATTCTATACCATTTATGCTGCACTTTACATCTTTTTATATTGTGAGTCCAGTAACAAACTATAGCTTTAGTTATTTTTAATATTATTGTATTAAAAATTTTTTACTAGATCTCAAAGTTATTTACACACCACTGTTATAGTATTAGGGCATTTTGAATTTGACTACATATTTACCTTTATTAGTGAGTTTTATACTTTTATATATTTTCATGTTGTTACATATCAATCCTTGCATTTTAACTTGAACTTCCTTTAGCATTTCTTGTAAAGCAGATCTAGAGGTGATGAATTACCTTAACTTTTGTTTGTCTCCTTCATTTATGAGAGATAGTTCTGTTGGGTATTGTATTCTTGGTTGACAAGTTTGTTTTCTTTCTGCACTTTGAATATATCATCACATCCCCTCCTAGTCTGCAAAGTTTCTGAAGAGAAATCTGCTGATAGCCTTCTTGTGTGTGACAGGAAGAGGAGGCTTCTGTATATGTATGGGTCTGTATGTGATAAATTGTGTTTTCCTTGCTCATTTGAGAATTCTCTCCTTGTATTTGACTTTTAACATTTTTATCAGAATAGGTCTCATAGTAATCTTTTTTGTGATGATCTAGCCTGTGGTCCTTTAAACTTTCTATACTTGGATGTTGATAACTCTCCCAAGATTTGGGAAGTTTTCAGCTATTATTTCTTGAAATAAGCTTTCTGCCCCTTTTTCATTCTCTACTCCTGGGACTCCCATGATATGATTGTTTGTTCACTTAATAGTACCCCATAATCCAAATAAGCTTTCTTCACTCTTTTTCATTCTTTTTTCTTTTTATTCCTCTAACTGATTATTTTCAAATGATCTGTCTTCAAGCTCACCGATTGCTTCATCATTGACTGTTGTTGAAGCTTTCTATTGAATTTCTCAGTTCTGTTATTGTACTCTTCAGCTCTAGGATTTCTATTTGGGTCTTTTGTATGATTTCTATTTTTAAATTAAGCTTCTTGTTTTCTTAATGTTATTTTCCTGCTTTCATTTAGTTGTCTGTGTTCATTTGCATTTGATTGTTTCTTTTGGATGATTATTTTGAATACTTTATCAGGCTAATCATAGAGCTCTATTTCTTTGGGGCCAGTTACTGGAGCTGTACTAGTTTCATTCAATGGTGTCATATTTGCTTGATTCTTCATGATCTATCTAGCCTTGCATTAGTGTTTGTGCCCTTGAAGGAGCAAAGGTCTCCATTCTTTATAGGTTGATTTTGTCAAATAAAGCCATTCTTCTGTCTTTTCCCTGGGCTGATGGAATTACCTCTGGAATTGCAGACATGCTGGGTTGGAACCAGTTATGAGATCATTTGATTTGCAGTAGAGTCCACAGTTGGCCAGCTTTTTACGAGGGAGTCAGGCATGGATCCTATGTGGTCACTGAGTGAATGGGACTTCTTCCAGTAGCTTGTTCAGTAGGGTGGCACTGGGGAAAAGGTCTCCACTTTAGGGTCCTTGGTCAGTGAGCCTACTACCATGTGCATGGTAGGCATGGTTCTCACCCGGTTCCTGGGAGGGCTGCTGCCTGGTCACTGGATGGGTCTGTATTGTGGCTGAAAAGGGCTGAAACCAAGACCCTGGGCTGTTTCAGGTTCCACAGCCATGACTGAGGTTTGCAGATATGTTGCAAAGATGACAAAAACAAAAATAAACAGTGAGACTGCATCAAATTAAAAAGCTTCTGCACAGCAAAGGCAACAATTAACAAAATGAAAAGGCAAATTTCTGAATGGGGGAAAATATTTGCAAATCATATATCTCATAAGGGGTTAATATCCAAAACATACAAAGAATTCATACAACTCAATTGCAAAAACAAAACAAAACAAAACAAAAAAACCACAAGCAATCCAATTTAAAAATTGGCAAAGAATCTGAAGAGGCGTTTTTCTAAAGAAGACATATGGATGGTCAACAGGCACATGAAAAGATGCTCAACACCACTAATCATCAGGGAAATGCAAATCAAAACCACAGTGAGATAGCAGAATGGCTACTGTCAAAAGAGACAAGAAATAACAAGTGTTGGTGAAGATGTGAAAAAAAGGAACCTTGGTACACTTTCGGTGGGAATATAAATTGGTGCAACCATTACAGAAAACAGTATGGACATTCCTCAAGTAATTAAAAATAGAACTACCACATGATTCAGCAAGTCCACATCTGGGTATTTATCTGAAGAAAACAAAAATCATTCATTGCTGCATTATTAATAATATCCAAGATATGGAAGCAACCTAAGTGTCCTTTGATAGATGAATGGATAAAGAAGATGTGGTGTGCACATGCACACACTCACAGACAGTGGAATATTACTCATCCATAAGAAGAAGGAAATCTTGCCATTGTGAAAATATGGATGGACCTTGAGGGCATTATGCTAAGTGAAATAAGTCAGACAGAGAAAGACAAATAGCATATGATCTCATTTATATGTGGAATCTTTTAAAAAATACCAAGCTCATAAATACAGAGAAGGGATTTGTGGTTACAGAGGCAGGGGATGAGGGGTTGGAGAAATGGGTGAAGAAGTGGGTCAAAAGGTACAAAATTCCAGTTATAAAATAAATAAGTCATGGGGATATAATGTATATCATGATGACTAGTTAATAATACTGTATTGCATATTTGAAACTTTCTAAGAGAGTAGATCTTAAAATTTCTCATCAAAAGAAAAAAAATTTTGTGACTATGTATAGTGACAGATATTAATTAGACTTATTGTGATCATTTCACTATATATTCAAATAACTTATCATTATGTTGTATACATGAAACTGAAAAAATGTTATAAGCCAATTATGTCAATTTAAAAAAAGAATATTAGAAAGCATAGCCAAGTTCAACCAGATAAAATACATTGTATAATAAACAGATATTAGAAAAATGACAGATATTTCACTGTAAAATTTTACTCAGAACAAGAGAAAGAACTGCCTGTAAACAAAAACCAGCTCTTTTATAGGAAATTTACAAAACCTGTAAAGGAAAACTTTCAATATTCCTGAAGGGCACAACAGCACAGCCCTGGAAAACAAGCAGAGTCCAGCAGCAAGAGATCAGCCGAATAGACCATGGTAAAGCCACAGTGGAGTACTATACAGCTAAATAAAAAAGATGCCGAGACTTTCCATGTATGACAAAGACAGTTGTATAGGTTGTATAGTAAGTGAAGAAAGCAAAGAACCTCACACTACCTTTATTATGTTACTCTTTTTGTGAGAAATAGCAAGGAAATAAGAATAAATATTCATATAAAAATTCTGTGCTCCAAAATTTGCAAAAACAAACACTAGAATGATAAACAGGAAATTAATATAAATATAAATAAAATGGGGAATAAACTGGATGGAGTGGAAAAAGGGTAAAAGTAAACATTTTAGTGTGTATCTTTTTATATTGTTTTGATTTTATTGAACCATGAAACTCTATTGTCTATTCAAATAAAATAAAATTTATCTAAAATGTTCAAGTGGAAATATTTCTCTAGATGCATATATTTTTTAGATTTTACTAAAAGTTTTACTAGCACCAATTCATGAAAGACACCATTTTTTATAATCGTAACTAGCATAATATAATTTACAATGCATTTCAAATGAAACTCTGTATTATATTACAATAAAGTAATTGCTCATTTGTCTATGGAGAAAAACAATAAATCACATTCTTCATATTAAAGTAAAATGTTAAGTTTCCCATTTTCATTATGTAGATGTCTTTATCCACCTTTTGAAGTGTAAAGGAATATTATAAAAAGGTCTCTATACTTAAAAAGCATGTTTTAGAAAAACAAGATTCGCAAAAGACTTTTCAAAACAAAAAAACACCCCCACATTCTTGCTTTTCCTAGAACTGGGGCTTTTTATTCCTTGACTTGTGTTCTCTTAGTAAGAGATCAAAAGTTTTTCAACCTAAGACCATGATGAAAAATAGAGTTCTGGTTTTTAAAGCAGTTTAATTCATACTTTTTAGCTTTACACAAATAAATTCACACATCTTTCCTGGCCATAAAAGCACACAGATTTTAATAAAATGTTTGAACAGAAGTACTCATAGCTTTATCAGTGGAAATTCATACTTTCAATCACGTGTTTTTCCCTGTTTACTTGGAAAGAGTTGCAAGTTGTCGGTCATTCTTGAGACTCTGCAATCACAAAACACCCTTTTTATTCACTACTCAAAAAAATCCGTGTTTGTTTTGCCAAATGATTGTGTCTTTGGGGAATTTGCTATGATCCAATATGTTCCATGAGTGATCAGTTATCAGAAATTGTGAGGCTACATTTTTGCCAATGACCTAATGGTTGATATGTATCACCCTCGTTAGGCTTGCCGGCCCTTATGTGACCCGCTGACGGCTATGCAGCCTCTTGCCTGGCATTGTTCCAACTTTATTTCTATCCAGAGGGCCTCATCGAAACCACAGAATTGTTCTAAAATGAAATACTTATAGCAAGACCATGAAGACAGTCCTCACCATCATCAAGAGGTCACACACAGAAGACCAGTGTTGACATATTTTCCAATGCAGGTGCTGGTTTTACGGAACTGGTTACTAAACTACTTGCTGAGATATTGTTCATGAATGATGGGAATGAGTAAAGGCTCCGAGACACTGAGAGGTGAGGGACAAGGCCAGAGGGCTGGAGGAAAATCTTTCTAGCAGACATAGCTAGCTGCTATAGTGCCCAGAGTAAAGATGGTTAGTTAATAATCCAATGGGAATATGGAGGTTCAGCATTTTCCAGTCTGTGTCAAATCTGGAGATCATATAACCCGTATCTCCAAAGAGTTCTTTATTATTTCTTTGCAAGCTTCACATAGTCTTCACTCAATGGCTGACACAAAATAAACCCCTTTTCCTCTAGAGTAGGGGTCAGTAAATGTTTTCTATAAAGGCCTAGATGGTAAATATCTTATAATGGGTGCGTCATACTGTCTCTGTCACAACTCCTCATCTCTGGCAGACAATACAAAAACAATGGGCATGGCTGTGTTCCAGTAAAATTCCATGGACAACGAAATGTGAATTTCATGTAATTTTCACAAATGAAATAATGTCTTCTTTTTCTTTCAACCATTTAAAAGTGTAAATTAGCTTGCAGGCCATACAGAAACAGATGACAGGCCAGTTTGGCTTGTGGGCCATAGTTTACCAACTGCTATTCTAGGTGTTAAATGAAAATAGCTGGAATATAAGTTGAAACTGTCCCCTTCCAGTTTCATACAGGCTGAGCTCTCTGGCTGCATAGCTGCATGTTCATTGCGATAATCGTCTTCTTTGAAAAGTCTACTTAATTCTTGCTTAATGTCATAATTTTTGCTCTTTACCTTGTCAAAGCTTCTCAAGCTCACAGGGCCTGTGGTTAGAATTTAAAGTTTAAGCCCTTACACAAAAATTGGAAAACTTATCCCAATAAATTGTAAACTTATCTGAGTCTATATTGAGGAATGTATTTTTGGAGCAATGTTCTGGCAAAATAATAATGTCTGCTTTCCTCTAGAGCAACTGTGCTCAAGGTGTGGCCGCCAGATGGACGGCATCAGTGCCACCTGGAAACTGGTTAGAAATGTGGATTCTTAGGCCCTGACTCACACCTACTGAATGAGAAGTTAAAGATATGGCCCAGAAATCCACGCTTTAACAAGCTGTCTAAAGGGTTCCTCATGTATACTAAAGATTGGAAACCACTCTCCTTGGAAAAGTCCCTAGACCCTCTAGAAAGTGAACATATTAATCAAGACAGAGTTATCACTTGATAGGAGAGGCTGATACATTTAATCTGTTGGTGGGTGAAAGACATCCAGTTCCTAGTCTAGTCCTGGGTGGTTCCTGGACCAGCTTCCCTGCACGGTAAGCCGTGAGCACAGGTAATGACAGCGGCTGTATTCAATATTCCAGGTACACACAGGCACTTCTGATTTGTTCTGTTCCCTCCACTTTCCCAGTTGTCCCCCTCCAACTGACATACTGACTGGTAGAAAGGACATAGGAGTCAGGGGATGAGAGCACAGGTGTAAACAGGGTAAACGAGGCAAACTGCTGTTCTCTTGATGGTCTTTCTAATCAGGGGCCTTGTCCTTTAAATCACAGTTGTTTTATGGTTCGTCTGTGGCAGAAGAAAATAGATGGTCCTTGAGAGAGGCTGCTCTAGTGGCCGCCACAGTTCAAGCAATTTCCCAAACTAAACTCATCTGCGTAATTGATGTGAGCCATTGATCATAGTAGAAAACACAAGAGGATTGGGAATGGAATACACTGGAAAGGAAAAATAATGCATTGGCCAAGGAAGACAACCAAGACCTGAGTCGGGACCCTAGAAGGGATGGAATTAGCCCTGGGAACTATAGGGCGAACGGGGCTGATGTCCACATTAGGTGGCAGAGGTTCTCAGCAAAGCAGGAGATTTGTCTGCCATGAGAGTCAAAATGCCCTGACCTCCTCACTAGGTGTCTGAAGTACACAGACTCTGGCTTAGAACAAAGAAACCTTGTTTACGTAGGTCATTAATGTAGGCCTCAAAACCTTGTCTGCTTATTCTGAACACAGGTATTAAGACATCCAAGTGGCTGTGAAGGAAATTTGACTTTGATATTAGCAGGAGGTGCTCTAAGCTGATTCTCCATCTTAGACTCTCCAGCCCTCAGAAAGGTGGGACTTCTGCAAGGGTCAGAGTCAAGCGGGACGGTGCTTCTGACTTGCTCGTTGTCAGTTCTCCACTCAAAGTGGTCCACGTAAGAAGATCATGTCTATATGCACCAGGTTTGAAGTGCAGTACATCACTATATTTAATTTATAAAGTAAATTTCAATGCAGTGTGCATACAGGTCAAGGAGGAAGGGAGGGCTCTTCATGAAGCATTCAGGGATGGTTTGAGGTCATTTATGAGGCGACGGTGGATTGCTCTTCTTCAGTTTTTCGTGCAGTAATTATCTAACCAGATAGTGGACAGAATAAACAAATGATAACATTGAATAAGTAACCCAAGTGTAAAAAAACTGTGTTTCTATCCGTAATGGGATGTAGGACTGGTAGGTGGAAGGGGGGGAGGGAAGAAAGGAGTGGGTGAAGCAGCTGGAAGCGGCTCTACTAAGTCCTGCTTCAGTAGAGGGGCAACGTGTGGGAGTTTCAGGGGTTCCCATGGACATCATTTCTTCCAGTGTTCTGGGGTTCATAATAGTAGCAACTTGCTGGATGGGGTTTAGGGAAAGGTTTCCACTAAAGTACAAGGTTAAGACCCACTGCTCTTGTAAAGTTTTAACTTGAAGGGACTTAAATTATCTTCCTCCCTTTCTTCAGGTTTTGAATCTTACTGCGCCCATGGAGGGCTGCTCAGGTGAATTCATTAGTCAGTGTCAGCTTCTTGGCAAAAGGGGCAACAAAGAGGCCCACAGGCAGTCAGGCAATGAAGCTTACGTGCCGTCCAGAGCTGAGGAGGAGCAGGTAAGAGTCTAGGAGTTTCAAGGAAAGGAAAACAATCACAAAAAGATGAAAAGGAGTAAATGTTTCCTAAACAAATGTTTGCTGGGCCACATGGCAACACTGGGACTTGGAGGGGAATTTCGGCAAGCTGACTCTGCTAGGTCCCTCCCTGTCCCCCACCCCTAGTCCATATACACTGTGGGGTGCCCGGTGACAGCTCCCTTCCTGAGGCTGGCCCTCTACCTAAATTCTTTTAGGCAGTTAGGGGGGAGACCAAAGCGTTCTAACTTCTTTAAAGTAATCAGCCTAAAATAATCCACATGCTAAAGAGACACATTTTGGAGTGGCAAATCTTACTCTCCTGCAGGGTCTTATAGGAAACAGATCATAGGTGACACAGAGCATAGAAAGACAAGGAAAACTAAATTCATGACCAGAAACTGAAACAACAAAGCCTCTGAAACTGAACCTATTTGGGTTCAGATACAACTGTCTGGGCCTAGACAGCAAAGGGAAGTCAAGAGCAGGCGCTGAAAGTCGTGGAGCAGGAGGCCCACTGCCTGCCCTTGGCCCACAGGGTCTCCAGGTCACAAGGCCACAGACCCTGCTGACCACACCAGCCTGATGGGAAAAGATACCAGAGTCTCACGTTTTCAAGCAAACGCTACCATTCACTGAAATCGGCAAGCGGACAAAGAAGAAGGCACGTATTTCCCAGAAGCACGCACTTCAGTTCCCCGGCCTTGTTAGTGCCTTAAAGTGGGAGTCAGCCAAGGGCCTATAAAGAGCCAGGCAGTGAAGGTGAAAGGCTCTGGGCCTACAGTCTCCATCACAGCTACTTAGCCCTGCTGTTGAAGCAAGAAAGAATGAATGGGACTGTGTTCCAACAAAATTTTATTTGTAGAAAGTAAAATATGAAATTCATATTATCTTTACATGTCAGGAAATGTTATGATTCTTCTGATTTTTTTCAACCATTAGAGTTTAAAAGCCATTGTCACTGAATTATAGCTTTAAAATGGCTCATTTTATGTTACACGAATTTCAACTCAAAAAAAAGTGACACCAATTTAGCTTGTGTGCTGTACAAAAACGGATGGTGAGCCAGATTCGGCCTGCGGGCTACCACTTGGGACCCCTGCCTTAAACATACAAACATTATTTTAGATACCCATACGTGGACCTCGATGAATACTTAATACATTATTTAATCCCACTAAGTAAGCTGTGTGTGATAATAAACAGCTTTTAGAGACGGACAGGCAAGTCACACCCATATTCATCAATCTTCCCAGGATTAGGTCCCTTGACCAGCCAAGGACGGTATCGGGGCTTGAAGGCTGGGCCTTTCTGTGTACCTTTCCTTCATGAAAAGTATAAAAGCTAACATATGTTGAATATTTGACATGGGCCAGGCGCCGCTCTAGTGCTCCAGGCCAGTGCTTCTCAACCAGTGAAGTTTGCCCGCGGGGACATTAGGCAACGGCTGGAGACATTGTTGGTCGTCTTGGTGGGGGGCGGTAGTTTCTGGCAGGGAGGACGCAGAGGCCAGGGATGCAAATATCCAGCAATGGACTGAACAGACCCTCACAACAAGGAACTACCCAGCCCCAAATGTCTATCGTGCCAAGTCTAGGAAATGCTACTCTAGATGTATTATCTCATTTAATCTTTACACCAACCCTGAGAAATAAGTGCCCTTATGATGCCCCATACTGTGGATCCCCATAAACAGATGAGGGAACTGAGGTTTGGAGGAGTGAAGAGCAACCCCTGTATCATCCAGCTAGCAAACTGAATCTGAACTCTGTACCCTGCCTTCAGAAAGGCACACGCAACTGCATATACTGGTTCCACCATGCCATAATTCAGAGGCACTATTGCAGCTTGAAACTATGCATTCGTTGGTGGGATTATTCTGTTATTTCTCCCACTACACTAAAAGGGGCAGGGACCTTATCAGTCTCCTCTTACCTTTGTATCCCTGCACCTCACCCAGGGTCTGCTTCATGGTAGATAACTCAGTGAATGAATGAATGAATGAACAAACGAACAAGTGAATGAAAATAACATTATACACAAGTAAGTCCAGAGCCCCTGCTTTTACCATCACTGTAACTTTCCATTTCGATAGATAGATAGATAGATAGATAGATAGATAGATGATAGAAAAATGATGGATAGATAAACTTCACATTAGTGAATTGTTCACCAAACTGAAAATTCCTTTCCCTTCCAAAACTCTTTCTCTCCAATTTTGGAGGGAACTATTTTTAAATCTTACTGCACACATTTCTTATCCTTAAACATTGAGCTGAATAATTGAACTCAAACATTTACTTAGTGCTTTTAAACTCACAGAGGACTTTCCATCTATATTATCTTGTCTTCCCAAGAACCCTGTAGCAGGTGTTCTACTATTATTATGCATCTCACCCTCCTTTGTCAAATATGAAACTGGGACTCTGTGAGGGGTGGTGACTTGCTAAAGGTCACACAGCTGGCACATGGTGGATTTGGGGTGCACCCCTGGGTCTTCTGGGTCAGCCTCTCATTTTCTTTTCCTTAAGCCTGCTGCTGTCTCCCATCAGTTAACCTTGCCTTGAGAATTCAGGGTCTCCTTCTGCCCATGGGTTGCCTGTGCTGACATGCTACAAAGCCATGTGAAGTGGTCATGCCTCCGGTTGCTCCAGTGCTCTGTTTTCTGCACACAGAGTCATTATTATGTGCTGTCATAAGTTTTAGTCTCTTCTTCCTTCATAGCTTTATAGGAAACAGGTCCATCTTTAGCAGCCTCCCCTGACACATACACTCTGTATTAGCTAAAGCTCTCCTGAAAAACAAAATCAATAGGCTATATAGAGAGATACATGCATAGATATGAAGAGATTTATTATGAGTAATTGGCTCGCATGGTTCTGGAGGCTGACAAGCCCCACGGTCTGCCTTCTGCAAGCTGGAGAATGAGAAAAGCCAGGTGGGTCATGCTAGTCTCTATCTGAAGGTCTGAGAACCGGAGGAGCCAATGGTATAAATCCCAGTCCAGGAGCAGAAGAAGTTGCAGGAAGCAAAAAGAGGGAAGCTCTTCCTCCTCTGCCTTCTGTTTCATCAGACCCTCAGCAGACTGGAGGATGCCCACCCACACTGAGGCGGGCGACAGGCTTCACTGAGTCCACAGATTCAAATGCTGATCTCACTCACAGACACTCTACAGACACACCCAGAAATAATGTTTCTTGATGGAAGGTATTTTTTTCTCAGCAATATTGTAAATAGGTGTAGAATCTGAATAAGTGGTCCTTATAAGTGATGTGTGTATAATAGGACATAATGTAAATAATGTGCTAGCCCGGCATATTTCCTGTTTCCTGGGCACTTGTTTAAGTGCTTCACATGAATTAATTCATTTACCCCTCACATTACTAAGAAGCAGATACTATTACTCTCTCCATTATACAGATGAGGAAATGGAGGCACAAGTTCACTCAGTTAGTTAGCGGTTTGGTCAAGATCACACTTGATATTTCAACTGCCTGGAACATCTTCCTTTTAACCCCACACCCTGTCGCATTCATCCCTTACTCACAATTGAAATCTCAGTGAGATTTTAAGGCAGATTTCTGATGGCGACCTCCTCCCAAGCAACCTTTCTTGATCTTCCCGACTCAGCAGGTCCCTCGCTGTCCCGATTCTGCCAGAACTTTCCTCCTTTCTTTGCCTTGTGCCTGAAACCTGACTTTGCTTTGTAGCACGGCTATGGGAGATCTTGTCCGTATTCTACAGTCAAGCTTACCAAAGCACGTCTGTGAAACCAACTAAAGTGTAATAAAATAAGTTGTTGGGTCTTAATCGGGATTTTCAAAAATAAGTGGAATGGAATGAAATAGAACAGAATAGGAGAATAGAATTTAAGAAATCACAGTGTGTCTTATCTAGTAAAAGCAAGAATTATTTCATGAGATTTTTGTATCAGTGAGGTTTGTGTGTACCTGCACACGCTAGGCTGCAAAAGATATTATGGGAAGTTATTGTATAAAAGGTGTTAAGTTTCAGCTTTGCAAGATGACAAGCGTTCTGGAGATCCATTATACAGCACCGTGAAGTCCTTCACGCTCCTGACTGCACGCTTAAGGATGGCAAAGGTGGCAAATTCTATATTACGTATAGTCTACCAAAATTAAACCTAAAATAAATTTTTAAGATATTTCTTACCATGCATCAGGGCCCAGAAAGTTTCAGGAGCCCGCTCTATTGGCTTGAAATCATTGTAGAGCTCAGAACATGCGTGATTCATCTTTTTATCAAAGCAGTACACACCCAGCATAGCAGCAGCCGCTCCAAGTAAACTCATGGAGCATCCCTCGGGCTGGTGACAGAACTCACATGAACACGTTTCCTTGCCGTCCAGGGTAACCCATGCTCCCTCCCCATCGTTACAGCCGCCACAGTCTCCCCCAGAAAACACTGGGGAGGAAAATGAGGGGACCCGGGGGAGGCTACTTTGATGGCAAATGGCTCTCTGGCCTCTGATAATGTCCCACCAAGCCTGTGGTGAGTAACCTGCCCCCTCTTTGGGTGAGGAGCCCTTCCCCACAGCCCTCAGCACCCCAGGCTGTATGTCTCTCCCTGTCAGCTGCACTGCGCTCCACACGCGTTCTTGCTGTCTCTGCCAGGAGGGAGGCTTGGCATCCCCAGGAGTGGAGGAGCTCTCTGAAGGCTGGTGTCTACATTCTTTCCAGGACAGGCCTGGTGACAGCAGTATCCTGCTGCAGAGCTGAGAATATGGGCAGAAAGGCAGTTCTAGACAGTGCTTGGGGACTCTCCTGGAGCTACAACCATGTAGGAACAGAGAAGGAATGGGTGTCCCCCTCAAAGAGGTGGTATTCTTGTGTCTCTACTAGTGGGTAAATGGTCTGTGACTGACTTTATTCCTTTAAACAGGCCCAGACAGGCCTGGAATAAGGACTAGGCACTAAGGGGTGTTCTGACACCATGTGTAATACTAAAAAATAATACTCCCCATTGTGGAATGGGGTTGGCACATGGATAACTGTTATGTGTAGGGGACATCTTACTTTATGAACATGAACTGGAGATTGCATTATCTAAATTGGTTACATCTCTGGGAGGTGACTCGTTAAGTGCCCCCAAACAACAGAAAGCATAATCTGTGTGACTAAACCTCACCCTGGCAGGAAGAGCTCATAAGAGACCCAACTCAAGTGCCAAGGCCCGCAGAGGGCTGTCCTGCTAGGTCCAGTGCTAGGGATGGCGGTCTCCAGAGGGGAGGAGGAACCAGGGGATAGAGGCCAGAGGGAAGAGAAACTTGGACAAAACCAGCCCTCTGGGACAGGGCAGTGGGCCTTTCCTGAAGCTTTGGAGGTTTGAAGTGGCTTCTCTTCAGGGCTGCTGCATTGCACACCTCCAGAGGGTGCTGTCTCCACCACGGACTGAGTAAATGGCACCCCCAGAGTTGGCAGTGAATGTGTATGGTAGCCCCTGAATTTCTCCAAGTCAGCTGACCTGAGAGGAGGGAACAAGGCTAGGAACTGGGGTGTGTCACCTCTGCGAAGGGCTGTGCTTTTCTCTCGGTTGCCATAGGTGGCCATCTGTACAGTGTAAGAAGTGTCTGCCCCGTGTGGGGGTTCCCTTTCCTTACCCCTCTGCTGCACCGGTAAGATCCGGCCCTCTCTTTGGAAGAGCCTTAGGAGGGGTTGTTGTGAGATACTGAGGGCCCGGCACACAGGAAGGGCACTCTGCTCAGACCCTCCTGGGGGGGCCAGTCCCCGTGGGCAGGACACAGGAGCCCGGGGGCTGCCGGAGCTGACGGGTGGTTAGGGGAGATGTGCCAGGCTGTGCCGGGGGGTGAAAGCAGGGGATCCTCCCCGTCACAGAGGAGCCGCTCAGGGCATGTCTGAAGCAAGTGTCTTCCTCCCCACGTCTTCCAAAAGAAGGCACCCTTCAAGGAAGAAGCGAGCAAGGTCGCACATGCCTTTTGTGTCCAAGGGGAATGAATTTGCTCTCACCTTTATGGGCTGTGAAAAATTCTGTGTGGCTTCTGATTTGGAGAATCTTTATTTCTTTTTTCTTTCTTACTTTGTGCTCTTTTAAACAGGACAGCATTTTTTTTTTAAGCTGTAATCTTCTAAATCAGAGGAAAAATAATTTTTCCGGCTGTTTTCTCTTGGAGCAAAATAAAAGCTAACAGAAATCCTCCAAGATGGAGGGCACCCCCACATAAGCAAGAGCAAGGGCCCCTTGTGGAAATTCTTTCCACAGGGGGAGGAAACAACAAAGCAGAATCTCAGCTCTCCAGGGAATTCTGATATGCCATTCTGCAAGAATGTGTCTCGATACCTCCTACTCCTCGACCTGCATCCCCAATACTGAAAGAACCCTAAACCCAATCCTTTGGAGGAAGTGACATTTTAGCAGTCTTAAAAGTTGAAGTAGATGTTTCTCCAGTAAAGAAGGCAAAGAAGGGTGATTCAGACAAAGGGACAGCGATGTGGAAAAGCATAAGCATTTAGGACACTTCTACAGGTCACTTTGATTGGAAGGTACCCAGGTGGGACACAGGTGGCAGTGATGGGAAAAGAGAGTGAGCAGGGAGGCCCAGGGGAATTCAGGCTTGAAAAGGTAAGGAACCCCTTCAGCTCCAGAGTAGTTCCTATGTGTGTGCAAGAAGTAAATTTCCCTATTTGGATAATATTAAGTATTCAGCTGGGAGAGAGGGGGCCGGGCAAAACTTTCAACAAGGCTAAGAGAACCCACACCTTGACTATTCACTCTGCTATCTGATGAGCACTAAATTAATTTCCATATTAACGCATTATGTAGAGATAAGACACAGAAACACCAATTATAAGACATGTAAGGCTCTTATCACATTTCTGAGGAATACAGTGTGTGCGTTAGTCTGAAGCTCGAGAAACCTACTGCAAGGGAGGTTTGCAGGGAACAGCTATACAGAGACGGATTGCCAGGAGAAATGCTGGAGCTGTCTTCTTTTCCTCTGTGAATGGAACAAGATAAGACACATTTCTTATGAAATGTAACTGTTTCTGACAAGCTTTCCCTTGACTCCCTCTCCCGCTGCCCGCAAGTGCCGCCGGGCGGGAGACCTGCTCTCACCAGGGGGCAGAGAGCCCGTGATCCAGCCACAGGGGCCTCTCCAGCACTGGTCCCAGCGACCCTTGCAGATGAATTGTGCAGCTCTGGGAGAAAATGCTAGTGTTGATCCTCTTGGTCTTGGATGATGAATCAATGCATTTCCCATGCGGATGATGACACGAAGACTCCGCCACCACCGAGCCTGGTCCTGATGCATTTTTAACCTTCCCCCTTTTAACCAGGCACCAAGGAGGAAAGACTGACCTAAAAAGATTCCCTGGACAGGCTCACAGGAAGCCAGAAGGATGTGGGCCGCTTTCTGTGGGCCCCTCGGGACAGTCTGTAGCCTGCTAGTCCTCTCTGCCTTCCTGTGGTGAGTCCAGCATGTGCATAGCAAGTGAGCTGCCCTGTCCTGGAATGAATAGAGACAAGAACAAGGATTTGGTCTACTTTGACCTTGCTGTGGCCTTGGGCAAGTCCCTGAAACCTTCATTTTCAACACCTGCTCAATGAAGAGGTCGAGCTTCATGATCTCTCCTACCCTTGTGAAAGTTAATATCCTACTATTCCTATTATTCTATTAATTAGCAACAACCTTATGCTTTCACATTGCGGTGGACACTGTGATGAGCCTCTCAGATGACACTTCAGTGAAGAGCTTAGTGTCCAGCAGTTGAGAGTGCCACAGAGAGGAATGGCCTGAAGCTGCAGAGCTGTCTGGCCAGGGTCCCAGCCAATCCTGGGACAGCTCGCACTACTGGCTGCGGGGTGTAAAGGCCTGGCCCTTCCATCCCCACTGACACTATGCCTGCAGATGTTCTAGTTCCAGAGCACCCTGTGCAGTTGGTCAGGGCTTCCTTGGACCTCAACTTCTCCCTCTGCCCAGTCACACCTCAGCCCCCTCCTCCACAATGCTGCTCCCACAGCCTCTCCTCAACAAGTAGCCTACCTGCTAACCCCTTCTCAGAGTTAGCTTCCTAGGGAACCTAACCTGCCATGCCTGTTTCCACAGACTCCATATAATTTGAGCCTCTGACTGTAGCCCCTACTCAGTTCTCCTCCCTCATATTATGAATGAGGAAATGAAGGTTCAGGGAGTGATTTACCAAGTTCACTCCACTGGCAGAACTAGGACGAAGTCTTCAGTTTCCCAAGTGTGGGCCATGTCCTCTTTCCATCCCACCTCACTGCCTCACTGCCAACTTACCTCATTTTTCTTGCATGGTGGAGAGAGACATGGAGGCAGAGAGATAAATCAATTCATCCATCCATTGCCATTGCAAGGAAAAATAATAAGCAAATGCATGAATTCATGAGTTATTCACCACCTCTACTTTAAATAAATAAAGCATCAGTTTTCATTTCTTTTTTTTTTTTTAACATCCTTGTGAAGCCAGATCACATAGACACACAAGCTCTGGGTTAGGAATCAGGGCATGAGTTTTGGTCTCAGCTTCTCACTTTTACATTGCAAAGAGGTTGCTGTTTGATATCAGGCTCTTTCAGATCCCAAGATGGGACAAGGGATGGAGCTAAGGGGTGGGGAGAAGGTTAATCATGCTGTGTAATGATACCCAGTGATGATGGTTGTGTAAGATGTTGTCTCTGGGGGAAGCTGGGGGAAGGGTACACAGGAACTTCCTCATTATTTTTGCAATTTCTTGTAGTTAAAATTATTTTAAAAAAGAAAAAGCTTTTAAAAATGTAGGGAAACTGGAAGTTCCTACAGCCAGGATCCTCACCTGACCCTAATCTACTTGCCCACTGCACGTGCGCAGTGATGTAATGAGCCCACTGTGCAGGCACACACTCACACACCAGCTGGCAGTGAGCCATTCTTGTCTGTGCTGCTGTGTAGAGAGCTCTGCCTGGTGCTCTGCCCAGAGCTGAAGGCTGAGGCAAACTGCAGGTTACAGACTTGCAGGATGCAGACGTGTTTCTAGTCCTCCACCTGCCACCATGAGAATAAAGCTTGGTATCAGCTCTTTTACCATCAACGTTCCATTGTTATTCGGTCTCATTGAATCCAGAGTGAACTTGCCCAGAGCTGAGACCCTCCAGCGAGACAAAGAAATAATAACCAAATGATGATTGCATTTATTCTTAAAGGGAATGGATGATTTGAGGTGGGATGAAGGGGGAAAAAATGGGCAGATTACAGAGCATATGCAGGGTAACTATGGCACACTAGGCATGTGGTTTTGAAAACATGTCCCCCATGACTGAAAAACATAAGGGCTGACATTCTTTAAGCCACAGCCTTGAGAAATGTCTGTCACAGCACCTGTTTTCTGTTTGGGTTAATCTCCCCCAGATGAGTCTCTCCTGCAGCCAAGAATACATCCACTGAGTCTGACTGGTATCTTGCCAATGGGTTTCAGCCCCGGACAAGTTCACTATGTATGCAATGAGACCAAAAATTGACAACGAAACAGTCTTGGGGTGAAAGGTTCTACCCAACTTTGTTCCCACAGTGGCAGGTCAGTCACAAGAATCCCGTCCACTCAGAGCAAGTCTGCATGCAGCAAGCAGGTCTCTGCCTCTGGGCCCCTCTGCCCCGCAGCCATCTCAGTCTCTGTCCTCAGGGCTGCCACAACTCCTGTTTCTGCTCTTCTGCAGTCGTGCAGCTGTGCAGCAGCCCAGAGCTCTGGGAGGAGCTC
This sequence comes from Smutsia gigantea, assembly GCA_032199065.1. Taxonomy (NCBI): domain Eukaryota; kingdom Metazoa; phylum Chordata; class Mammalia; order Pholidota; family Manidae; genus Smutsia; species Smutsia gigantea. Next base: position 1,081,658 of record JAVSCE010011987.1, on the reverse strand, counting down.
TTTCTATACCTGGAAAACACCACCCTGCCCAAGATAGAGAATATTTCCAGCACCCAGAAGGTTCCTAGTCACAATATTTAAATAACATTTAAATATAATGCAAATTGAGCCTCCAGCCTCCCCAACCTAGGTGGCCAGCTCATCCCAGATCTGGGTTAAAACCCCTGCCCCAAACGTAGTCAGCTAAAAGGGCTGGAAAGATTTATTTTAAAGGCAGGTGCAATTTTCCAGAACTTCCCACCGACTGCCTTCTCAAAGCAAGCCCATGGCCTTGAGAACATTTTCTTGACCAGCGGAAAGAAGCCTGCAGGCAAGGGCGAGGGGAATGGGGACTGGGTGAGAACGGCCACAAGGTGAGGTGTAAGGAAACCCAGATCTCAGGGACAGCAGAAAGGTAACAGTGAAATCTGAGAGGTTAGATTTATAAATTAAATCATTCTATGGTGCATTTAAAAATGCTTCATACTTAGAATCTTCCTCCCTGAAGATTTCTCTAGGAGGGGCATGACTACCTACTTTTCCTATTAGAAACTTGCTATGTCTTCCAGAATTCAAATCTTCACTGAAAAAGGGGATTCAGTAGCTTCCCCCATCTCCCAAAAGCTCAGCCTCATGTCCTTCCCTCAAGCCTGGTTAGCTGATGAACTCAGCCAAACTGAATTGAAGACAGTTTTAAATCAGACACTTGAAACTGTGGACTGGATCGAGGCCTTTAGAATCAGATGGGCTTAGGTCGCCCATATGGTTATCTTAGGATAACCTCGACCAACAGAGAAAAGAAGATAATAAGTAGAAGGCATCATTTCTCAGAGGATCCAACTTATTCTCTGTAATCTGCAAGCCAGTTTACCCCCCTTTCTATCTAGCATGAGTGAGAATTTTGAGGAAACAGCAAATCTATGGGCTTAGAACTTTCTTTTTCTTTTTCTACAAGTTGGGGTTTGAATCAGCTGATTTCAACAAGGTTGGAAGAATGTATGTACGTATAGCAGGGGATCCCAGGTGAACTTAAGCGGAAGTTCAGCCCCTGCTACGGACTAGTAGGCTCTAGTCTTGCCTTAGAATTTCTAGTTCCGTTGAGCTGATATATAGAGAAGGATTTGTTTTCTGACTTCAGGAAGGAGAAAGAGTTGTGTGCACAGATGTCTGGACAGAGAAATCCCACTTTGGCCTGAAGGTTTATTTTTTCCCCTACTATTTATAACCTCCCCCCCACCCCAAAGTGTTTTTCTGATTATGGTATGCAAGTATCACACATTCATCATAAATAATTCAAGCAACTTGTAAAAATATGCTTTTAAAATATAGAACTATATTGCACAATCCTAAAATAACCAGCTAATATTTTAGTGCCCATTTTTGTAAGCATCTCTTTATGTGTACATGCATTTATGTCATTTTATAAAAATAGGATCTAGTATGGATGATAATTTTTCCTATGGACACCTTTCCCACCTCTCTCTGTCCTCACCCATATCAGCAGCCCAAACCCATCTCCATTTTCCCCAAGTAACCCATGTGTCTTAGCCAAAAAGCAGAGCCTGAGACAAGGGTTTGAATACAAGTCATTTATTTGGGTAAGTGAAAGCAAAAGGAGTTGAAAGATCAGAAAGAGTAAAACAGGGAAAGAAGAAAAGCCGATGTAAGGGAGCTTTATTGAACTGGAGTCACTGCCATGAGCAACTGGGGCTCAATCAGCCCGCAACCCTCTACAGAGTTGTGTGGAATACACTTCAGAATTGTCCACCTGTGGAAGGATGATGGAAACATTTATTCACTAGCTTGTATCTCCCCTTGGTCAAGGATGCCAGATGGTGTACTAATTCCCTCTTACTTTTAGATTGTGTGTGAGTGAGCAGCTGCCAGACTGCCTTAGCGGTGGACCCATAGAGTGGCTGCAGAGACGGCCCCGGGCAGAAAGTGAGAAGCAGGATGCAGGTGAGAAAAGGTGCCAGAAGGTAATATGTGCATGAAGCTGGTCACTACAGCAATAGAAACAGTGAAGGGTGGGCTGAAGAGGGGGAAGGCAAGTGGCATGAGAGATGACCAACACAGTTTATTCCTTACACCACTCAGATCTGCTCATGTCCTCCATGAAGTCCAGTGACAATCTCCACAAAAGATTTAATGCAGGAGGGTTAGTGGATCAAGCTGTAGTTCCCCTAGCGGCAACTGGTCCCAATACCATTGCTGATGTGCCTCATGTTTCTCTTCCATGCCCATTCCAGAATTCCCTCACCCTCAGCCAAACCCTCATCTTTCTTCCCTGCAGAGTTGGGACCTTAGTTCCCTTACTATTGGGTCATGGTTGTTAGGGTGGCCCATTTACACTTACACTTGGCATGAAGCATGGGTTCCAGACATGCTCCTTTCTTACCCCACTGGGGGCAGCAACCCTAGCTCCTCATAACACTCCAGGTCGATTATCCCCACCAGTATAGTTCCTTAAGGTCCACTGGCTCAAGGAATCAAGGAAAAAATGGCTAGGTAGTACCCTACTGGTACAAGCATGCCTCCAAACCCCCATCCACCCCACCACCTTGGAAGCCTCTAGTGCAACAGAACATAAGGCTCCAGAGTAGGGCATACGAATTCCTCAAGTGGGTCACCAGGAGCAGTGATGAAGGTGGCTAACCCTCTCTCACCCACTGGTTCCAGGGTCCATGCATTCCAGCTGCTAGGGACCCACACCATATCCTGCCCATTGGTTCAGTATATATAACACATCTTGAAAGCTACACTCCCAAACCACTGAGTGTTGTGCCCAGGATAACATCCTAAAGGACTCCCATAAGTCTTCCATCCTTCTCTGAGGCTGTCAACTTGCCCGTGATGTGCTATGTGGTAGACTAGTGATTCCTACAGTCATACATCTAATGGCACACCGCTTTTGTATAAAATGGGTCCCTTATCCAAGGCAATATTATGCAGGCTTTGTGCTGGTAAATCAGGGATACTGTAGTGTATCACAAATACTTCTAACACTGTTGGTGATGCTGGCAGTCAAAGGAATCTCTTATTCAGAGTAGGTGTCAATTATAAGAACAGATTGCTGCCCCCATGAGGGGAATCTGAAGAAATCCACCTGTCACAGTAGCTGGATGGTCTGATTGAATGATGTCATCACATTGAGAGTTTGGCTATGATTTCTTTGTCTAGAAACTGGGCGTTCATCAGGGGGAGTAGCTAGGTCAGCCTTGATGAGAAGATGCTCGTGCTGTTGGGCCCAGGTACATAGCCTTGATCCCTGTTACTATGGCATTCAGGGAACTATTGAACGAGCCCTGGGGTGGCCAAGGAGTGAGGCTGACTCTTATCTGCACAAGGTGGGCATTCTCTGTTGGTGAGAATTAGACCCAAAGCTCTTACACACTGTGCCCACTCCCAAGGGCACAAATGCCTCATCTCCTAACTTCCCTGTCTCATCTTCCCATCTTGTTCCTTTCAGGCCCCTGACCACTCAGCCAAGCCACTTAGCACTGCCAGGAGTCTGTATATAGTCTCTGGCCATCTCTGTCTCCACACAAACTGAACAATTGTTTGCAGGAATTCCCATACAGAGGATTTCTCTTCTCACTGCCCTAAGGGGCACTCCTGGTGGGGCTACCATGCTGAGGGGTCTATTTTCGCTTAACACCAACAAACTGAGCTTACCTACCTATGAATGATACCCAAGTTCTTTCCTCCTATGTCAGTGGGTCATAAGAAACCCCCCATGGGGCTACAGGTGTAAGTTGATGGGAGGCAATGGTACAACAGAGGCAGTTGGCGTGGGAGTCAGGGCTCCCTGTTCATGTCATTTACTTGTGCCCTCTGTGCCTCTTCATGTGCAATCTAGAATCTGTCATTTTTGTAATGTGACAGATTGCAGCTTTGTCCATCCAATCTTATGATTTAGTTTGTGCCATAATGCCCTCCTTTTGATTGGTAACTCGGGTCACATTGATGGCTTGCGGCAGGCATTTAGTCTTCTCTAGGGCCAAGTAGCATACAATGAGCCACTTTTCAAATGGTGAGTAAATCCGTGCTGCAGAAGGCATGGCCTTACCCCAGGACCCTAGAGGCCTATGCTGTGATTTTCCTACTAGGCTTTTCTGAGGACCTCACGGAAGCATCCTTATCTACCGCAGATGCTCACTTCTAGGACTGTTGGCCCTGCTGGGTCACATGACCCTGCGAGCTCACCCCAAAGCCTACACCCGCTGCAGAGCTTCCCTGACAGTATTCTGAGTCACACCAACAAAATGTAGATCAGTATTCCCAAATGTGTTAAACCCATGCTCCAAAACAGAAAGAGGCACTGTAGGATCTCCTACTTGGTCGTAGGAAATACAAGGAAAAAAAAAGTTGTATTTTACAACTTATTGGGACTGTCCTTGCATGTCCCAGACCGCTGGGCTCCTGAACACTTCACTGATGTACTAGAGGCCAGGGGTTGTTACCACCCCGCTTGCTGCCAGCAACAGTCCTTATGACTATCTACCAGTGAGGGAGCCAGTTTCACAATTTCATCCTGAGATTCTACACTCTAAGGTCATTTCTAGGGCCAAGTGTCTTAGCCTAGATTTCCCCCAGGAAGCAAAGCCAGAGACCAGGGCTTACATGCAGGGGATTTATATTGAGAAATGATCCTAGGAGGTAGTGAGGGGAGACTGGGAAGAATGAAAGAGGGGAGGAAGGAAATCCAACCCTTCCATTCTTGAGCCTGCCCCAACCGTCCCAGTGAGCACTGGACCCCACTGGGGACACTGTGTTAGTTTCCTGTGGCTGCTGGAACATGCTGGCTTAAAAGAACATAATTATTCTTTCATAATTCTGTTGGCTACAGGTCTGAAATCAGGATGTCAGCAGGGCCATATTCCCTCTGCAGGCTTTGGAGATGAATCCTTCTTTGTCTCTTCCAGCCTCACGTGGCTGGTTGCATTCCTTGGCTTGTGGCTGCATCTCTCTCTGCTCTTTATATCACCTTCTCCTCTGTGTCTGTGTCTTCTTGTCTTCTGTCTGTCTCTGGTTTTCCTCTGTCTTGCTCTCAGAAAGGCTTGTCATTGGATTAAGAGCCCATTCTGATAATTCAGGACAATCTTATCTCAAGATCTTTAATTTTTTTAATCGAATATATTTGACATACAATATTGTTAAAGTGTACATGTTGATTTGATACATTTATATGTTCTAATATGATTGTCATATTACAGGGCATATACAAAGTAGGGATAATTAGCTCCCCTATTGCATTACATAGTTGCCCTTTATTTTTAGTGGTTATAATAATTAAGTTCTAGTCTTTTAGCAAATTTGATGATTATATTATAATATGGTCTATAGTTATTATACTGTATATTAATTCAATCACATCTGCTAAGACCCTTTTGCCAAATGAAATAACATTCATAGGTTCTAGAGATTTGACATGGACCTCTTGGGGGAGGCGATTTTTTGGCGTCCCCCAGGTGCCTGAGGATTTGTGGGGAATGTACCTCAGCATTGCCCACCTGAGGAAAGGAGGAGAACATTAGTCCACCAACTCCTGAATCCCATTGGCCAAGGGTTGCCATATGTGCGTTAACCATGTTGAACTTCCAGGTTATGTATGCATGCATGATAGTAGGTGGGATCCAGTAAGCATTCTATCCAGGGATCAGAAATCCTAAGTGAAAGTAAGCAGTGGAGCTGAAGGGAAGTGCTGTCAAGTCACGCCTGCCTGAAGCTGGTAGCTGCAGCAAAGTCTGACATAAAGGATGGACTGAAGCACAAGGAACAGAGGAAAAAAGTACACAAACGGGACATCAAAATTTAAAACTGTACATCAAAAGACACAATCAACAGAGCGTAAAGGCAGCTGACAAGATGAGAGGAAATATATACAAATCACATATCTGATAAGGTGTTAATATCCAGAATATGTAAAGAACTCCTACAACTTAACAACAACAGAAACAAATTACTGGTTGGAAAAAAATAGGCAAAAGGTTTGAACAGACACTTCTCTAAAGAAGATATATAAATGGTCAATACATACATGAAAAGAAACTCAACATCACTAATCATAAGAGAAAAGCAAAATAAAGCTATATAGTAAGATACCACCTCACACCCATCTTGATGGCTACTATCAAAAAAAAACAGAAAGTAATAAGTGTTGGTGAGGATGTAGAGAAATTGGAACCCTTGTGCACTGTAAGTGAGAATATAAAATGATGCAGTCACTATGGAGAACAGTGTGGTGGTTCCTCAAAAAATCATAAATTAGCATGTGATCTAGCAGTACTAAGTCTGGGTATGTATCCAAAAGAAGTGAAGGATCTAAAGAGAGATTTGTATACCCAAATTCAAAACAGCATTATTCACTATGGCCGAAAGATGGAAATAACCCAAGAGTCCATCAACAGATAAATGGATAAACAAAATGTGGTATATAACATACAGTGGAAGATTATTTGGCCTTAAAAAGGAAAGAGACTCTGACATATTCTACAACACGGATGAACCTTGAGGACATTATGCTAAGTGAAATAAACCAGTTACAAGAGGACAAATACTGTAGGATTCCACTTATGAGGTCCCAAAAGTAGTCAAATTCACAGACAGAAAGTGGAATGGTGGCCGCCCGCACTTGGGGGAGGAATGGGGAGTTACTATTTAAAGGGTTTGGAGTTTCAGTCAAAGAAGTGAGAAGAGTTCTGGAGATGGATAGTGGTGATAGTTGTATACAAGGTGAATATATTTAGTGCTACTGAACTGTACACTTGAAAATGGTTAAGATGGTAAAATTTGTGTTACATGTATTTTACCACAGTTAAAAATTTTTTTAATGAACATTTTTTAAAGGTAGACTGAAAAGATGTGAGGTGGGGCACAGAGCTCTCTGATACCTTTACAATAACCTGAGCTATGTCCTTCCATTTTGTTTCTTAATATTAATAGAATCTTATAAAGACCATATTAAACAACTCCTGTACCTATGCACATCTACCAAAACATATGAGGGATTAGATTTTTGTACAAAAATGGGATCAAATCTCATATGCATTTCTACATCTTTTATTGGCAACTCAAATCCCTCCAAGTCATCTGAAGGAGTTCTAATTTATTCCTTCTGATATTCTCACACTATTTCATGGTATGGCTATATACCAGTTTACTCAGCCAATTTCTACTCCTGATGGGAAATCAGTTTATTTCTAGTTCTGCAATACTAAAACACATCTGCAACACATGTTCTTACGTGTATTTCTGACGGCCCAGTGTGGAGCTCTATGGAGAGAGGAGGTCAAGGTTGAAAGTCGTAAGTGAGACAGGGTATAAGCAGTGATGCTTCAGGGCCTTGCTGATAAGAGGCAAGAGCTCTCCCTAGACCACCCTGCAGACCTGGCATTGGAGGACACAGGCAGCCCAAGGGTTGCATGAATGGTGGGCCAAGCAGAGTGCATTTTCCTGGGATCTCCATCAGCAAAGATAGGACATGAACAGATATGTCTCTGAGTGCAGGTGAGGTATTTTTGGAGACTCCCAGAAATCACTGGGGAGACCGTGTCCAGGCTTTGAGTGTGCACAGTCACCCTGCAATCATTTGTGCCATCAGGTTGTTGCAGCCTGGAGACATCTGGGTTAAACAGGGAACACTCCCCACATTCCTCTTGAAGGAAACCGTGATGCATCTCAAAGCAACTTTGCTCTGAGAAATTCAGTGGATTTGGGGCTTGAAATCTTCACAGGGATTCTACATTTTGCAGAGCAAGCTAGAGAATTGCATAAGGAGCTTTATTTCTCCTCAACGGTAAGAGTAAAATAAACCTAGCAGGAGAGGATGCTGGGAATATAAATGGCAAATGTCAGAATGATAAAAGATTCCCAAAAGTGTGTGGTATGAATAAGAGGGAGAGAGAAGAATTTGGAGACTTTATCCAGTTTCCCTCTCTCTCATTGATTCTTAGTTTTCTACTTGATTATCATCCATTTAAAATGAAAGTGTCCATGAGGGTCTTGGAATAGAGAAACTATGTCCAGGGGATCCTGTCCAGGGACACACTCCATGCAAGCACACCAATCACCTGGATTTATTCTTAAATTCACAATATACTGAAGTAGTCAGTAGAAGAATGGTTAAGTGTTCACTCTGGGAACACTGTGTGTATTACTGCTAAGTCATTTACATAATAATTTCCATGGAGCTGTATGCTGTTTCCACCTGACTCTACTCTCCTCACACATTCAGACATAATTACAATATTTTAGATATCTTTAAAACTCAGAGGGTGGAGAAAAAGAGAAGGCAGACCAGGAGAGAGAAAAAAATTTAATTTCTGAAATGGCCACAGATTTCCTGCCCCACCATCTGCTCTGCTAACCTTGCTGCCTCCTTTCAAATTGAAGCTTGCATGCTATCCCCTGGGCTCTGTGATGTTTCCAGGATGAAGTTCAGTCTCCCCTGCCAGGTTTGCAAGCCCAGCCCCAACCTCACCTGTTTTGACTTCCTGCTGCCCAACCCCCAAGTACCAAGCCCTGGCCCTGGCCCCCCTTTGATGTCATCTTCTGTCTATCAAGGACCCCTTCCATGATCAGCTCAAGCCCCACCGCCTCCAAGAATGTTTCCAAGAGTGTAAGCTCCCCCTAGGAAGGGAGTTTTTAGCATATTTTGTTCACTGATACATCCCCACGGAGCCTGACACATAGTAGCTGCTAAATAAGTATTTGTTAAATGAAAGCCAAGCTAAGGCTACTCATGATTCAGTCTGTCTTAGAACCTGCCAACTATGAGAACATCTGTGGCTGATCTCACCTGCACTTAGCTCCTTCCTCGCTGCCGTACAATGCCTCACCTCCCAGGCAACTGATGCACGGTCTGTCACTGTCTGCCTCTCAGATGGAAAGATCCTCAGAGTAAGGATCTCTTCTGACTCTCCTTTGAGCTGTCACTCGCTATCACATCATTCAGTCACGCTGTGGGCTGTGTACTTCACTTTAAATCCCGCAGCATCAAACATGTAATAAATGTATATGTTAATTTTCATCTTCTACCCTCCCCAGGGACAGGGGTTAGTTAGTGTGAAATCTCTAATCAGGCAGCCACACACCACAAGCCTTCCGCCACCGTTACATGCAGTCAGCACCAGAGGGTTTCCTGAGAGCTTGAGGGATAGTGGGAAGTATATTTCATCGCTGAACGGCGCAGTAATGTGGACTGCCTACAGACATCACTCAGGTCCATCTGCCACCTCTTAAACAGAGTGCCAGCCTCTCTCTCCTGCAAAAGTACAACAACTTCCTGACTCAGCTCTTTAAACTTGCTCCCCTGTGTAGTCTTCAAGGAGACCATGCCACTCCAATCCAGTCTTCACCATGCAAAATGATATTCTGAACCACGAAGCTAACTTGTTCCTCATTCTGTTAAAGCCCTTTGGTGGCCTCTGTGCAGTGCATAGCCAACCCATGCCCACCTCTGTCTAGCTTCACCTTTCACCGCCCACTCCCTCTTCACCTCCCCCCACCACACACACATACACACAACCATTTTACTCCACACACACTTACACAGCTCACACTGTCAGGTGAACAGTCTGGGGACTCATACAAATGTAATTTCCCACTTCATCTACATCGGCTGAATGAGAAACAGCAAGTTGTGTCTATAAGCCCCTATAACGCATCTCACCTATGAAGCAGAAGTAATTCTCTCACTGCTAATTCTTCACCGCAGAGATTTCAATGAATCCATTGAGGAGTCTACAGTTTTCAGGTCTTGAGGTTGAAGAATAAGGTGACTAGAGCCAGTGGGCAGAGGGAAAAGGCTTAGCACCAACTCTGAGTATCATTGCTTTGGTGTAAATTATTTTTGGTCTTGGGTTGCAGAATAACAAACCAGCCAGCAGTTGAGCTCTGATGCTGTTTTGTCTAAAATCAAATCCCATCTCCATCACACAGTTCCTGCGAGAGTTTGAGCAAGTTATTTAATCACATGGTGATTCAGTTTCCTGGTCTGTTAAATGATGGCAATACCAGCATCTACTTCTCTGGATTTTTGTGGGAATTAAAAATTACCTGTGGAGTACCAAGCATAGTGCCCAGCACATAGTGAGGACTCAATAATACAGCATTTATTATTGCAGTCACCCAGTTCACAATGCAGAGATCACCAAATTGGTACCTTGGTGGTACAATCATGTGCAGAGGGTGATGGAGCATGGTCAAGGGGCACCGCCTTGGAAACAGTTTCCAGTCTCAGCTCTGCCACTTACCGACTGTGTGGCATTCGCTCAGCCTTTTCCCAACTCTGGTACTTGGCTTTCTCAGTGACAGTGTTGAATGAAACAATGCTCTTCAATTTTAGCACTGCCACCCCCTTCCTAATGATAGCTTTCCGGGGCTGCCAACATAGAAAACAGCGAGAAATTATGCTGTTCCTCCAAGCTGTCCCTGCCCAAGCCCCCCGACATACCTCTGGCAGCCCTCAGAGCCCCTCGGTGGGGTCACTGGCTGACCTTAATGGATCTTTATGTCATTTAGGAGTGACTTCCCCTTCAAAGTGCACTCAAAATTTCTGGCCACAGAGTGGACACTCAATAAATATTAGCTGTTATCTCTGCTGGTTGTCATTGACAGTGATGGACGCTCTGCCGTGCCTGATGTCCTGACTGGCCACTCTGTTCACGCATGCATTCAAACACATGAATTTTGAAGAGCCTGCTATGTGCTCAGGCACCGGCCTAGTGTTGGGTCATCTGAAGCACGTCATCTCTCTAACATGAGGAGGGTAAATTTTCTCTATGGCCCAGTTTCAATCATAAGATGGTAATGAACTTAACACAGTGACAGGGATCCATGGGAACCAATCCCCACTCCAAGCTCCTTCCATAGTCCCTTTCCTAAGTACTCTGAAGCAAAACAAGTCTCTACCAACTTAACTAGTCACTTCCTTTTTCAAGAATAACATGGTAGGAGGGAGTACTGAGTAAATACCGGAGTTCTCAACCAAGGAAATTCCCAGATGACACAGTCTGAGAATGTCAACCATGGGTGTCTGAGGGATTATTTAAAAAAAAAATACCCATCCTGGGTAAATGAGCACATCTGGCTGCTTGCGTACATCAGGGAACTGAGAAAGAGAAAGTCAATGATACCTTTGGGAGGAAGATTCTTAAGAAGGAACAGAAATCCTGTTGGCCATCATGGTGGCTGTCATTAGTAGGGAGAGATTTCTGGACAAATCTTTGGGTCCCAGTGATTGGGAGTGTCTCTCTTCACTTCTGACCTTACAGGATTGGATGGTGGGTTGTTAAGGGAGCTGGTGGGGTTTTCTTACAGATGCTCCACTTCACCACACATCACCCTGAGTGTTTCCCACAACTGCTATATACTCACCACCTGTTTCTACATCAGCCTGTGCCCTTTCTGTCACTGTCCTTTAAAAAACTGGTCCATGCAGAGGAAGGTGAGGCAGGGGCACTGGCAGGCTGACCCCACAGAGAAAAGGTGGATTGGACTCTCTCGGAAGTTCACCTTCGGGAGATCACTAGGGAGCATTGGGTCCCCCTCCCAAATTCCTGTGTCGAAGCTCTAACCCTCAGTGTGACTGTGTGCGGAAGTAGGGCCTTTGGGCGGTGATTGAGGTCAGATGAAGCCACAGGGGTGGGGCTCTAAGCACACAGGATTAGTGCCCTTAGAAGCAGAGACATCTTGCTCTCTCCGCACGTGTGCTTGGAGGAAAGTCCACTTGAAAACACTTGAGAAAGCTCCATCTACCACACTGGGAAGAGGTCTCACCAGAAATCACATCCTGCTGGCACCTTGATCATGGACTCTTCAGGCTGCAGAACTGTGAGAAAATAACCGTTAAGCCACACGGTCTGTGGTATTTGGATATGGCTTCCCAAGCTAAGACAGAGATATTTGTGTGGTTTACCAGGATGTCTCATATGAGGCTTTGGGCCTCTGAGCTGGCTGAGGAAATGTATCAGGGCACTTTATCATCCCCTAGACCGAGACTTATGCTGGCTGTCAGAACCGGCTCCATTCCATTCTTTATAAGTCTCTGGAAGTGTTTGAATTCTCTGGCAATGTGCATGTTTGTGCCTTTGTGACGTGGCAAATGGAATAGAGCTTTGAAAGCCTCTGTGAGACCAGGCTTTTGAAAACCTGGCTTAGTGGTTGAATGACTCTTAGCAAGGATTTGTGTTCCATCCCTGCTAACTAACCCAGAGCCTGCCCCAGGCCTCGCCACACTGCAGGGATTAATGTCAGGAAGGTGGTGGTAGAACACGCTTCCAGTCCAAACAAAATACATTAAAAAATATAGAGAAATGCATACACACAGATAATCTTGTTCTAATATATGTTCATTGGAGAAAAACTGAAAAATTCACTTAAATATGAAGAAGAAATTTTCATAATTCCCTGCCTAGATGCTTGTCTGTGTATGTAATTTGTTAACCAAATTAGGGTCATACTGTATAGCAATACATCCTCCTCTGTCATGTAACATTATACAGCATGGACATTTTGTCAAGCCATGAAGTTTCCTCCAAAACAACAAAACATTAATTTCATGGCATTTTTTTAATGCCGCGTGATTTTTACCCAAGTCAATACATGTATTAATATAAAAATGCAGAGGGATAATAGGAAAGGGTATGATTGTAGCTTCGTTTGCTCATTTCAACACTCCTGAGTAAAATTGCCAGATACTAGGATGAGCTACCAAGAGAAACTGTGGAATCCCTATTCTCTAGAAGAATCTGAGAGCAGAAGAGTCCCATGCAGCTAGCATGGCCTCAGCAGGTACTGGAATCAATCACGCAGGCATGCCAGGCATTTCAGGTCACACTTGGGCACGTTTCCTCACCTTGTTGTCCAGACACAGCCTTAGAAGGAGGCTGACGGACAGACACACTGGTCTCCCTCCTGCAGGCTGGTACCTAAAATCCCAGATTGTTGAGTCCACTCTTTCCGTCTTGTGGGGAAACTAAAGTCTAGGAAGTGGAGGGTGAGCTCTGGTGAGAAGCAATGCTGAGGACGCAGGCCCTGCCCCCTGGGGCTTCTTTCTGCCTCAGCCTGTTTTTGCTGCTATAACAAATAGCACCAACTGGGGCGGGGCAGGAGGGTGGGGGTTGTTGCTTATTTCTCACAGTTCTGGAGGCCGGCAAGTCCAAGTTAAGGTGACAGCAGATTTGGTGTCTGGTGAGGGCCTGCTTCCTGGTTCACAGCTGGCCTCTTGCTGCATCCTCACATGGAAGAAGGGGTTGGGGGCTCTGTGAGCTTTCTTTCATAAAAGCACTAATCCCATCCGTAGGGCTCCTCCCTCATGACCTGAGCACCTCCCCAAGGCCTCCTAATACCGTCACATCAGGGGTTAAGTTTCAACATCTGCAGATTTGTTAAAATCTTAACAAACATTTAAAATCCATGGATTTGTGGGTGGTCAGTCAGTGTATAGCCCTCTCTGATTTTTTTATTACAATGAAGACTTTTTCAGGCATACCCAAAAGTATAGCAAAATAAGGCAAGTTCCTTGTGGCCACCACCCAACTTCAGAAATAAAAAATATGAACAAAGCCTCTGCGCTCCCCTCCTTACATCCGGCCCTTCCTCCCCACTTCACCAAATGGTGACCATGGGGCTGTGTCTTGAGTGTGTTCTTCATGCCCATGAAGATTTTTATAACTACTTCATATGTGCATATTAGATAGTATATTTTTCTGCATGTTTTAAGCTTTATATATTTGCTGTCATACTCTGGGACCCTTCTGCAACTCTCTTTTTTTTCATTCAGCTCTTTTTAAAATTTAGCTATATTTTAACACCTGTAGCACTCTCTATTTCGAATTTTTCATAATATAGTTACTATTCTCAGGTTCGTGAGCTTTTACAGTATTTTGCCAGTACGGTGACACAGCAATGAATATTCTTGCACGGGTCTCCCAATAGTTCCAGCGCTTTTTCCACCAACCTAAGCAGCCTGTGATAGTAGCTACTCCCACTTGTGTGTAGATTCCAGTTACTACAGTTCTCTAAATGCCTATTGTGCCCATCTGGAGAGAGTGGAAAGGAAACACAGCAACAGTGGAATGTACAAATTCTACGCAGAACAACTTGGCAGATGGAAATACATGTAAAAACCCCTACTAAAAAGTGGAAAAGGGAAAAGAAGTTCCAAGAAAACCTGTTCCCCCACCCCCACCCCAGGATCAATTCCCAAACTCCTCTCCCGGGGAAACCCCAAGGCCTCTAGGACATGTTGGGGTCGTATATTCAGCTATTCATTGATTGGAAAGGATTGAGTCTGACTCTGCCTTTTTGACCATTAAATAAAAAATGTCATCAATGTTAAAGTTCTTCTGAAATATTTGACTAATTTTCTGTATCTGGAACATTTTGTTCCCACCATTGTCTCTGAATTTTTTTGAGTAACTTTTTTAAAAGAAAGCTCTAGAAGACTTCAAGCAGCACCATCAAGTAACATTTATTCATTTGAAGTTCTACCCTCCCTTTCCATTTTTAAGACTCTCAGAAAAAGTTTAACATTTATCATTTCGACTTGGTCTGTTTTAGCAAGTGCTAAGATTTTTGCCCTGAGTTTTTAGCTTTTAATGAAGCTGAAATTAAGACAGCTCTCTCGACCCAACTACAAAGGCGACTCTTTTATGTAATGTCCTTCACCTGCATGAGAATCAGGCTTATTTGTCTGTCATTTGCCAAAGAAAATGAAATTCTCTAAATCTCAGTGAAACAATGTTAGTCTTTGGCTCTCTTGAATGAAAAGATGAAGGATTTAGACACAAAGAAAACAGATAGTTGAAATCTGGGCTCCTTTCCTCCCCAGAATGTGCTTGCTCCAAAGTAGGTCAGACTGTGTTGCTATAAATTTTAACAGTCCTCTTTAATTCTTCCACTGGCTCCACTTGGGGCCTTGGAGGGAGGGGAACTTGTCCATTTAATTAAAGAAAAATCACAGTAGAGAAAGAAAGGCTCATGAAGTGTTGATGATCTCCATCTCCACCCCCAATGAGTTCATCCACATGAAATTTATTATCAAAAGAATTACTGGTGGTGAGACAATTATTATACAAGGCCTGTTTCAGTAGCCTGCCGCAGCTGACCACAAACATTCAGTCTCGCTGCTGGTGTCTGAGAAGGAGTCTGACACAGCTCGGGAGAAAGGCCAAGATGGAGCTCCAGGAAGAGGGTCCTGGAATGAACCTCACCACACTTAGCTTGGGATCCCTCCCTGGAAAGCTCAGAGAGTGTCTTTTCAAACTAAGGATTGAACCTAAGCTTGCTAGAAGGCCTAGAATTCAACAGAGTGTGGGTGATGTGAATAGAGTGAAAGCATTCATAATCTATGAGTACATACTGTTCTGGAATCCAAGTCCTTTCTTTTCTTTGGCCTCTAACTTATATTCTTACCTCAGCCATGGAGTGGTACAGTCATTCCCAAGAGCAACCTCGCCAGAGAGTAAATAGTACAATTTTGCCACTTAATCAAAATGTTGCATATAATTTCTTTTTAAGTCTGTATTAGTGTCTTCAAAAACTTTAAAACTCCTCTTGGAAATCATTGCAGGCAACAAAATCTGCAGGGTTTTAAGGGACTTTAAAAGGACCTCTAGTTTATTCTCTTACCACATCTGAGTCTCTGTAAGAACTTATTCTGGAAAAATGGCTCTTCATTAAGCTTTCATGGAAAAAATTTCCAGTGTTCCCCAATTAACCAAACAGAGCACCATGAATCAATTCTTTCTTCTAAGTATCTAAAAGATAGAGGCCCTTTTTTTTAGTCTTCACTGGGAAGAAATATTGTTCCTCTATTATATTTTATGTCTCTAAAGTTACTTTCTTAATTGTATTCATCACTTATTGCCCAAAATATGCTACCTCAGAAACAATCCCAAAATTCAGTGACATAACAAAAGTTATGTCAGGCATTTGTGGGCTGTTAAACTAATCTAGGTCAGCATCAAGCTGTGGGTAGGAACTGGAGCAACTCTATTTGCCTCTCATTCTCCTCAAATCAGTGGTTTCCTGAGGATGGTCTTCCTGAGGAGAAAAGCACAGGCACAAAGAACACGCCCAACCCACCATAACCAAAGTCTAAGCTCACTTCGCATCCACGGACACTCCTTTGGCCAGAGCAAACCACATGGCCAAACCAGGATTGATGGAGCCAGAAGACAAGCTTCACTTCTCATGATAGGAACTGCAAACTCACGTGACAAAGGGTGTGGATTGAAGGACAAGACAGGTCCTCTGGTTCATCACCCTCCTCTGCT
This sequence comes from Smutsia gigantea, assembly GCA_032199065.1. Classification (NCBI taxonomy): domain Eukaryota; kingdom Metazoa; phylum Chordata; class Mammalia; order Pholidota; family Manidae; genus Smutsia; species Smutsia gigantea. Next base: position 1,065,396 of record JAVSCE010011987.1, on the reverse strand, counting down.
CTATGTTAAACTGAAGCAGTAGTCCACAGCCCTGCTGGGACCCTTAGAAGATGCCACAGAGAATATGATAAAACTTCTAAATTTGAATGCCAGCTTTTCTATTGACTAGCCGGATAAACCTGGGGAAATTATTCATCTTTTCCAGGGCCCAGTTCCTGCATCTCTAAAAAGGGAGAGCAAATTTACTTTACTTGACTGTTGGGATGACTCAGTGAGATAGTATGTATTTAAACCTTAGCATAATGCAATGCCCATGGTAAAATGTGCTCAATAAATAATAGCTGTTAATATTGGGCCATTCATTTAATAGGCATTAATTGAAAATTTACTACATGCCAGGCATTTTTCTAGACCATGGTGATACAAAGATAAAGGACACAGTCCCTGAAAGTGATGATGAGTATGCTTCAATCAGGTAAGAGCCCCTAGGGGTACATAGGGAAGAGGCACCTAACCCAGTCTGGAGCATCAGAAAAAGCCTCCTGGAAGAGATGACCTGTAAATAGAGTCTTGGAAAATGAATGGGAATTTTCTGGTTAGGTGGAGAAGGGAGTGCAAGGAGGGCATTTCAGGCAGGGAAACAGTCAAGAAGAACTTGGTGTGCTCAGAGGACTGAGACATTCCGTGGGTACCTTGGAAGGAGGAGGAGAAGCTGGAGAAGTGTAACTGGGATAGGGGACAAGTTTAGTTCTTTTAAGCTTCCTTTACTCTGAAGTTAGGTTACATGCCAAAGTCATTAGCCATCAAATGGCGTCCAAATTGGAAGCATTCATTTAATGACATCTTTTCCAAGTTACATTAATGCTTCATGGTGTCATTTAAACTCCTGTGACCTGGCACAGAGAGAGGTCCAGAGTCTGCAGAGAGATATCTTTAGTCACAGTTGCTAGGAGGAAAAGAGGACCCTGGCTGCACCTTCAGTCCCATGAAATTCAGCAAGGGTTTAATGGAATGTCCTTCGGTGTGCAGTGCACTACCTGGAACTCGGCATGGGGGGTTGAAGTGGCGTGAAATGTGTGAACAGACAAGAGCTCTGCTTCTAGAAGTTCTGAACCTTGAGGGTTGGGATCTAGCTAAAGGGACCCCAGAGTATGTCCCGTAGAATCGCTGAAGCTGTCCCATGTGCCCCATTCTCTCATCCTCCAACGTGTTTCTTTCCAGGCCACACCCACTCTGGGGGTCATGCTTCCTGCATCGGTCAGCAGGGATCCCCTCCATTGAGCAGGATGAGCTGGCAATGCTTTCCTGGGTTTCATCTGGTGCTGGCTCCTTCTGTCCTGTCTGCACTCCCTATTCTTTCCCTGGGAAAAGGAGATGGAGTAACTGGGGGAAGGTTGAGAAATAAGGGAGGCCTGGACTCATTATATATTGTCTTTCCTGTGGGGACAGATAAACAGCTTGTGAAGACGATTTTGTGCCTCATGAGCATTGAAGATAAGGATTTTAAAAAGCTGATTCTAGGAATGAATTAGTAATGAGCTTCTGCTGAATTTTTTAAAGTTGTACTTGTCACACCATTCAGTTGTTACCACTCCTTTTGATGAATCCACAGGCTTTAGTTTTTGTAATTTTCAAGAAATTCAGAGCTTCAGGAGAGACTCTAATGTGTGCTAGTGAATCCCTCAGGCCAAGTCTGTTCTTTCCCCCTGTAGAGCTGCCAGCTCAGGGGGACCCCTCATGCTTCATCATTTTGCCCCCGGATTCTACCTCTGCAGATTCTCCACCTGAGCCCACCCTGCTTCTGCCACCTGAGTTCACGCAGTTCTTTCTTACCATAACCAGCTCCACTCTTCATGCTGGACCTGTAATGAAATGAGCCTGTCATCTCCTCTTATGAGTACTGGGTGCCATTTCATTTCATCTCATCCCAAGATACTGGGAGCCCAAGGCCAGAGACTCCTTCTCAGACCTTCCTGCTTTCCCAGCTCAGAGCCAGTGGGTGGGATCCACCCTGTTTTGTGAATGATGACAATGGGGCTGGCCCCCCACCAGGAAGGCTTGAAGGCAGGCCCTGCCCTGACCTAAGTCAAGCAAAATCCAATTTTCTGATTCTATTCCTTTCCTGTTGTAACTGTAACAACTTACTACAAACCTGGTGGCTGCAGACAACCTAAATAGATTATCTTACAGTCTGGAGAAGTGGGTCTCCCTGGGCTGACATCAAGGTGTTAGCAAGGCTGCATGTATTTAGAATAGAATAGAGTAGAATAGAATAGAATAGAATAGAATGGAATAGAATAGAATAGAGTAGAAGGCTCTCGAGGAGATTTGACATGTCCAATGTCTAGAGGCTGCCCACAGTCCTTGGCTGGTGGCCCCTTCCTCCATCTTCAGAGCCAACAATGGTTAGTTGAGTCCTTTTCCCTCTGCATCACCCTGACACTGACTCTTCTGCCTCCCTTTTCCACATTTAAGGACCCAGTGATCACGCAGGGCCACACGGACAATCCAGCGTTATCTCCTTTCCTTCAGGTCAGGTGGTTAACAACCTTGACCGCATCTGCTCCCTCCGTTCCCACTTCCCATGTAACACATCACATTCACAGGTTCCCGGGATTGGGACAGGGAGATGCTTGGGGGACCATGACTGTCAACCACACTAATCAGCCTGAGGGAGACATGCAAGACAAACATTTCCTGAGCTTGGTTAGTGGGACAGACACCACTCAAGACAGACACTGCCACTGGGTGGACGGCTTCCGGAGAGGACGGGCTGAGGACATAACGTGAAGTGTTGCCCTCACTCACCTTCTATCCTCTCAGGATTTCAAGTTGCCAAAAAGGTGGGGGCCCTTCCCTTTGTTTGTGACTGTGGCTCTGACATGCTGACGGCAGAGAACTTCTCTAGCCTTGAAAGAGTGGGGAGGACAGACAAGAAGGGAAGTGAGGCCTGACTTTCTTGCATCTGCCACGGGCCGCTCAGAGCCGTCATGTGGCCTTGTTCTGTGGAGGGTTTCCTCCCATGTTCCAGGAGGAGGAGGCATCTGCTTCTCTGTCTGTAATTAGTTACACACGTGTGCTTCTGCCGCTATCACACTATGTCATTGTGTTTGGTTTTTTGAAAGTATGACGTGTGCCTCCCTTATTTGAGTTACGACTTCCTCAGACAGTGGCACATACTCTCATTTGGGTCTTACCCCTGCCTCACCAGTGCCTGAGAGAGGGCGCTGCACTTTCGTGGATACAGAATGAATGTGGATTTGGCTGGTTAAGGAGTCCCTGGGGCATGTCCAGAGGCCTCTAGCACGCTCCCACCTCCTGGGAAGTAGGAGTTGCAATAAACAGGAAATCAACTGCCATCAGTTCTCAAAATCTTGTGCAAGCTGCTCGGCTTTGCAATTCAGGACAGAATGGAAGCGCTGCTAGTCATCCAGAGCCGGGAGACCAGAAGGGAGAAAGGGGATCTTACGTTGAAGGTGTGCAAATCTCACCATTTTATCCTCAAAGAGAAAAATGCTGGCAGTTGGCGCCAAGCAGAGGAAAGGGCAGGTTCTGACCTCAGGGGCAGGGACGAGGAAAGCCCTGGGGATGTCGCGGGGGGGCGCTTGATTCAAAGTTGATGGGAGAATGGACAGGTGAAAGAAGAGCGCGTCCCTTGGCTAACTGGTATCACATGCTCTTTTTTTTTATGATAGTAATAACAACTAGCATATCAACAAATTACCTATGTGAAAAATATGGAAAGAGCTTTCCTTTCAGGAAATGTGTTAAGAGAACCAACTGCTCCCCTGAGAACTTGCCCCAGACCCATCGCAACTTCTGGGGACTGGAGGATGAGAGGGGAGTCAGACCACATGGCCTGGGGGTCTCCAAGAGGGGCAGAAGCCACCCATCCTGCAGGACAGGCATCCTGTCTGGGTGGGAAAGCATACGTGGGAGTTGTCCCTAGTCCCCACCAGGCCCTGCTGCCCTGCCATTTTTTAGTGGAGAGCAAGGGAAGCCCAAACCAGGTATTCGGAACTCACCTGTATCATTAAACTTTAGCAAAAGCAGACACTGGGTGTGGTCATGGTTTCTATTGGTGAGATATTTTATTTTGAATATATAACACAGCCATATGCTATAAAACTTAAAAGAAACAAAAGGGTAACCAGTGAAAAGTTTTCCCCCTACCCCTGACTCTAGGCGCCTAATTATTTCGTGGGAAACAACTAATATAATTAAGTATACTGGCCAGAAAATTTTAATTCATATATAAACAAATAAATGTAAGTATTCTTTCCCCTCACATTTTTGTTTTTAAATCTTTAAATTTTTAAAAATAGGCTTTATTTTTTAGAGCAGTTTTAGGTTCACAGCAAAATTGGGAGGAAGGTACAAAGATTTGCCATACGCCCCCGGCCCCCACACATGCATGACCTTCCCCATGATCAGTATCCCTGCCAGGGTGATGCACCTGTTACAGCTGATGAGCCCACATGAATACATTATTATCACTCAAAGTCCATGGTTTACATTAGGGTTCACACTTGGTGGTGTATATTCTGTGAGTTTGGACAAATGCATGAGGTTGTGTATCTATCTTTATAGTATCATACAGAGTAGTTTCACTGACTCAAGTCTGCTGTTCTCCCCCTATTCATCCGTCCCTCCCCCCAACCCTCTGGCAAACATGGATCTTTTTATTCTCTCCATAGTTTGGCCTTTTCCAGAATGTCACATAGTTGGAATAAGACTGTATGTAGCCTTTTCAGATTGGCTTCTTCCCCTTAGTGACCCGCATTTAGGTTCCTCTATGTCTTTTCATGGCTGGATAGCTAATTTCTTTTTAGTGCTGAATAATATTCCATTGTCTGGATGTACCACAGTTTATTTATCCATTCCCTTACTGGAGGACATCTTGATTGCTCCCAGCTTTTGGCAATACTGATTAAAGCTGCTATAAACATCCATGTGCAGGTTTTTGTGCAGGCCTAAGTTCCAACTCATTTGGGTCAATACCAGGGGGAATAATCGCTGGACTGAACAGTCTCCCCTCCCTTTTAACACAAACAATAGCATTCCATACACAATGTTCCATATACAAAAGCCTCTTGCTTTTTTCATTTATATCTGTTCCAATGAATTCTTAATGGTGATTTTAAGAAATTGCATGGAAAGGATCATGTATCTCACTAAGCCTGTGACAATCAGGACACTTTTTTTCTTTGGTGGCCTTCTCATGAGACATGATCATGGAAGATGAAAATTTCTGTTGAGGAAAAATCATGGTATAAGTAGCTGATCAACCTTAAACAGTTGGGGGGTTACTTTCTGGAAGCTGGGACACCATCATGGGCTACATGGATTAGTCATAGGATTTGGTAAAAAGAACAAAGGATCTAGAATCAGCTGTTCAGACTCTGGCTTCCCCCTTTTACGAGCTGTGTAGCCTTAGACAAATCATTCATGGGTCATGGTCCTCCATTTCCTCATCTATAACATCAAGCCAATAGCAATGGCATGTCACAGGTTTTTGGAAGAGTCAGTAAGGTAATGAATGATAGGGGGCTTTAAAAGCATTAAGTGGCTGCATTCATTCTCTCAGCAATATTTACCCAATGCCTGCTGTACATCACACTGTTTCAGGAGCGGGGGTACTGGGTGGAAAGATGACACATCCTCTCACGCCAGTGGGGCTATGTTCTCATGGTACAGGGAGAATGAACCAACAAATCAACAACAAGATTTTCAAATGTAGTGCTGTGAAGGAAATAAAACATGGAGACTTGACAGGGGTAGTTGGTGGGTTGGCCAAGAGGGGAGGTCAGAGAAGTGACCCACCGAGGGCTGTCTATGGAGCTTCCACCCATGTGAGGAAGGAGGGGTGTCAAGGCTGCATATACATTCTGTGCCCACCCAGTGCCAGGGGAGTTCTGGGCTGGGGAAGGAAGGCTGGTAGAGGGACAAGTTGTTTTCCCCTTTTTCTAACTGAAACTCCTTCCCCTGGTGCTTTCCCTGTCATGAGGCATGTCTGGGGCCGACAGCACCGAGTGGTGCAGCAGAGCCCACGGGCCTCTGTAATACTCCTCTTGTCCATGCCAGATCAGAGGCAGGAGACTCGGCGGAGAGCCTGTCCAGCTACGTGCCATCCTTCCATGCTGCCTCTGCAGCTGGGCCAAGCTGCTTGCTTGTTTGTTTGGATTGTAGAATTTTTTTTCCTGCTAACACTGTAAAGCAGTGTGTTTACATATGTGTGTGTTTATGAGATGGTGTGCGTTGGAAGAAACCAACTTTGCTCTAAAACATATTCACTTACAGAGCAGTATTTCTAAGCTTTTGCTGTACGTCTAAGTGCAATAAGAGCTAAACAGCTTCTTGGATTCACCTTCCATTCAAAAGAAAGACTGGAACAGCCCCAGGCAAGGCTGATGTATCTTAAATTGCAGAAAGCTAATCCAAAGGACACTCGCCTGGACTCCTAGCCCTAAAAGCCCCAGAGGTTCCTGAGAGGCTCCCAGCCCAAATCCAAGTTTTTTGCAGGCAACCTGGTGAATAATAGTTGTAATAACCATCATCTGTTGAAACCATACTATGTGCAAAGTGCTCAAGCTAAGTATATTCCATATATTTCTTTTTTTTTTTTAATGCAAGATACTTCTGCGATGGGTCTCAGGGATAGGCAGGCAGGTGAAAGCTCCAGGAGAATCCATACCATCCTCTAAGGAAGGCTGGATGTAAATAACATTATGTTGCTTGACAAAAGACAAAGCTAGTCCGTAGCGGAACTGGGCTCCCAACACAGAAGCGTCTGATTCTCTCACCTACAGCGCCTCATTCAGGCCCCTGGGTCCCTGCAAGGCACCAGTATCCTTAGGCTGTTGGTCTCCTGCTCCGGGACCCCATTAGGGACCACCAGGCAGCCCCAAGTTTCCCAAGCAGGCTCTGGGTCTGGCTCCTTCTGGTGAGGAGTTCCGTATAACCTCTGACTGCTGCTTGTAGCATGCAGGTGGACCTGGCACTGGCTCTCCTGCTGTCTCTTTTGGGTTCCTACCTCTGTCTGCTGTCCCCTGACCAGCCTGAGCAAGGTGGAAGACCAGGATAGAAATCTGTTGTGATACTTTCTTCCTCACTAACCATCTCTCAAAGCCTACCTATACCGAAAGTAAATTGGTGGTTGCCTGGGGCTGGGCCAATGGGAGGAACAGGGTGGGACCACTCACGGAGATGGGTTCTAGTCAAGGTGATGAACTGTTCTGGAATGAGATAGCAGTCATTGCTATGCAGTGCTGTGATTGTGCTAAAAACACTGAATCTTACACCTTAAACTGGTCAGTTTTATGGAATGTCAAATACACCACAATAAAGCTATTAAGGAAAAAACATCCTTTCCTTTCTCGTTTCCTTTTTCTGCATGGGTTCTCAGTGATTGCTGTGGTGAGTTTTAAGTATGTCTACACATCTTCGATGCTTTTTCATTCGAGAAACGGAGCTTAATTACCCTCCCCTTGATTATGGGCTGGACTTTGTGACTTTATCCCAAAGAATGGCATATGCCAAAGTCAGAGAGTCTAACTTCTGAGACTAGGTCATAAAAGGCATGGCGGCTTCCTCCTGCTCTCTCTCTTGGATCACTCATTCTTGGAGAGAAGCCGGCAGCCAAGAGGTAAGGATACTCGCCCCGTGGGGAGGAACGGAGGCCTCCTCACAAGCGCCGCATGAGTGAGCACGTGGGAAGCGTTCAAGGCTTCAGGTGCTTCCGACGCTTCAGAGGACTGCAGCCCGGCCAGATCTCCACCGCAGCCTCCTGAGAGACCCTGAGCCGCACCTGCCAGCTGAGCCCCTCCCGACCTCCTCATGCACGGAAGCTGTGACGTAAAACTGTTACTGTCTTAAGCCACTGAGTTTTAGGATCATCTGTTACACAGGAATAAATAACACCAGATACAGTAGAATACGTGATTAGACACCTCACTGAGTTACACTGGCTGACAATTAGCCAATCTAGGCTAAAATTTGGACAAACACTGGTGGGTTAATGCGTTATCCTTCCAAAATGACACCTTTTTATTTTAACAGGGGATGCCTGGAGACACAGTGCCCTGAGTCAGAAGCATTGTGACAATGGCAAGCATTTCTGTCTTGGTGGCAGGCCAGTAGGGAAGTTATTTTGGTCCAGGGCTGAGGAGTTTATGTAACTTTCTAATCATTCCATGCAGCCAGCTGCCTGTGTGTCCTAGGACTGTCCCTACTGTTCCTCAGGTGGCCAGAGAGACAATCCCTGTCAGAGCGATGTGGGCAGGGACTCAACAATGTCACCTCTGTTCAGTGACAGGAGAATGTTCCCCTCTCTCCAGGACTCTCATTCCCTTTCTCTTCATGGCACCAACTCCTTTCACTATATCCCATCTCACATGAATAAAGGTCAGCCATTCTCTCCTTTATCTACTTCACTGAGGGGGTCTTTCCATTCCAGATAATTATATCTTTTCTGCCTGCTGACTTTTCCTTTTTTTCATTTCTTTGGTCTCTTTTGACATTTGTTGGTGCTACAGTCCTTTGGAAGTCCTGGAATTCACTGACAATTTACTGAGAGCTGGGGATTGGAGTGTAAGAGGCTTAGAGTCCCCAGCAATCGCTTCAGAGTACTGGGATGCTTGACCAAAACAGAAGTGCACATGCACACACACACACACACACACACAGCATACCACCACCCCAACAACACAGAGGCTGCTGTAATCCTCACCGCTGACAGGCCTGGGGGAGGATGGGTGATCTGACTGCATCCTTCCTCCTCCCACCCTGGCTGAGGGTTATTACTAGGTAAAAGAAAACCAAAACCATTCATAAAGGATTAATAGTAAGCTTTCGATCACACATTATCTCCTTTGATACATTCTTTACCTTCCAGTGTTTCATTTCTCTATCTGCTTTGCATATGTTCAAGAATTTTCTCTTTGACTAATAGTGTAAACGATTGCTTACTAACTCCAAGTCCTGAGTTTTGTGGTTGAATTGCTGTACCTCTTTAGGAAACCACAGACAATACTGTGGCCCCAGGACGTCTGTATTGGGCTCTCTGGTGCCTCAGAGCGCTCTAGGGAACTCACGAGAATTTCCTGGATGGGATATTTTACACTTTTTTTTTAAGGGGAATGCATCAGCTTGACATTGAGGGGCAATAGCCTGAGATAATTCACAGTTCAGCATTAGACCCAACTATGTTCTTTTTGATAACACCACATCTTTGTAAATTGGACTTTCAATGGTCACGATAAAAAGGAAATGTCATCCCAAATTCACTGTGGACCAGAAAATGAAGATGACAGAGCCCAATCCGATTCCAAGGTTGGAGAAGCTGCCGTGTCCAGCAGGCACAGGCATCCTGCTTCTCAGTGATTGGGCTCTGTTAAGAATGGAATGACAGTTTTTCTTTCAGTTTATATGCATTTTATCTTCAAATAGCAATCATTATTAGGACATATATAAGCTATATATTAAAAACATATATAAAGCTATAAAGCTGTTTGGACACAACTACTTAATACATGAAACTCTTAGGGATTTCTTTTGGCCTCAGTTGAATTACCTGCAACGGTGAGCAGAAATATGCCTTACCTGCCCAAAGAGAGCACAGAGACCAGTTCACCACTTAAGGTGCTCTCTCACACCAAGAATCCAGGATTCTACAGTGATCAATGAAACTATAGAGTTTCCAGGCCATTGAAACAGGATCTCTGTGCAAGATAAATGGATCGATGAGGTAGAAAAAGAACTTCTTCTTAATTTAAGCATTGAAATTCATTAAATAAAGAAAATCCCTTTTAATTGGTATATCCACATAATTGAGGACCCAGTTCTTTGTTCTTGGCCTAAACTGGTAGGAATTTTGCACAGATGTAGGCCAGGCTTGATTTTCAATGAGATCCTCCCAGGATCCAGGCATTTTCTCAAGGCTCTTTGAACCTGAGTAATGAACTTCTCCCTACTCCCATGAGACTATGGTCTAAATCACAACATGATCTCTGCCACTGCTTTCTTTGATATTTTGGATTGTTTACTCACAAACTGCACTTTCTTCTGAACTACAGTCTCACAGACCTTCTACTTCTCTCTTTTGCAGCTCTTAAGTCTTGTCCCAGTGGGATCTTTTGCCTGAAGTTGTACACATAGTCAAATCTCATCTGAAAATGAATTACCCTCCATGGCCCCTGCATAATCATCTAGCTCTCGCTTGGCCCCTTACAGCCAAGCTTCAGGAAAGAGTGTCTAACCTCGCTTTAACCACGCTCAGGGGCTGCCTGATCTCCATCTAGAGCACACCTTCCTCAGGCCTCTGTGCCTGATGTGCCAGTTCACAGCATCTGACCTGGGAAGGCTAATTGAAACAAAAGTTGCTGGGCTCCGCCTCAGAATTTCTGACTTAGTAGATCTGGTCTGGGGCTCTAGAACATGCCTTTCTAACAAGTTCCCTGGTGATGCCAAAATTTCTGATCTTCAGACCACACACACTGAGAAACATTACCGGGAATGATTTTGCTTCCCCTCACCCACCCTGAACCTTGAACATTTGGCAATGTCTTGAGATATTTTCCGTTGCCAAAACTTTGCAAAGGAGATTTGGGGGGTGGTACAGACCTGGGATGCTAACCATCCTAAAATGTATGGGACAGCCATACCCCTCCTTGCAACAAAGAATTATCAAGACAAAAATATCAATGTCACCAAGGAACCCTTGAAAAACCCTGCCCTCGAAACTCTCTTTGGCTGGTTAATCTCTGATCACATCTTGTGCTTATCCAACAGGTCGCTACAGCATTTGGTTCCACCTCATATATGTGTGGGGAATTTGGGGTTCCTATGGCCAGGATCCTTACTGAACTTAAACCACCTGATGATGTAACTGGCCTGTTGCTAGGCTACCGCTTCCACACCTTTAGGCAATAAGCTATTATTGTGTTATATAGAGAGCTCTGCCCAGTGCTATATAGAGAGCTCGGCCCAGTGCTCTGGGTGGAGGCAGAGACACTAGTGCTTGACATACCGCTGGGAGAACAAGCTGGGTAATAAACCCTTTCGCCCCAAAGAACGTTCTGCTGTCAATTTCTTTGGTCGCATTGAATCCATAGCGAACGCCTGGGGTTGAAACCCATTGGCAAGACATATGTCTCGTCTGTCTTCACCTCTTCATTTTCGCTGTCCCTCCTTATTTGAGACTTCATCACCTCACATAAGGATTACTTGCTGCGGTAACTTCTGAAGTGGACTTTGTGACAAGGCCATCCCTCCCAAACCAACATGAAGTCTGCGCATGTAGCTCCCCTGGTTAAAAGCCGTCCATGCTTCCCCTCCCCACTCAGTGCCTCAGTGAGAAGACCTTAGGCTCTTGGAGCACAGAGGCCCCTGCGACCTCACCAGTCTTGTCTGCCCACTGCCACCCCCGACATACCATGCTTCTGCCTTACGAAGTTAAATACAATTGCCCAAAGGTACCATCTGCTGTCTCATCTCCAAGCACATATTCTGTTCCCTCTTTCTGGAAAGCTTCTTTCTCAATCTCTAGTTGGCTAATTCTTTTCCAATCTTTAAGACTCAGCTTGAGTGCCCCTTCCTCTAAGGAGCCTTCTCTGCCCCTCCTCACCTGCTGAGTTAGGTGTTATATCTGTGCTCACCTATCCTGTGCTTATCGCTCAGAAGGGACAGGATAGCATAGTGCTAAACACTACAACTGTGGGCGAAACGCCATGATTTGAATCCCAGTTCTGATACTTACCAGCTGTGTGACTTTGACAAACCCACTCAGCAATCTGTGTCTCAGTTTCCTTAACTGTAAAATGGGGCTGATACAGTATCTACCTCAAAGGATCAAATGTTCTAATATACAGACATACCTTATTTTACTGTCCTTCGCAGATATTGCATTTTTTTTACAAAATGAATGTCTGTGGCAATCCTGCATGCTGCAAGTCTATCAGCGCCATTGTTCCAACAGCCTCTGCTCTCTCAGTTACAGATATCGAAGGTAAGGTGCAGAGAAATTAAATGACTTGCCCAAGATGGCCCATTCAGTGGAAGGGTCTGACTATTGAAACAAAGGTTTTTCAAGCAACCATACTAATGCCATCGTCTCCTAATCTTTCAGAAAATAGAGGCCTGAGGCTTCTTATTTAGTTACAAAGTGGTTTTCAAGTTCAAATTCCAGAATCTCAAGAACTCTCAAAGCAAATTGTGAAGAAATAAGCAAAGCGGATTTCATCTCTGTTCCAGTCATTGACAGACCTCGTTCCTAACTTCTCTGAAGTTCTAGATCCAGCCTACCCCAAAGCCTCTTCTTTCAGTGCCTAGCATATAAGAGACACTTAATGGATGCTCACTGAGCATTGAATCCTCCATAATTTCTATCAGTGGGGGATTACCTCTCTCCTCCAAAACACGTTTTCTACACCAGTCAATGGCAGTTTTTATAATCTCTCTTATAACTATTTATGCACATTCTCTTTCCAGAACTAGATTATAAAATCCCGAAGGAAAGGGTTATGTCTAATTCATTTCTATACATTAATATCAAAACTTGATCTCAGGGAAAGAGCTACTATAATCATTTAAGCCTTGCTATAAATTAAGATACATCATTCCTCATGCCACATTAACCCAAACATATTGCAATAACAAACAACCCCCAAATATCAGGGATTAAACTCAATGAATGTTTCTTACACATGGTGCAGACCTCACAAGGGTCAGCGGAGGACTCTGCTTCATATGGTCACTCAAGGTCCAGGCTCATGGGGGCTTGACCAGTGGCCTCCTCAGCTGCTACAGGAGCAAAAAGGGTGCTGATGGTCTCATGCTGGGTGTCTCATGACCTTGGCCCAGAGTGATACAGCCACTTCTGCTCAAAGCCCATTGGTTAGAGCTAGTATGTGGTCCTTTCCAACTGCAGAGCACATAGAAATCTGATCATCTCATGTGACTAGAGAAGAGGAAAACCAGATGTGGGTGAGCCCTAGAAGTCTCCACCACACTACAAGTTTATAAAATTTAAGCTTTATTTGTAATAGTGGAATGAAAGACATTGTGTCCTTAGCAGATGCTTAAAGTAACTTTTGATTGATGATCAAAAGTTAAAGGTATTTCAAAGAACAGGGACTGTCAAATGAATAAAGCTCTAGACTGGAATCCTAACCAGTTTTGTCCCTACTCTCCGACCTTAAGCACATTTGGTCACCACTATGGACTTTTTTTTTTCCTCTTGCAGTAAGAGAGTGGATGATATCACTTCTAAGGTCCCTTCTTGCTCAAATATTCTAATATGCAATGGTTGGTGAGGCATTCATCCCAAGAATTACCTTCTTTTTCTCTCTAGAAGAGATCTTGTTAACAATGGCCCCACCATACTAGGAAGAATTATCCCTTTAACAACAGATTTTTTTTTGTCCTAAATGGAGAAGCCACTGAGGAGTGAACAGTGCAGAGAGAAGGTGTCCAGAAATAGCCTTTCCTTTTGAGCCAGAGTCAAGCAGGAGCCTTGAGCAGACTGGCAATGTACACTCTGCTTTTGGGAAATGCCAAAGTTGTCTCTTCAATCAGAGTGGATTTTTAGAAGAGCACAAAAATTCTTTAATATTCTCTAAGCTGCTCTCTGGCCTGGGCCCAGGAAACATTGTTATTGTAACTGAGACGTCGGGACATTTGGCAGTGTTATGTTCTTGTTTGCCCCAGTGCAGCTCTTTATTTATTAAAGCCTCAGGGCTCTTCAGGCCATGGTTTAGTGTATTAATTTATGTAGTTTGCCTCCCTAGAGAGAAGACTAACTTGAATACCCCAAGCTTCAGTATGACCCAGTTTACTGCCAAGATATAACTCTGAAGATTTTTCTTTCCTCTCCTTTTTTATATTATACCTGTAAAAGGTATTTGGGATCTGCATTAGGCAAAAGGTTAAGATCCAACACCTCACTCCTCCTCTGTTAAATGCTCCTCTCTTCCTTCACTCCCAACATGTATTAGAGTCTCAGTTTAATTCAACCAGTTGTAAATTAATTCAGTAAATCCAATATTTCTTGAGTGCTAATTATAAGCAAGCCATATGCTACCATGAAATAAATAACGCCTAGTCTCTGTCTTCAAGGGGCTAGGATTGTACAGGAGGTCCCCAACTTATAATGGTTCGCCTTTTTTTACTTATGATAGTGTGAAAGCATAAGCATTTAGTTGAAATGATGCTTCAAATTTTGAATTTTGATCTTTTTCTGGACTAGGGACATACAATATGACACTTTCTCAAGATGCAGGGCAACGGCAGTGAGCACAGCTCCCAGTAAGCCTTGCAGTCATGAGGGTCAACAACCATTGCCCTTACAACCATTCTGAATCCATACAAGCATTCTGTTTTTCACTGTCAGTACAATATGCAGTAGATTATATGAGATATTCAATACTTTGTTATAAAATAGGCTTTATGGTAGATGATTTTGCCCAACTATACACTAATGTAAGTGTTCTGAGCACATTTAAGTTGGGCTAGGCAAAGCAATGTTGTTCTGTAGGTTCAGTGTATTAAATATATTTTCAACTGACAATCAGTTTATTGGGATGTAACTTCATCACAAAACCAAAGAAGATCTATACTGGGAGACATGTATGGAGACAAATTTTTCCAGGAGAGAGTGTCAGGTGCAGAACTAGAAATAAATACAAGAGGGATGTGGAGGAGGGGCAGGCATCCTGCCCAAGAGGCACAGGCGGGAGGTTTCGGGAGAAGGATGACTGGCTTGAGTCCTTAAAGATGGGTGAGAGTTTGCCAGAAGTAGATGACTATGTGTCCCAGCCTGGGACAAAGTATGATGGGGTAAAATAACATTCCATGCTTGGGGAACTTCAAGTAATTTCAGCTGGCTCAAGCACAAAATGAATGAGAAGAGGTTTGGAGGTGAGGGCCAGATCATGGTGGACCTTGTTCTTTGAAAACAGTTTAAGCCATGCCCTTCCCAAGAGTTTTGGAGAATGGATTCCTGAAGACCAAAACGTCTCCAGAGGTCCTAAAATAAATTTTAGTTATGTCAACAGAGTCCCAACAGAAAACAGCACTCTCCCATTAGGATAATTTAAAGATGTGTTTATTTACAAAGGAATTATTGACAGAGATTGAAGTGAGGAAAGCCACAGGGAAAATGCAATGTCCAGGGGACCCATAGCAGAGGGGCTGTTACCACCAGCAGGGTGGAGGGATGGAGGTAGGGAGTAGGTCATGGAACCCAGAAGGAGAAGTTGTATAGAAGAAAGTTGTGAAGGGGTACAGCCAGGAGAATAAATTCCCTGACCACCATCTCCCCTCTCCCTCCAGTCTTCCGCCAAGTGTCCCTATGGACCCAGCTCAACCAGAAGCCAGAACACATTGACATAGCTGGAATCTACTCTACAAGGTGTGAAAGACAAAATACACCAGATAATTGATGAGATGATTTTATCCAGGCTATTGCAATAGAGAAAACATTCATTAACGAGCAATGGCTTACAGAACAGGAAAGGGGCCTAGGGTTTTGTAGAAGCAAGTAAATAAGGGAATCATGAACAGCAGAGACGGATCTTATCTATATCATATGGGGAAGGGTGATTCTTTGTGGCTAGCCATTTCCCAGAACACAAAACGGTAGGGGAATTTCTTAACTGTCACCGTGTTTTGAAAGCATAGGCTCAGATAAAGCCCGACATCATCAGTTCCTCCTCTTCAAGAGGAGTGAATATTATTTATCCCTTAACAGCTCAGAAGCAATCATAAACCTCCTGAGTGCAGTGAAGTTGGGTATAAGAGAGAATCTCTCAGGGACTGTTTCTGCTCCAAAATCAATTGAACAAAATCAATTGAACCATCTGTTGAGGAGTGGTGACAAAAATCAGTTCTTTTAAAGTCCTGGATACCTGGCATCTTATGTAAAAAGGAGAAATATTAATATAAATGCTGTCATAAAGCAGAGAGCCAGGAGCTGAACTTCGAAGGTTACCAGTCTAGTGGAATCCAGGTCAGTGGAAGAAAAATCTTTCAGCTATGGTAACAGCACTCACTGAATTCTTGAAGCTAGAATGTGAATGCTCTGGTGATATCCTGGTCTTGGTTAAGGTCTTAGATGAAGGCCTACATGACCTGAACATTTTACTGGACTTCCTGCCCTAGTGCCTCAGACAACAGCTAGTCAGGGAAACATGTTACCCATGCATGGCATGGTCTGCTGAGTGATGAATCCTTTGGGGTTTGTATCAGGTCATTGGACTTTAACTCTCAGGGCCTCTTTAAGGGACCAGAGGAAAGCCACTTAGAGTCCTAATAGTCAGGAATATAGGTGGTCAGTTTTTAGTTCTTCATGACACCAGGTCAGAGAGAGGGAGGGAAATTGGGAAATGTAGTGAGGAGCTTTGTAGCTAGATACTGAAGGGAATAGAAAGAATAAAAATTTGGTATGTATGGACAATTTGCCCAAGGCAACAGGATCTAGTCCAATCTGCAGGCAGATACCACAAAGAATGGGGAAAGGAGAAGTAAACTAAATCTCTACCACATAGGACAGAGTTTGTGCATCCATCAATTATTTGCAATTTTCATAGAGACCAAAAATAGCTCAAAGGCAATGAGCAGAGGCAGAATCTGATAAGTGGGAAGGATGTGCTCTGGACAATGCATGGTTTTTCCATTGACCCACAAAGTTTCTCCCTGTAGTCACCGTCCTCTTGAGCAAAACTAATCTCCAAGAAAGATTATTCTTCATGCCAAAATAAGGCTAGTCACTAGAATTGGCCTAATTATTTATATAGGTACAGCAAGAATGGTAATTTACCATATGTAAGTCTTCTTACATTTGCTTTGATGAAAATTTTCATAAGGAATCTCAGGTTGGACATTTCAAAGCCTCTTGGAGTTAGGAAGCCACAAACTCATTATATATCTTACCTGCAGTACTCACCGACTGAGGTGAAATCCACGTTTTCTGAGGTTTCCCAAATTATCCTAAGATTCCTGGGTCTCCCAAAAAGTGAGAGCTTTCTTATTCACCTGTACCACTAGACACTCCATATGCCTGGTACAAAGGCAATTTTTCCAAAAGGGCTTTGTAAACGTTGGCTCTATAAAGTCAACCCTTGTTTCTTAAAAGTGTCTGGACATATTTGAAGTGAGCATCTTCCTCAAATATAGCATTCCAGGCAAGGTCATGGCTGCATGACTTTCTAATTATATGCTGCTAACAGGGAAGATCATTATTGAATCTATCCAAATAACTATGTTGTCATGAAAACAGAATACTTAATAGTTACTGAATTCTGGAGCGGTCACGTAGGCAGAAAAAGATAAAAGCATCATTTCTGTTTTCATAAAAGCATAATCTACAAAATTGTTATGAGTTATAGACAGCTATATAAAGGCACCAGAAAATAGAACATTAAAATATCAACCATCCTAAAACAAGCCACATCATCCTTCCTCATTCAGTCCTATGTAATTAATTCTTGTTCTGTTCTATCTTGGACTAGCAATCTCATGAACCCATCTTTTTTGACTAATGTCCTAGAAATCCTGACTCGGTCCACTTTCTCTAAATTGTTTCAGTGAAGCCTTCAGAAGTGTGTGTCCAAATGTGTCTGTCAAGGCCCCTTTCTATGGGGCTCTGAGACAGCCCTCTGGGCAAGCAAAGCAAGCTGGGCCTCTGTCCGAGTGGTACAGGGAAGATCTTTCAGGGAAGCGTCAGAGTAAAGCAAAATTTATCTGCAGATGAAAAAAGACTCAAAATGGTTGTGGTTAACTTATTACTGATCATTTTCAAAAGTGAAAGCTCTGATGCAATTTCATTACATGAATGATGTAGCTGGGAAGGAAATTTAGGTGTTTCTATGATATGCAAAACAAAATAAAAGTTGATCCAAAACACATTTTAGATAAAGTATCCATAAAACATAATGATTAATTCTATTTTCAAAGAAGAGTGGATATCATATCTAATTTTTTAAAACGGATAAACATAATTTTTTCATAGAAAAAAATCTCTTCGCATTTAACATATAATAATTTCAAGACATAATATACATGAATATGAAGCACATAGTTAGAATATACCAGGATTATATTGAGACTATCAAGTAAAGAGATTTAATAGTCTTGAGAAGGTCCTATGCATCTGTAATTAATAAAATTTCATAAATTTTATTATGGTAAATGATATGAATCCTCACTTGAAAATCACTGACCTGGATGCTAGACTCCAGTTCAAGATGCTAATTCCAATTAAAGAAGTAGTAGTAACCAAGTTAACACTTAAAATATAAGTGAAATTATGGCTATTAACACTATACTGTTGTCATCTAATATCAGGCAAAGTAGCACCAGGACTCCAATAAACAGAAACATATGGACAATGAGGGTACTGAGAATTCTCTAGAAACTTCCCATAAGGCATATCATTTCAGAATATTTGTATTAATAACATTTATCCACACAAATTTAACCTAGGGAAGGTTAAGTGTCTTTTCTGATTTGACAGCATTTTCCATGCAAATCATCAATAGCAACAAATCAGATAAACCTAATTATTTCCAGTACCTCTGTTTTTGCAAGATGAAAGAACAAAGCACTTGTGATTTCCGGGAGCCCTCTGGGAAAATCTTAAGGACAATCTTAAGAATAAAAGATATCATTTACAATTCAATTTAGAAAAGGCAAAATATCAAAAGTTGTGGGGAGATTTGAACACTGGTTAATATAGGATCATAGGGTAATGAAAATAATACTTGGTTACCAATTTAATCAAAGTGACAACAGATTTAAAAAATAAATGAAGGAGGAACTATGATGATAAAGAGCCTTAGTTCTTTCAAAATTGAGAAGACCTCATTTCTTAAATAATATGGCAAAGTCAACATAAAGCACAGGAAATTATTCTTGCAATATACAGAATCTTTGCTCTCTAGGCAGATTAGATAAAAGGTAAGAATAAACGTTTGCATTTTCTTATCAAGAACAGACCGATAATATCAGAATATTTTGTCATTTTAATTGAGATGAAACCAAATTCAAGTTTCAATAGTACATAGACATTAAAGGGTTGTTTTTTTAATCTTATAAATAAATCATAAACTTTAGCCAGCTTTGACCATGGCAAATAAAATTCCCTTTCTGCAAAGTTGCTACAACATTTTATGCCCATTCAGGTTTTGTCCTAAACTTTCCTATTTCTCATTCTTGAACAACCAGTCATTTAATTTTAGGGCAAAACTGCTCTTTTTTTTTTTAACAAAAACACATCCTCTTTAGTACAATTTGTCAAAGTGGTAAAAAATGAACAAATTTATAAATAAACTCAAAAATGTGGCTTCTCTATATCATATGGGAACTTCAGGAATATTCAGTTTATGTGTTTATTTATCTCAAACAGCTTTTTAAAAGAGCTCTTGAAGGAATACAGCATAAATTCAGACACATACATACAGAGAGTGGTCAAGAACTTGTAGCTTTAATTTTAAGTTTCAGCCATGATTCAAGCATAAACACAGAAATACAAAATTCACTGGTTCATATAAAAGAGCTGTTCCCTTCTCATTCAGTTAAGCTTCTTCATTGATTTGAGTCCAACATAGACAAATTGACAAACAGAAAAGAGTAACAAGGTGGACTATCTGTCACCTCTCACCCAGCAGAGACAAGATCTCTATAAACCATCAATCCATTTACAGAGATCACAAGTGGTCAGCTCATAAAACCAAAAAGAAGCTGGCACTAGAAATCAAGGAAGTACAGGTACTCCCCACTTTCCCAAAGTTTGAGTTAGGCTGCTTCACTTTTACGAAACACCTATGTAAGTACAGTAATGGCTTTTCTCATAAAAGGGAAATCCTCTCTGGCTTTCTTTCAGTTAGCAAAAACAGGTACTAAAAGCAAAGTGGCATAATGTGAATTTTTGGAATGTATTAATTCCATTAATAAGGAATCTCAAAGAACAGGAAGGAGGCCTGGGTTTCACGCCTCAGGTAAAGGAGTGGTGAAGCACAGTGCTGGTGTTTTAAGCATATCGGCAGGGAGGGGTTCTTTTCTTTTAGCTGTTTTCTGGAACTCAAAAGGGATAGGGGGTAGGGGTTCAGAAGACAAAAGGATAAGAGGATTTCTTAACTGTTGCTGTTTTCCTGGAGCTTGGGGCTCAGGTAAAGTTTAATATCCTGAGGGCTTATCAAGCAATAAAACTTACACTATGGTTGTTATTGTTATTTTAGTGGCTTTTGACTTTGGCGTTATACCCAATGATCACTGTAATCCATTGTAAGAGGCATCGGAAGATTTCTTTTTTTTACCATATATCAGTAAATACTAATGGCATAGAACTTTAAATGCTGATGTTTAAAGGTGATTTATCTCTTAAACCTGATTTCAGGCAGTCAGTGGCATTCCAGCTCACTTGCTGCACCACGTGGGAGGGAACAGCTTGTGCAAAAGCATCGACACACAGTGAAGCAGCTTCAGGGCACCGAGTCAGTCTGTCCAGAGAGTGAAGGGAGGAGCGGCCAGGGCCAGGGGAGGCTGGGGAGACAGCGGGGGACCGGGGCGGGAGGGCCCTGTGGGCATCTCTCACAAGTTAGAACCCAATCTGGAGGGGGTGTAAAGGGCTTGGAATTAGAGGGCTGATGCCATTTTACAAAGAGCCTGAGCCTTGTGGCCAAACTCTCTGGGTTTGGTGCAGATTTTGCCACTTGCTGGCTCTGTGATCTCGGGCAAATTACTTTCCCTCAATTACTCTCATTGTAAAATGAGGTTAATAGCCTAATTTTCCATGGAATGTTGTGATGTCATATAAGTAAAGCACCCAGAATCATGTCTGGCATGTGGAATTGGCTCTGGCCACTCCTGGAGCCTCAGTTGTTGCTGTTCTTACACTTTTCTTGCCTAAGTGTTCCTTTCTGGGGGCACTGACACAGTGGGCCTTCAATATGCCCCTGCGGGAGTGGCTCCGTGGTACCAGCCTCGCCGGAAGCTGTGCAAGGGTGGGTAAGGGCTCCACTTGGTATCGCATCCGCCTAGCTATTTAGGCTACAGGGACTAGAGCCAATTGATCAGATCAAATAGTGTGGTATTGGAGGGTGGGTGTGGGTAAAGTTCTGCCAGTGCCCCTGGAAACAAGCTTGACTAATGGCTACTGCGCTGGTTTGCACTGCATGGCTCCAGGAAGCTTCCTTTGACATCAGTATCTACCCAGTGCCCCAGTTTGTTTGTTTGTTTATTTTTATTGAAGCACAGTTGATGCACAATATTATATTGGTTTCAGGTGTATACGCAGTGGTTCAAAAGTTATGTTCATTGCTAAATGCTCACTACAGTAAGTGTAGTTACCATCTGTCACCATTCAAAGTGATTGCAGTATTACTGACTATATTGCCCATGCTGTGCTTTTCATCCCTGTGACTAATTTATTTTATAATTAGAAGTTTGTACGTCTTTATCCCCTCCACCCAAATCACCCCTCCCCCCAAATCACCCCTCCCCCTCCCCCATGGTAACCATCAGTCTGCTCTCTCCTTATGAGTCTGTTTCTGTTTTGTTTGTTCATTTGTTTTGTTTTTTAGATTCCACGTATATATGAAATCATATGGTATTTGTCTTTCTCAGTCTGACTTATTTCACTTGGCATAATAACCCCTAGGTCTATCCATTCCATTGCAAATGACAAGATTATATTCCTTTTTATGTCTGGTAAATATTCCATTGTATATATATATGCCACATCTTCTTTATTCATTCATCGGTGGATGGACACTTAGTTTGCTTCTATGTCCTAACTATTGTGAATAATGTGGCAATAAACAAAGGGGTGCATATATCTGTTTGAATTAGTGATTTTGTTTTCTTAGATACATTCCCAAAAGTGGAATTACTGGGTCATATGGAATTTCTATTTTCAGTTTTGTGAGGAACATCCATACTGCTTTCCATAGTGGCTGCACCAATTTGCTTTCCCACGGATAGTGTAGAAAGGTTCTCTTTTCTCCATATCCTCACCTACACCTACTATTTCTTGTCTTGTTGATACTAGCCATTCTGATAGGTGAGAGGTGATATCTTATTGTAGTTTTGATTTATATTTCCCTAACTGTTAGTTAGGCTGAACATCTTTCTATGTGTCTATTGGCCATCTGTGTGTCTTCTTTGGAAAATTGTCTATTTAGGGCCTATGCCCATTTTTTAATCGGATTATTTGTTGGGTTTTTTGGTGTTCGGTTGTATGAGTTATTTATATATTTTAGATATTAGTCCCTTGTCAGATACATTATTTGCAAATATATTCTTTCATCCAGTAGGTTGCCTTTCCTTTGGTGATGGTTTTCTTTTCTGTGCAGAAACTCTTTAGTTTAGATGTGGTCCCCCAGTGCCCCTGTTTAAACTTCTGCTACAGTGAAAATGGGGAACTCCAGTAACACAGGCAGGGAGAGGCCCTGAGGGCCTAAATATGTATGAGGCTTGGAATGCAAGAAAAGTCATAAAGCAAAAGCAAAACATTGAATACGTTTGTCAAAATATGTGATGTGTTTCATCAAACTATGAAAAATTCGAAGAGCAGCATCTCAGCTTCCCATGAGGATGGCCACACAAAAGTAGATTTTAAGATTCTCATGTGACACAGAGATTGCGCCACTCCATAGCCTTCATTAGCAATGCCAACTTGATTTGTTTCTAGTTCCCAGGCCAGGTGAGCTGGTGAATTGTTGAATTATTCTGGAGCATTCAGTCTCTCAAATTACCATGCAAGTGCCTGCTGGATGTAGACAAGGGCCATCGGCATGACTCAAAGTCACTTCTGTCCTCCACCTCACTTAAGGATGGCATTACGAAGGTATGTGGCATAGCTGAGAGAAGGGCAGCAGGGGCCACTACCATCTTTTGAGATCATGCAAGCAAAATGCCCATTCCTTTCCCATTATTGACATAAATTGCAATTTGAAACCTGAAACATTAGGATGAAATAGCCCCACACACCCTGCCTCTCAGTTCCTGAAGCTGGTTAGAGGGCAAAGAGAAACCCAGAAACCTGAACCCTCATGGCAGAAACATCCGTAGAAAAATGCCTGTTACCAGATTAATTTGGGTAGTTTCATCATTTGCTTTGTTACTATGTCAAGCCTTGCTTTAGGGGGCAGAAGTGGTTTATACAAATAGATTGCTTAGTACTGCGGGGAGTTGAAGTTTACTCCATCACTAGGAGAGCCAAGGCTTTCAGAGCTTTTGACCACGACCTAGTATAAGAAACATACTTTCTAATATGACCTAGTGCACTCATCCAAAACTGAAGCAAGATTTCCATGGTTTAAGTAGGTCCGCCAGGTCTCATTACTAATTATCTACCTGAGGTCACTGAGCCACTGAACATGGAGCTGGGAAGAGCGGCACACAATTGGCTATCAGCACACACTGCTACACACATACGCAGCCCCGCCACCACCACCACCGATTAAGACTGCTGAACTAGGACAAAGAGCACTTTGGGAAACCCTTCCTAATTTGCAAAATTTGTAAAACGAGGGAAAGAGTCAACGCACAATACCTGAAAACTGTTTTTCAGGTAGACTGTTTCGGAAGACTGTTCAGTATGCACCCCCTCTCATATTTTAACCTTCTGCTGGGGATGTTCCAGTAATGGTGGTTCCTCTATTTTAAGTCACTGCCTTCCCTGGTTTTTCTCTGACTTCTCTTTGCTTCATCCCAGATGACATATTTTTTAGAAGCAGTTTTTATGGAGCCCTAAAAAATTAATTTTGATACCCTATGAAGATTGTGTGTGTGTGTGTGTGTGTGTGTGTGTGTGTGTGAAAATTCACATGACTAGGTATTCTGAACAATTGGGTGGATATTGGTAGTTTTCCCTTAGGCCTTAACGTTATTGTGCCAAATAAAAGAATTGTATCGCTGCATAACAAACCACCCTAAAAGTCAGTGACATTCAACAATAAGCGTTCTCACATTTGAGGGTTAGCCGTGGAGACTTCCTGCTCTTTTGTCTGAGGAGCAGCTGGAGGCTCTGCTCTAAGTTGGGTTAGGGTGGCGTGGCTTCGCTACACTCATCGCACATTCCATTCATGGGACCACGGTGCCAAACTGACGGAAGCATTCCTTCTTGTGGCAATGGCAGTAGCTCAAAAGACAGGAGGAAAATTTGAAAAACCCACTCAGGTCATTACTTTTGCCTCTTACAGTTAGTCAAAGCAAGTCACAGGGCCCAGCCCAGAGTCCAAGGGTAAAGGAGGACATGCCACCCACAGAAAGAGAGCACTGTAAAATTTTATGACAAGGGGCATGGTTCCAGGGAGAAGTAAAGAATTAGAGGCTGTGCTAGGCTGAATAATGTACCTTAAAGAGGTCACACCCTAATCTCTGGAACCTGCACATATTGCCTCATATGGCAAAAGGGACTTTACAGATATGATTAAATGAAGGATTTTGACATGGAGAGATTATCTTGGATTTTCTGAGTGGGCCCAACCTAACCACAAGGGTCCTTATAAGAGGTAGGCAGGAGATCAGAGGTAGAAGAAAGACATGGCCAATGGAAACAGAGAAAAAAAAGGCAACATTATAGGAGCAATGAGCTGAGGACTGAGGGCAGCCTCCAGAAACTGGAAAAGGCAAGGAAACCGAATGTCCTCTGAACCTTCCAGAAGGAATGCGGCCTTGCAACACTTTGATTTCAGTCTCTGACCTCCAAAGTGCTGTTGCTGGGTAGCCTCATCTGGGCAGGCCTCTCCCAGTGCACCAGGTGAAACCTCAGCCTGGATGGGGGCGGGTTCTTGCTCTGAATGAGAGGAATTCTCCCGCAGGTTGGAAAAGTGTAAGGACGGAAGGAATTCATTAAAGTGAGAGTAGCAGGGAATGGCAGCTGCCTGCGGACAGCAGAGAGCAAGGAAGCTGAAGTAGGGCACAGAGAGTGAAGACTTGTGCTTAAGTCTAGAAAATAGAATGAAATAACAAAGTAACAGAAACACCACACTGGAAGCGGGCAGAGACAAAACATAGTAAGCTGAGCAGTGAGAGAGCTTTATTTAAAAGTACACACTTAAAGAGTGTGGGCGACCTCAGAGAGGAGGGCTAGCTTGAAAGGCTGGGGGTTCTGTCTTTTAAGGATTTTCAAGAATGTGACAAAGGGCCAGGGAATATAGACTTGTAAAGCAGTCTCAAAACACTTATCTCTGATGAGAGACATTGTATCTCCTCTCATCTGTTATCAGTCCTCCAGGTAATTCTGCAAAATTAACTTAACACAAGGAACTGGTCAGTTACTCTTCAGGATAGCAGCTTCCCTCTGGGAATATGTCGACCAAGACTGCTCGCCCTGCCCCCAAAGTGGGTTGATTATCGTCTGTTTACTAAAGAATATGTTAAGAATTTTACCTCCTAACTTTCTGGTTTTTAGAATGGAATCTTAGCCTTAAGATGGATTCCTTCCTGTTCTTATTAGACTGTTTATATCTTGGCTTTTTGGAAAAATTAAACATGATGCCTATACCATGTCTCTTCCCTATCTAATTATTCAAGAATAAATTTGTGTTGTTTTAAACCACTAAGTTTGTGGTAATTTGTTATAGCAGCAATTGAAAACCAGTAAGTATAGCTTTTGGTATTTGAATGTGAGGTGCTGCTGTAACAAATAACCTAAAAATGTGGAAGTGACTTTGGCATTGGGTAATTGGTAGTTACTGGAAGAAGTTTGAGGAGTATGATAGAAAAAGCCCAGGTTGTTTTGAACAGACTATTAGTAGAAATATGGATGGTAAGATCTGTTGGTGAGGGCTGAGAAGGAAACAAGGAATATGTGGCTGAAAATTGGAGGAAAGGCAAAGTACATAGAGTAATAGAATGGATAAAAAAGCAAGACCCATCAATATGCTGCCTACAAGAGACTCACTTGAAACCCAAAGACATACACAGACTAAAAGAGAAGGAATGGAAAAAGATATTCCATGCAAACAATAGGGAGAAAAAAGCAGGTGGTGCAGTATTTGTATCAGATAAAATAGACTTCAAAACAAAGAAAGTCACAAGAGACAAAGAAGGACATTACATAATGATAAAAGGGTCAATACAACAAGAAGATATAACCATTATAAATATCTATGCACCCAAAACAGGAGCACCTACGTATGTGAAACAAATACTAACAGAATTAAAGGGGGAAATAGAATGCAATACATTCATTTTAGGAGACTTCAACATTCCACTCACTCAAATGACAGATGAACCAGACAGAAAATAAGTAAGGAGACAGAGGCACTGAACAACACATAGAACAGATGGATCTAACAGACATTTATAGAACACTCCACCAAAAAGCAGTAGGATACAACATTCTTCCCAAGTGCACATGGAACATTTTCCAGAATAGACTACATACTAGGGCACAAAAAGAGCCTCAGGAAATTAAAAAATATAGAAATTCTACAAACCAACTTCTCAGATCACAAAGATAGAAAACTAGAAATATTGTACAGAGAAAACAAAAAGGCTCACAAACACATGGAGGCTTAACAACATGCTCCTAAATAATCAATGGATCAATAACCAAATTAAAACAGAGATCAAGCAATATATGGAGACAAATGAAAACAACAGCACAACACCCCAACTTCCGTGGGACGCAGCAAAGGCAGTTCTAAGAGGAAAGTATACTGCAATCCAGACCTATTTAAAGAAGGAAGAGCAATCCCAAATGAATAGTCTAAAGTCACAGTTATTGAAACTGGAAAAAGAAGAACAAATGAGGCCCAAAGTCAGCAGAAGGACGGATGTAATAAAGATCAGAGAAGAATAAATAAAACTGAAATGAATAAAACAATAGAAAAAATAAGTGAAACCAAGAGCTGGTTCTTTGAGAAAATAAACTAAATAGATAAACCCCTAGCCAGACTTATGAAGAAAAAAAGAGAGTCTACTCACATTAACAGAATCAGAAATGAGAAAGGAAAAATCACTAAGGACACCACAGAAATACAAAGAATTATGAGAGAACACTACGAAAAATTATATGCTAACAAACTGGACAACTTTCCAGAAAAATACAACCTTCCAAGGCTGACCCAGGAAGAAATAGAAAATCTGAATAGACCAATTACCAGCAAGGAAATTGAATTGGTAATCAAAAACTACCTAAGAACAAAAGGCCTGGACTAGATGGTTTCACTGCTGAATTTTATCAAACATTTAGTGAAGACCTAATACCCATCCTCCTTAAAGTTTTCAAAAAAGTACAAGAGGAGGCAATACTCACAAACTCATTCTACGAGGCCAGCATCACTCTAATAGAAAGTCAGTAGAAGGAGGCACATAATAAAGATTAGGGCATAAATAAATAAAATCGAGAAGAATAAAACAATAGAAAGAATCAATGAAAGTGGGAGCTGGGTCTTCAAGAAAATAAACAAAATAGGTAAATCCCTAGCCAGACTTATTAAGATAAAACAAGAGTCTACACACATAAACAGAATCAGAAATGAGAAAGGAAAAATCATGACAGACACCACAGAAATACAAAGAATTATTAGAGAATACTATGAAAATCTATATGCTAACAAGTAGGATAACGTAGAAGAAATGGCCAGCTTTCTAGAAAAACACAACCTTCCAAGACTGACCCAGGAGGAAACAGAAAATCTAAACAGACCAATTACCAACAACGAAATTGAATGAGTAATCAAAAAACTACCCAAGAACAAAACCACTGGGACAGATGGATGCACCGCTGAATTTTATCAGACATCTAGAGAAGACATAATACACGTTCTCCTTAAACTTTTCCAAAAAATAGAAGAGGAGAGAATACTTCCAAACTCATTCTACGCAGCCAGCATCACTCTAATACCAAAAACAGGCAAAGTCACCACAATAAAAGAAAACTACAGACCAATATCCCTGATGAACATAGATGCAAAAATACTCAACAAAATATTAGCAAACTGAATTCAAAAATACTTCAAGATCATACACCATGATCAAATGGGATTCATCTCAGGGATGCAAGGATGGTAAACATTCGAAAATCCATCAACATCATCCACCACATCAACAAAAAGAAGGACAAAAACCACATGATCATCTCCATAGATGCTGAAAAGCATTCAACAAAATTCAACATCCATTCATGATAAGAACTCTCAACAAAATGGGTATAGAGGGCAAGTACCTCAACATAATAAAGGCCATATATGACAAACCCACAGCTAACATCATACTTAACAGCAAGAAGCTGAAAGCTTTTCCTTTAAGATAGGGAACAAGACAAGGATGCCCACTCTCCCCACTTCTATTCAATATAGTACTGGAGGTCCTAGCCACGGCAATCAGACAACACAAAGAAATAAAAGGCATCCAGATTGGTAAGGAAGAAGCCAAACTGTCATTGTTTGTAGATGACATGACATTGTATGTAAAAAACCTAAAGAATCCACTCCAAAACTACTAGAACTAATATCTGAATTCAGCGAAGTTGCAGGATACAAAATTAATACATAGAAATCTGTTGCATTCCTATACACTAACGATGAAGTAGTAGAAAGAGTAATCAGGAAATCGACTCCATTCACAATTGCATCAAAAAGAATAAAATACCTGGGAGTAAACCTAACCAAGGAAGTGAAAGAGCTATACCCTGAAAACTGCAAGACCCTTTTAAGAGAAATTAAAGAAGACACTAATAAATGGAAATTCATCCCATGCCTTTGGGTAGGAAGAATTAATATTGTCAAAGTGGCCATCCTGCCTAAAGCAATCTACAGATTCAATGCAATCTCTATCAAAATACCAAAAGCATTCTTCAACAAACTGGAACAAAAAGTTCTAAAATTCATATGGAACCACAAAAGACCCCAAAGAGCCAAAGCAATCCTGAGAAGGAAGAATAAAGCAGGGGGGATCTTGCTTCCCAACTTCAAGCTCTACTACAAAGCCACAGTAATCAAGACAATTTGGTAATGGATCAAGAACAGACCCATAGACCAGTGGACAAGAATAGAGAGTCCAGATATTAACCCAAGCATATATGGTCAATTAATATAAGATAAAGGAGCCACGGACATACAATGGGGAAATGACAGCCTCTTCAACAGGTGGTGTTGGAAAAACTGGACAGCTACATGTAAGAGAGTGAAACTACATTACTGCCTAACTCCATACACAAAAGTAAACTCAAAATGGTTCAAAGACCTGAATGTAAGTCATGAAACCATAAAACTCTTAGAAGAAAACTAAGGCAAAACTCTCTTGGACATAATCATGGGCAACTTTTTCATGAACATATCTCCCTGGGCAAGGGAAACAATAGCAAAAATAAACAAGTGGACTGTATCAAACTAAAAAGCTTCTGTACAGCAAACAACACTATCAGTAGAACAAAAAGGCATCCTACAGTATGGGAGAATATATTCATAACTGACATATCCAATAAGGGGTTGACATCCAAAATATATAAAGAGCTAAACAAACAAAACTCTAATTAAAAAATGGGCAGAGGATATGAACAGACACTTCTCCAAAGAAGAAATTCAGATGGCCAACAGGCATATGAAAAGATGCTCCACATCGCTAATTATCAGAGAAATGCAAATTAAAACCACAATGAGATATCACCTCACACCAGTTAGGATGGCCGCCATCCAAAAGACAAACAACAACAAATGTTGGCGAGGATGTGGAGAAAGGGGAACCCTCCTACACTGCTGGTGGTAATGTAAATTAGTTCAACCATTGTGGAAAGCAGTATGGAGGTTCCTCAAAAAACTCAAAATAGAAATACCATTTGACCCAGGCATTCCACTTATAGGAATTTACCCTAAGAATACAGGAGCGTAGTCTGAAAAATACATATGCACCCCTATGTTTATTGCAGCACTATTTACAATAGCCAAGAAATGGAAGCAACATCAGTGTCCATCAGTAGATGAGTGGATAAAGAAGAGGTGGTACATATACACAATGGAATATTATTCAGCCATATGAAGAAAACAAATCCTACCATTTAAAACAACATGAATGGATCTAGTGGGTATTATGCTCAGTGAAATAAGCCAGCAGAGAAAGACAAGTATGGAATGATTTCACTCATCTGTGGAGTATAAGAACAAAGAAAAAACTGAAGGAACAAAGCAGCAGCAGACTCACAGAACCCAAGAATGGACTAACAGTTACCAAAGGGAAAGGGACTGGGGAGGATGGGTGGGAAGGGAGGGATAAGGGGGGAAAAGGGGCATTACGATTAGCATGCATAATATAGGGGGGAGGCACGGGGAAGGCAGTATAACACAGAGAAGACAAGTAGTGATTCTATAGCATCTCACTACGCTGATGGACAGTGACTGTAATGGGGTATGAGGTGGGGACTTTATAATGGGGGGAGTGTAGCAACCATAATGTTGCTCATGTAATTGTATATTAATGATACCAAAATAAAAAAAATAAGAAATTGGAGGATAGGGGATTCTTATTATATAGTGACAGCAAGGTGAGCTGAATTGTGTCCTATACTTACGTGGAAAGAAGAATTTATCAGTGATGAACTTGAATACTTAACTGAGATTTCCAAGCAAAGTGTGGAAGTCACAATCTAGTTTATTCTTATTGCTTGTAGTAAAATATATGAAGAAAGAGATAAATTGAGAAAAGAATTGTTAAGCAGATGGAACCAGGACTTAATGAGTTTAGGAAATCTCATCCAATATGGATTGCAAAAGAAAACTAAAATTAGAAGATTTACTGTCAGGCAAGCATGCTCTGGAGAAAAGGCCAAGGCTGTGGCTGGACACTCTTTTGCTAGGGCCTGTCACACAGAGGGCTTAGTGAAGGGCTTAAGCACATGACTCATGGATTCCCTCAGCTACCTCACTGGCCTATCCAGGAAAAGGAGAAGGAATGCTTTTGTCTAATGGAAGGTATCTCTGTGACATACACAAGAGATCCATAAGGTTCTTGGTCATGTTATACTGGCAGAAACATTGCTAGCTTGAACTGAAAGGGAAAGACGCAACAACAACAACAAAAGACTGTTAGACCCCCAAAATTCCGCAGGTAGGAAACAGGTGGATAAAACTGCTCAGGCGAAAACATGTGCTCTTCTTCAGGAAAAAGGAATGAGTCCAGGCGCACTGCTGGGCTCAGAGACTGGAGCCAAGAGACACAAAGAATTAATCCCAGGCCCTGAACTAGAGTTTTCACAGTTGGATTTCAAAATTACTTGGCACTGCTGACTTCTTCCTTCCCTCTGTTTTATTCCTTTTCGAATGGGATTGTCTACAACTATTATCCTATGCTTGCCTCACTATTGTATTTGGGGGAGCAGATAACTTGTTATCTAGTTTCACAGGTTTATGGATAGAGAGGTATTTTGTGCCCAGGTAGCTCATGCCCAGATCTTCTCAGTCATTCTTGATTTAGATGGTGTAGATGAAGTCACTTGGGTCTTTTGAATGGGTAATATTCAGAGAGATTTTGAACTTTGAGTTGATGCTGTATATGTTGAGACTTTGGGGGATGTTGGGAAGGGGCCAATGTATTTTGATGTGGGAAGGATGTGAGTCTTTGGGGACCAGAAGTCATAATGTGGTAAATGAATAAGGATCTTCCCAAAATGTTTACATCCTAATCCCTGGAACCTATGAATATCACCTTATATCACAAAAGGGACTTTGCACCTGTGATTGTTAAGTATCCTTAGATGGGGAGGGTTATCCTAGATTATCTAGGTGAGCCCTAAATATAATCATGAGGGTCCTTATAAAACAGGCAAGAAGGTCAAAGCAGGGAGAGAAGGTGATGTGATGATGGAAGCAGACTGGGAGTCTGCCGCCGGGGACCAGGGAGTGCCACAGCCTCTCGAAGCTAGCAGAAGCAAGGAACAACTTCTCCCTTATACCCTCCAGAAGGAACCAGTTCTGCTGACACCTTGATTTTAGCCCCTTAAGACTCATTTTGGACTTCTGACCTCCACAACTCCAAGATAATAAATTTGTATTATTTTAAGCTGCTAAATTTGTGGTAAATTGTTATGGCAGCAATTGGAAATAAATACGTGGTCATTAATAAAATCTTATGTAGGAATAAACCTAGCTCCGCCACTTTTATACATAATGTCATCTTATGCATTATAATTATTTTTTTTAATATATGCTATTATTTTTAAGGGATGCAGCAGTTTGTGAACATTTGACATTCTCAAATGTGATTTGACTTCATATTGGGACTAATCTTCCAAGAGAAGGCATCTTTACTTTAAAAATGAAAGTCAGTGATTTATAGGATCTGAAATGCACAAATATGCATTATAAGCAACTGCAAACATAATTTAAAAAGGTAAAGTTAAAAGTTTTATGTCATGGATCAACAATTCCTAATATAGGAGTGTCGGGAGTCACCAAAGGGTGTTTTGTAGTTGCAAATGAGCACTCCTCCCAAGTAGAAGCCATTATAGAGACAGAAACAATGGGGAAGAAGAAAGGAGAAAAAAAAGAGATCAGGAGACCTCTGGAGCAAGATGCCCTGGGGCAGCTGGATGGGATGACTAGTAAATAGAAGATAGTTTAACGTACTGCTGTAAATTATATAAATGTATTTGGACACTCTTTAAAGTTTTAAAGAAATACAGAGTAAGAATATATGTGATTTTGGGATTTCTTCTGGTTGTTGGAAGGAAGATACATAGTACCTATCTCTGATATGACTTAGGATCCTTTGTCAAGAGTTATTTTATCATCTGGGAATGCTTTAGTTTGCAAGTGTTAGAAAAGTGGGCCAGTGATACCTTAACAAGTAGGGATTTGTTTCCCTCATATAACAAGAAGCCTGCAAGTACACAGTTGTGAGACTGGTTCTTCAATGACCCTGGCTTTTTTCATCTTTGTGTACCAGTCATGTGAGTGGCTTTGAAGCGTAGGCTTATACCTTATGTTGAAATGGTGGGTGCTGCAGCTCCAGGCATCATGACCTCATCCAAAGGCAGAAAGTATAGGTGAAGCCAAGTTGAGAACCTGTCTCCTCCTACATTTCTATTATAAGAAAAAAAAAATCTTTCCCAAAATCCCTCAGCAGATTTTCCCTTAGATCTCACTGGCAGAATTTAAGTACCTATTGCCCATCCCCTAGTACTTGCAAGAATCTGGCATTCCAGACTGTGCAGTGGGCTGCGGCAAAGGAAATGGGCCTGGGAATGGCTTTTGGATAGCTATTCATGCTGTCTGCTGCAAGTGTCCAGTCCCTTTTTATTCAAGGGGCTCCACGTTGGTGGGCAGCAGATTTGGGAACTGAGGGAGGACTCTAACTCTATGTAGCTGTGAAGTCTGGCCTCCAGAGAAATGTCACGGCAGTTCTCTAAAAAAAAATGCTGGTGTTCCCCTCACCAGTGGACTTCTCAGGGCAGAGGCAAATATTTCTCTTCTGGCCCATCTTGGTGAACATGGTTTTGGAATGGATTAGTAGGTCACACTTGATAAATCTATTACATCATTTCCCTAAATTCTTGGACTCCTCCCGTTACATAATATCAAGGTATTTTGGCATCTCACCTCCATAAGAAGAACTTGAGTAGCATAGACCTTAAAAGCCCAGAGTCTAGGAACAGGCTATCTGATTCCAATCTTAGCATTATCGTTTAAAACCTCATGTGTGAGACTGGTGAACCTTTGAATGCTTCAGTTCCTCCTTTGCACATGGGGATGATAGTCTTACATGCTTATCTTTAGGATTAAATAACTTAATATGCAGAAGTATTTTAAACAGTGCTTGGCACCTAGTAAGAGCTAGCTCACTGCCAGCTAGCACTGTTACTTATGCTGGCCTCCTGAAGTCTAGATTTTAACAACCCACTGAGCAGATGACTAACATTACTCTCAGCCGCTCAAGTGAGCATGTTGAGACTAGAATTTGGTAACTGCCCTGCGTCAATAGATTGAGCCTGATTTAAAACTATGTTTCTTCCTCTTTGGTGTAGAATTCTCAGAATCTCTTGTCACAAGTATTCCCCAGATTTTTGCCTCTATGAATTGGGAGAATCTCACAGCTCCTGTGATGGGTAAATCTTCTCCCTCAGGGGTTGTCTTTTCAGTTGGTCTCAGGAGGTGTGCTGGGAATCTCATCACTGCCTTCATTTGGCAAGGGAAGCCACCACAGGCTTGAGGGGTGTGACATTCAGTCAGCTGAATTCTCTCCTGCCTCTCCATTCAGTCCTCAGGGCACTGTTCTGTTCTAATCAATGCATTTGGTTTCAAGTAAGAGTGCACAGGCTGCGAATTTAAGTAACTTTGTAATGGGGCAACCCCCAAGATCAAACTTTGTTTTTGGTTTTTACCTGTCTTGGCCTCCAGTTGCTGGAAAAAAAGAAATTGTGTTTTTATTGTCGTTTCTTTATCGGCTGCAGAAGTCATAGAACCTGTGGCAGGTATTTGAGCTGAGAATTTAGGAATTTGAGCTGAGAAATCAGGAGCTAGGGCTCATTATTTTCTTACCTTAAGCTGTCCAACTCCATAAAAAACAAGCACCTTAATCCCACAGTCCTTCCAGTCCTCAGCTGCTACTTGGTCCACCCAAAGGTTGACTTTAATGGGTATTTGATTCCAGGTGAGTAGAGTTGATAATTTAAAAAACTGTTCTGCCATTGTATGACACAGGCTGCCTGCATTAAAACCCTTTAATCCAGCTGGATTTTCAACTCTCAGCCTTAATTAGATTAGGTAAACTATCCCTGATTTCTTTTGTTTCTCTGAGAGTTTGTGCCTGGTGACGCTAATGTTTGTATCAATCAGGCTACTTAGCTACAAGCACCAGAAATTTACTCTGATTTTAGGAGAAAAGGAATTTATTTCAAGAAAAGGTAGAGTCAGCCTGAGGCACATGATCTAGAAACAATCCCTAAAACCATGTCACAGAACTGTTAAGGTGAAGACACTGCTGTCTCTACCACTATATCCTAGAAATCTCAGGTTGCATGTTCAACGCCACGGGCATCTATCACTGTCCTAGGCATTTAATCAACCACCTTTACCATCAGAAGCTCTGCCACCCTCCAGACTACATAGTGAATAATTTCCAAGCTGTTAAATACAGTTCAGATCATGGGCAGGAAAAAAAATTCATTTGTTTATTTCACAGCAATCTGCTTCAAAACTGAATCACATGGCTCTCAGGTTTATAAGGTTTATATACACTATTATTTTGTTGCTTATAATTTCATACAATTTGAGTAGGTCAAAAAATATCGTTTATGTATTGTACCTTAAATATCTCCTTTAGTACTTAGTGTACTCTCCAGAGTGATTTCTGACCTGATCATCATTTCTTCCTGGTTTCCTGGGGGTGGACAGCCTAGTATAGTGGGAAGATTCTGGGCCCTGGAGTCAGAAAAACTTTGGATTCAATCCAGACTCTGGCCTAATCAGTAGTGTCCATCAGGGGGCATATTACTTAATTTTTCAGAGTTTCGGCTTCTTCTTTAAGAGAGGTACAGTAAAATCTGCTCCATGCACTGTTATAAGAATGAATACAATTTAAACAGAACTTAGTATGGGATGTTTAGAAGCAACAAATTTGATTGGACAGAATTGTGTTTACTAAGTTTGCAATTGAGCAATTATGTAAGGTAAGGTACATGGGACAAATAAATGGAAAGAAGTGGAGCAGATTTAGCAATACTAACAGCCACTGTTACATTGTTGTGAAGTAATCCCAAACATCTTTCTTCTTTTAATCTAACACTTGTTCATAAATGGTGGATGTGTTAAAGATGAGCCACTGTTCACCAGGAAAGTAAGACCTTGACTATCAGCTGCCAGGGGTTTTGCTGTGGAAATCCCACAGAGTTATTTTCTTCCTAAGTTTGTACAGAATTCTTTCTTGAGAGGACATAATGAAAAATACAACTCCATTCTAGCAAGCACCTTTATTTCTATAAGCAGTGTCCTTTAACAATTACTAATATAAATTACAATCTTAATTCTGTAAGAAAAACAATTGAGATAGTATTAATTTCCCTCAAAGGCCTTACAAGTATATTATTTATACAAATAAATAGAAAATATATAATGCAAACATGCTTGTATTATATCAAATACATATGTCTGTACATATGAATATTACAACCTTATACTTTATTTCTCTGTATACACATACACTTAAAAAATTCTGAAATAATAATCATCTGTAATACCCTCTATAGCAGTGGGGCTGAATGTTTAAATGATTGATGTCTTTCAGAAATCTCTAGTCAACCAGGTGGTACAGTTATTAACCATCCTCAGGAATTTGACTTCCAGGGGAATCAATTAGGATTAGAATCTGTATCTTCTATATCCAAAGCACAGAAAGTCTTGGCCACCAGATGTCACCATTCTTCTATTTCCCTCCCAGTACCCCAAGAGAGCTAGACGTGTTTTCTTCCAAGGGACTGAGGGAAATGCATGCTTCCCAACATTCTTGGGATTTCACCAAAAGGTCTTCGTAAGAAGAATCGTCTTGTGCATGTGGTTCTGAGCATCACCTAGATAGTTCTGACAGCTGAGGATCCAAAAGGCTGATAATTTGGGGCTCTTCTGGTCAGGAAATGTGATAGCCATTTCCTCCAGCTTAAAGTGAAAGGTAGGACTGACCTATTATGCCTAGACCCTAGAGCTAGCTTAATGCAAGAGAAGGCACAGGGTGAGGTTTACTAAGATCCTAGAGTGAGGGCAACCCCCAAACCACCTGGGTGGCCCTCAGAGCTCACTTACACAATGAAGGAGTTGGACTAAGTCACTTCTTGGGTATAAAAATTCCATGATTCTCAATTTTTAAATGCCTCTGCTTGGGAGGGTGGGTAGCAGAGTGGGATGATCTAAATTCAAGAAATCCTATCCCAGGAAGTGCAGTCATGGGGATGGGGAAATCCTGCAGGGTTGGTGAGGGACAGTTATAGACTTTTGTACAGTGACCTGATATAGTGACTGGTCATAGGACCTGGAAGTTGCTGGTGTTATGAACCTTGTCATTTCCGCCCTAAGTAATTCACCAGGCCACTCTCTTTCCATGTCACATTCTACTTAACAATGATCTATAATCTTAGTGTTGTAAATGTATGGCATTCTCTCTCCTGGGGCTTGGTTGGATTTAATATGTCATGTCAGTCAATGTTCTTTGTGGTGCCTTCAGGGAATGGGATATGTTTTATTTCTTTTTGAATTTACAAAAGGACAAGGTTCAGAGTATTCATAAAATTGTGGGGGGGGGGTGCGACGGGAGAGAAAAAGAGAAATGAAATTCATTTATTGAGAGCCTACTAAGTGTCAGGTATTGCTATGCACTTTAAATATATTTTATTTCATCTTTAAAGAAACCTCATGAAGCAGCAGTTATTATGCTCATAGATAAAGACGCTGAATTCAAATGATTAAATGGCTTGCCCAGGTCACAAAAACCAAGTGGCAGAAACTCATGCTGTTACATATAACCCACTCACTCAGTGAAGGCAAAACCTGAGACTAGGGGCATTTACTAAAGTTGCCTGTACTGTAGATGGCTGAGCCCACTGTCTCCCCTCACTAGGGTACACTGCTGGAAGGGTGCTTGGAGGGCTGGAGGATGCATGGTCATATCAGTATTTGCACAGTGCCCTTGACCTTGATAGAATATTATTTATGGCAGCGATCAAACTGTCTCCCTTGCTCCTTTCCCCCTTTGGGCTGCGGAATTGAGAGGCTGGTAGGACTCCCCACCGACAGGGTTGAGAGTTTGCAGACGGCCCCTGAGAGGCTGGGGCGTTCCGAATTGGCTGAGCGCAGCGCGGGGAGGGCGGGGACTTTGCTGTGCGTCCCTGGCCGGAATCCCTGCCTCCTCGAGCCGCGAGTCCAGAAGCGGGGAGAAGTTGGAGAGGTTGGGTAGCGGGTGTTGGAAGAAATTGTGGACAGACCCCCCAGCCCGCCCTGGTCTGCTGAGCCCCCGAGGAGCAAGCCGCTTCTGGGCCGAGTGTGGACGCGCTGTGCGCGGCCCCGCAAGGGCTAGGAGTTTGCAGATCGTCCCTGCTGCGGCCCTCTCGCGGCGGCCCTGCGGCTCCCGAGGCAGCCGCGGCGGCCCCAGGCGCGATCCAGCCCAGGGAGCCGCACCGCAGGCTCTGGGTGCCGCGACCCCGAGCCCCGCCGCGCCGTGGGCCCCGCGGAGACGGCGACGA
Organism: Smutsia gigantea; assembly: GCA_032199065.1. Classification (NCBI taxonomy): domain Eukaryota; kingdom Metazoa; phylum Chordata; class Mammalia; order Pholidota; family Manidae; genus Smutsia; species Smutsia gigantea. The sequence continues at coordinate 1,027,289 of JAVSCE010011987.1, read as the reverse complement.
GCGCGCGCGCCCGGCCGCTGTTGCTGCCCCACGAGGAGGTGAGAGCCTCGGGGTCGGAGCGGTGGCGCGGAAGCTCGCCATCCCGCCGAGGGGGCGCGGAGGGCGCGGGGAGCTGGGCGCGGGCGGGGAGAGCCCGCACGGGGGCGGCTCGGCAGGGGGCTTTCGCCCGCCGCCCCTCCGTCGCCTACGTGGGTGCCCTGGCCGCCGTCGCTGTGCGGGACGCGGGAGGGCAGACAGGGACGCGCCTTGGGGCGCCCGCCTGCGCGGGGCAGCCCCTCCCCAGGGGAGACGGGCCCTCAGAGTCCTTGGGGAGAGGCTTGTGGGCTTTTCAAGGGACTGTCTAGAGGAGGCAAGCGGCGGGGTGGCAGATGGGCGCCCGAGCCGCGGAGGAACCTGGGGGTCCCGCTGCGGGTTGGGCCGGGCTGGGGTCCCCGGGACCTGGGCGAGCACGGCGGGCTCAACCCCCGCCCAGTGGGATGGAGGAAGAGGGAGGCTGGCCCCGGGCCCCAGGGGAGGAGGGATGCGGCGGGCACGCGCTCTGGTCCGGGGGACCCACGGAGGCCCCGGGTGGCCCCCTCCCACTGGGGTCGGCCGCCGGCCACGATCCCTTCTGGGCGCTCGGCGAGGCTGCCTGGCCGGAGAGGCTGCGGGAGCGCAGAGCCCACACCCGCGCACACGCTCCCCAGAGCATGCTCAGTGCGGCCCGGGGAACTTCCTGCCGCCCCGGCCCGCTCCCGGCCCGCAGCTCGCAAAGTTGGGGCGGAGGGGCTAGCTGGCGGGGGCGCGGCACGCGTCTGTGGCCCTGTAGAGCCCCCGGCCCCTGCCTCGCCTTTGCTGGCCTCTGCGCGCTGCTCTCGCCGACCACCCCTGCGGCTGGGAACGGGGGTGCGGATGTCATCCCCGCTGCCCGAGGCCGAGTGGCCAGAGGCCTGGCGGGGCGGCCGCTTGCCGCGTGGACCCGGTGGAGATGCGGGCGCCCCGCGCGCGGACCCTGCGCCGTGAGCGGACTGGGTGGAAGGGGGCGTGTGAGCCCGGGGACGTTCGCTCCCACTCTCGCTGTCATGCACAAAGCTGCGGTTCGCAGCTACCGCGCGGAAGAGGGAAGAGGTGGTGCTTGCATTGTCCAGCCGTGTTTGCAGCGCCAACAGGGTGCTCAGAGCCTGGACGCTGAGGGAACCAGAGGAGCTATTGGTTTTCAGATGTGCTTATCGAGGTCTAGGGCCCGGTACTCCTGGTACCGACCGCCAGGCCTGGCGCTGGCGGCCCAATTAGGGAAGGTTGGGCACTTACGGGCCTGCGGGGGAAGCTGAGGTTTGTATGGGGTTCGAGTGGGATAGCAACAGTGTACCTGTGAACACACTCGGATCCAGTGTTAGGAGCAGGATCTCATTCTAAAGAGAGGCGAGTGGGAAGCTGGTGTTCTTCGCTCGTGATCATTGTCAGGACCTGAGCTGCTTGGTTGTTTTTATTCTAAGAGACACTCCACGACAACCCCCAGCCCCCGCCCCCTATCAGCCACCGGGTCACCCACATCCTGAGCCTTGCCAGAGGAGCAGAACTCCTTTGTTTTTGATTCGAGAACATCATAAAACAGTTTTTCCTGACAGGCAAACCATCACAGATCTGCCTTAATAAATGAATTTTCACCCCCTCCCTTCCTTCTTGCCTACAAATTCTTTTTTGTTGCTTTTGTTCAGGGATGAATTAAGTATCCTTGTATTTGTTTGATACTGTTAGGATTAGAGCCAAGCTCCCCTTGCTGGGGGCCTTTTTAGTTTTCTTCAGTTATCAACTTGATGTTCACAAAGTGAACTTGAAGTGGAGAGGTTCTAAAAAAACAAGGCGACAGAGAAAAGGGAAGATGCTGCCCTTTTTGCCCCTTTTAGGGAGAGGGGGAAGAGGAGAGGGAGGCTGCTCGGCCTGGCGTCTGGCCTTAGCGGGGCTGGGGGCTTGGACATAAGGTCTGGGCTTTTCCTTTGGTCCCCTCCTTTGTTCCAGCTTTTCTTCCCAGGTCTGGGACGCTTGACTGGAGTGGCGAGGAGAAAGGAGTCTGCAGGCCTGGGCTGGGTCTTTGCAGGTTTGTATCTGCACAAGGGGCGCCACTGGTTGTCCGATGGACTGCAAGGGCTGGAGGGCTTGGGACTGCCCGGCTCTGCCTGTGGCATCGTGTGCTCCAGCTGATGATGCAAAGCAGCTCACGGGCTGTTTAATTTTCTCAGTACTGCGCATTTCAAGTGCTTTGTGTTTGAAGTGTGAATGCATACTCATTTGTATATATTCACACATCCATATATATATATGTTCTTATAAAAAAGCATGTGCATATGTATGGACATATGCAGTATTCTTTGGTTGCATCTTGGAGCTGGAAGGGACCTCAGGAGATCATAGGAATTCAAGTTTTCTCCCTCTCTATTCAGTTTTCTCAGTTTCAAAATAACTACACCAGCCTTCTGCCCAGCTGTCCTTGAACAGCACTGAAATGTCGAGTCCCGGTGATCCTAGCCCAGGGGTTTGCCTTTGGCCTCTCCCCTGAGGAGTGTGGTTCCTCAGGATCTGTTCTAGATGGCACTCACTTGACATGACTTCTTCTAATGCTCTGTGTGGCTGAGTGACTGCACAGTCACCCTCAGATTGATTTTGGCAGAGGACAGGCCTGTGTCCCCTGCTGATATGTCTAGGAAACTGCAAAGTGAAGTCATGAGTAAGACTTGGGCGGGAAGTGCACGTCCTCTTATACTCTCTGGTCATCCAGGCAGGTGGTGGCTCTGCCCCTTCTCATGAGGCTAAAGAGCTGTGGGGCCTCATGTTATTCCCTCCTCCTCGTGTGCTGTGGCCTCCTGGCTCCCAGACAGTGGTGTGGTGGTTGGGGGTGGTTTTCTATGTGACGTTCTATGGTAGGTCTCAGGAGAGCTTGTGCTGCCAGGAGCTTTGTCCCTGGGGTTTTGTTATGGTGGGGGTCAGTTTGAGGAAGGGTCCTGATGTTAACAGTTAACTGGTAGTTTTGGCTGAAGGAAGGTGCATGTGTCCCAGAATCCAGGTATTAAAAAAAAATGAGATAACTTTATATTTGGGGGTGGGTACCAGGTGGGTGACAGTTGAGAGATTTGGGTCAGAAATAAACTTGGGACTTGTTCATGCAAGTTTTACTAGGCTGCCTTTAAAGTTCATAATTGCTTTGAAGTATAGAGGCACTCTTAATGGACAGAAGATGGTTATACTTTGTCATTTCTGTTTGGAATTGAGTACAGATCTCCCCAACCCTGTCTTCTTAAAGATTCTAATCTAAGCCATGTCCCTGTGCTGTCTTTTATCCTGTGTCAACATCAGAAAGCTGAGCACACTTGTGACCTCTGTTCCTGCAGGCACACTCAGTGTGTGTTGCCTGGGCGGCCACCGTGAGCCGTGTGCTGTGCTGGTGCTGGCTGTAAAGATATCCTTCTTCAGAATTACCTTTTCACTTTTAATTTATCTGACCTTTGCCTTCAGTGTGTTAATGCAAACTATAGCTCCTGGAAGGCCGCCAGGGTGACTCCCAGGAGCCTTAGTACTGTAACCATGTTCTTAGCTGGAAGAGTTGGGACTTGAGCTGTGTTTGTACACTTGGGCTATTTTATTTATTTACTTGATTTTTCATTGCCACGATTAAATGCATCCTTCCCTGACTTTGTTACATCTGGAAGGCTGTATGTGTGCAGGAGAGGGCTTGGAGGAATCACTTTATTACTTCAAAATACCACTTGCCTGAACACATAACCTTCTGGAAAGCAAAGAGGGGCTTCCTGTTGGGGCCCTTGGTCCAGCCTCAAAAGCCTGGACAGGCCTGGGGGGATAAGCTGTCATGGCTGGGTTTGGTGGGGGCAGTTCTCTGTAAACTGGCACCCCAGCTCAGGAGGCCGGTGGATCCAAGTTCTTGTTACTTGAAAGAGTTAAGTACTGGTGTTTGCAATTAATTTACTTAGAAAAAATGCAGTACTCCACGGTTATCCCTGAAATAATAACAGCTTCACTTATTTGCAGCCCTCTGATTTTTGTGGCTGGCCCTTAAGGGAACGTGCGGCCCGCCCTCGCCTCAGTTCCATTCCTTAGTGTTGTAGTTTTGAGCACAGTGTAGAAGTCCTGTCATGCTGGAAAGATGCCGTTCCTAAGTATTCTAAACAAAACAGCCTTCCACTGTAATAGTTTTGGATCTCTTTCATCTCTCAGCCCACCCATAGGATGGGTTGTGTTCGTGATCAGCATAGAGATTGTATTTCTTGGTGGAGAATTTTTGAGAACAGGTGGGTGAGAAAATAGGAGCTCTGGTGATGAAAAAATAAATCTTCTATTATTGACATGATTGTGAATGATTCTTTTGTATTTCTTTTACTCCTCACTACAACACTGCAGTAGGTGGTGTTGTTATTCCCTGTTTATACAGAGGGAGACCGAGACATTTGGAAGTGCTGAAACCTGGTCCAGGTCACACAGCTAGCAAGTGGCAGGCTGAGGATTCAAACCCAGGTAGTCTTAAGTCCAGAGCGCACGTCAGCTGGACTATGCTTAGTTGTTCAGGCCAGCAAGCTCACCTGTACTAGCCAGCACCTTCCTTCCAGCCAAAGCCAAGAGGAGGCTTAGACACTACGGGGCAGGAAAGGAGCCTTGGGGACCCCTCTGGATCCCTTCTCTTTCTATCTGAGCTCATTGGAGTGCAGACAGGTAGAAGGACTTGCTGGAAGTCTCACCAGCAGGCAGCAGTCACAAAGCTGGGCCTCAAGTCTGACCTTTGGTCCCACAGGAGCAATTGATAACAAATGATAAGCTGTGTGCCTTCTTTGCTTATAGAGTTGGTCCAGGAAGAGAATGTGACTGTCTTTGGATATCTGCCCCTCCCACTCCAAGAACCCCCTGAACCCAGCTTCACCTTGGGATTTGGCTGGAGAGCAGGTGGGCGTGTCCATGTCTCCTCGACATTGCCAAATGGGAGAAGCTAAGCGACTTATTTGCCTTAAAGCGAGGTGTTCCCTTCCCCATGCCACCTTTTAAGTTTGACATCTTAAGAATATAGTCTAGGGTAGATTTTACATTTCACTCAGATTCTCTCTCTTCCTCTGTGCTTCTCTGTGTCTGCCTCTCTCCGTGTATCTCAGGGCTCCCAGATCTTTGAGCATTAATTTCCATCCTTTAGGAGCACGGAGTGGGCAAGGGGTGACCTGGCCGAGGCATCAGGGCTATTCCTTGACGGTTCCTTAATAAGGGCAGGTGGGGACATTCACACTGTGTCTTTGGAATCCTGGAAAGATTGCTGAGGTCCTGCAGAATAAACCCCTGGGATGGTCCATTTCCTGGAATTTTTCCATTGGGCATAGCAGTGCGCCCGTTTCCTTCCGTTTTATTCCTTACGTATGACCCGGGTTGCATCAGGTGCATCTGTGCTCTCACCTGCCTCTGATTCCGGTTAATCAATAGTCCCTAGCTGCTTAAGGAGTTTCAAGTATAGGCCTGGCTCAGGCCTACACAGAAGAGTTCAGTTCAGTTATGAGGCAATATGCAAATGAAGACCACATTAATTCAGTCCACATGACCAACTTAGGGCCTCAGTTCTTATGTTGAAAAGTACAAGGGGTTGAAAGAGCTCCAAAGTTTTGTTCAGTGATAATGTTGTATAAGACTATACGTGTGGCAGAGGTGGAGTAGAGGGAAGAAAGAAAATTTCCTTATTGAATAAAAAAACAAACTCACATTATTATGTGGTAGACTCTCTTGAGTAGACAGTTCAAATGCTTACCTAAGAAGAACCAACCCTTTACTATCACTATCTTTTGGGATGTTTATTTGTGTTTAGAAATAGAAAGCCTTGCTCCTTATTTCTCAGCCTAGAAATAACCTGCTTCCCTTAGTGAAAGCTACTTTGGGAAATCAAGATTCATGGAGTGCATGACCAGGCTCACAGTGTTCTGCAGTTGCATGGCCAAGTGCCTTGGGGAAGGTGGCTAAGTATTTACGCTGCCACAGGCTGGGCCAAATTCTGTTTATATGCCTCATCCCTCTTCCCCATGAAACAACTACACTGAAAACAGAGGGTTTGATACCATTCTTCCTGCAGCTGTTTTTTTTTTTAACCATCTGTTATTCTCAACTCTGATTGTTTTATTTACTAGTGTTCATGCAATGAGGAGTTTTCTCTTAGGCATCCTGTTTAGGAAAGCGCGGTCTCTGCCTCATGCTAACTATGATCTCTCTGTTTCTTTCCCTTGGGTACTTTTCTCAGTATTTCTGTTTACTGTACTTCCCTCACCCCTCTCTTGTAATTTCTCAGAGCCACCAAGGTTCAAGGCAGCACTAAGTGGGGATTTGGAAGGGACAGGGCACCGTACTTCTTCTCCCTTCCCAGTGTTGTTCACCATGAGTGCCCAGTCTTACATGAGACCTTTGCAAACACAGCTTCAAGCACTCCCCAGGCCGTGGGGTTTGCCTTCCCCTCTTTGTCAGAGCTCTTGTCTCCAGTGACCAAGAATAGTGCATATTCCTCTCCTCTCCTTATGTGCTTTCTAACAATTATGTTTGCTGGATTTAAAGGCAACATTGTTATGTAGGTGATCTTTCACTGTATATTATTGAGTACATACAGGTGTAATTCTCCTGGGTACATGTTATGAACTTCCTTCCATAGGTTCACCATTCCTTATTTGCTATTCTGATACCCAGTGAACTCCAGAAAGAAAGGAGTTTAGAGCTCTGGTGGGCCCGACTGGAAGCTCCGTTGCCTTGCACAGGGCCTGATGCCAGAGTCGCACGATCAGCCGGGCAGCCTGGCATCGTGGGTCAACTCCAGATGGGCAGGTGAGGCCTTGCTGCAGTGAGCTGGCTGTCTTCATACAAGTCTGTTTAGTGCTCTACGAAGTCCAACAAAGTGGGACTGTGTGTGTGTGTGTGTGTGCATGCGTACATGCACGTGTATTCACATCTGCATACCACTAGGGTGTAGCTGTAGATCTGGAATAGCCATCAGTGAAATGAATTCTGTAGAAAATTTCTGTGGAAGAACTTCGTTAGTATGGTTTTCCCTTGGAACATGTCTTGGAATTGCACGGGTAATTATTTTATTGTACTTTCATATAGACTGCAATAAAGTGTTTTCCATGATAATGAGTTGCTTATTCCATCATAATGTCTTTTCTCTAATTGCCCCTATAACCAGAATCAGATGCAACTGTCTATTTTTGGTGTCATGCCTGGGTCGTGTTCTCCAAGTTCCAGAGTTTCTTCCCAGCCCAGTGGTTTCAAGAGACACTTTTCTGTTTCCTCATTGTCAGCCTTTAGTGTAAAGATTACAAGTTTACATAGTCCTTCTGTTACTGTTGTAATAAATAACCACAGACTTAGTGGCTTAAAGTAACACAAATTTCTTGTTTTATAAATCTATAGGTCAGATGTCCAGCAGAGATTTCATTGGCTAAGATCAGTGTATCCATTCCTTCTGGAAGTTCTAGTGTGAATCTGTTTTCTTGCCTTTCCCAGCTTCTAGAGACCACCCACATTCAGAGGCAAGCGCCTCTTTCTTCTGCATCAGAACCAGCAATGTTGAGCTGAGTCCTTTTTCCTCTGCCAGCAGGCTGGCTCTCTGACCACAGATGGGAAAGGTGCTCTGATTATTGGGATCTACGCGGTTAGCTTGGGCCCACCTGGATAATCCAGGCTGATTCTCTCATCTCAAAATCCTTAATCTAATCACCAGTCCTCTAAGGTGACATATGGACAGGTTCTAAGGGTTAGGACTTGAACACCTTTGTTGCCATTTTCCTGCCTCTCATAGTCCTCAAAACTTTTTGTGAAGAAATGGTTTTTTAGTCTTTATGTAAAGAAACTCTTTTGTGAAGGAACTTGGTGGTCACAGAAATACACCAATTTCTTGGTTCCTCATCTTTTTGAATGGATTCAAATCAACTGTTGGCAAAACACACTAAGATTTGAATTGTGCCACAGCCAGACATTGAAATATGCACATTTACATCTTCCAGCCTCTGTGATTGTCAGGAATCCTATTGTTACAATGAGGAGACTGAGCTGTGGCAGAAACTTGCCCAGGGTCATGCAGCCGGAGGTGGCTAAGCCAGGGGACAAAAGTGAATCTCATTGATTTCCAAAGCCTGTGCTCTTCTCACTCAGCCTTTCTGCCTTAGAAGTGATAATAGAAAAACAAAATGAGAACTGGTAATGGGAAAACTTAAATGTACAATCTCTCTGCCTCTGCCAGGGTGATGGCAAACAAGAAATACTGTGTGTGGTAGACTGACGCACTCAGGGCCTGATGAACAGGCCTCCCACTCCTTGCCTCGTGTCTTGCCAGTGGGTTTCAGCCCCGGGCAAGTTCGCTGTGGATTCAATGCGACCAAAGAAATTGACAGCAGAACGTTCTTTGGGGTGAAAGAGTTTATTACCCGGCTTGTTCTCCCGGCCGCGGAGGTCAAGCACCAGCGTCTCTGCCTCCGCGCAAGCAGTGGGCCAGCTCTCTCTATAGCACAATAGTAGCTTATTGCCTAAAGGTGTGGAAGCGGTAGTCTAGCCACACAGGCCAGTTACATCAGGTGGTTTAAGTTCAGTGAGGATCCGGGCCGTAGGAACCCCCACTTCCCCACACCTGGTTACTTTGTAGTCCCCTTCCTTTCCCCCCCAATCTACAGTAAGAGATTATTGACTCAGAACTCACATATACATGTACATACAGCAAAAAAGTTTTCATGTAACAGTGCTTACGTTTCTACTCTGATGTTTTCTGTTCTATTTCATTTCCTTAAAAAATGCCAGCCAGGAGTTAGCACCTTCTGTAAATAAACTTTTACTGAAACACAGCTACTCCCATTTGTTCACCTATTGTTTATGGATGCTTTCAAGTTCCAGTGGCAGAGTTGAGTGGTTGTGAGAGATTATCTCTCTGGGGTAAAACCTAATGTATTTTACTATCAGGCTCCTGAAGAAAAAGTTTTCTGACACTTGCACTGAGTTGATTTCATAGCCCGTCAGTTAGGACCTTCCATTTAGAAGACACCTGTTCAAGTGACCTTGAGCTCTCCTGGAACTTACACTGAACAAATCTGATGGATGTGAAAACTTAATTTTTTTCCTTTGTCATACTCAGATTTTCTCTTCTATTTACTTAGATTTAGCAATTAAGTTTTTGCTATTTAACTTGTACCTGATTGGCTAATATAGCAAACTTTTCAAGCATTTCTAAAATGTTTTGTTATGAGCAATATTACGGACCCTCCCCTTTTCTAATTTAAATGAGGCCTTCTTGTGGAAACTAGCTGGAATTAAAGTGCACACAAATTCCATTGAAGTAGTTATTTATTCATTAGAATACAGCAGTGCATTTTCTGTGATGGAGTCCATTAGTAGAAGAGATAGAGAAACAGTGATCTTGGCTTCTTTTAGAACACCTGTCTGGCAACTGGCCCTTATTGCCACATTTCTGATTGAGAATGATTTCTCAACATAATTAAGTTTAGGTACATTAAATCATGAACTTTGGGGGTTGGAAAGACATTGGAAAAATATTTCTTTTTCACCCCAATCAGTTGGGCCCTTAAAGGCCAAGTTCTCCAACACCTTAATTTTCCAAGCTTGTCAAAGAAGGACAATATTGTTGTTCATTTTGTGTGGCTAATGAGATTGAGGAGAAGGAGTTGAGGCAGCAAAGGATTCAGGGTGATCTGGATATATCTTCCTAGAATAGGAAATGCCAGGTGAAGAATGTTCACTGTCCCATTTGTTTATTGGCAGTGAGAACAAAGTCAAGATAAACGAGCTTCAACTACACTGTGAAGCGCTTAGGTCCAATATGAGAAATGTCCCCCAAATATGAGGTCCTTTAGCATTATAATAGGTTCTCTTGTGCATTTTTGATGTTAGCTGCCTCCCTTAGTTCAGGCAGAGGACCATCCCCACAAGTGATTGGATGTGTGTCAGTACTAAAGTCTCTTCTGGGTGCTAGCAACAGAAGCCTGATAGAGTTTACCTCGGCAAAGTGGAGAATTCACATTCGGCTACAGGAGCCACCTGCAGCCTGGGAGCCCCAGGAACCCCCGTTAACTCTTCTCTGCTTCAATCTACATGGCTGCTTAATTCTTCTCCCTGCTGGTTCTGCTTTTCTTGTCCCACAGTGAGGGCACGTGTTACTAGATAAGCCACCCAGCAAGGCTGGTCTTTCTCTCCTAATGCAAATTCCAGTTTCCTGGAGAGTGTACCCTGAGCAGCGCAGCTTTACATCACCCAGAGGTGAGCAGAGCCTGGGAACTGCAGTATGGGTTTTGGCTAGCTCTTGGAGCCTTTCAGGGGCATTTTAGAAACTTGTGGGGCATTTTTGATTGTCAGTGACTGAGGGGTGCTGCTAGCACTTAACTGGGTGGGGACCAGGGACAGTAACCATTTGCGATGAACAGGCCAGTCTTACACCCCAAAATGTATCCTGTGTCCCACTATGAGATGATCATGGACAACAAAATCTGTTTATTCCCTGACCTAGAGACCTAACCTACATGTAAATAAAGAATATTTTGCATGTTTTAAGTACACATCGACTTTCCCAGTGATGAAGAAAGACTGTACCTTGTTTTGTTGGGAAATTTACCAAGAGATGTTTGCCATCTTAGAAAAATCATTCATACCACCTATGGCATCTCCACATTTGTGGCTGACCCATTTTTTGAATTTACATTGAAGTACAACATCTAAGACCCCATCATGAGTTGTAGATTGGTCTTGCCCAACTAATTTCATACTGAAATATTCTTAACACTAACCATTTAAAAAATAAAAACAGTGGCCCATGCATGGGGTGCAACTGACTGAAGAAAAAAGGAGGGAGCACAGATGTTGGCCCCGTACTGCTCTTCTCCGTGGGTGGCGGACTCTCCATTGCGCAGTCCCTCCCCCTTCCCATGTGGGTGTTTTAGGGCTCCTCCTGGGCCAGGGCTCGTGGTCTCCTCCTCATCCTGGAAAAGCCAAAGAGGTAGGGGTTGCAATCACATGATCACGTGAGTTTCCTTTGAGCAACTGCAGACCATTTTGCAGGGCTTCAAGGGAATCTGTGACCTTGCATGGGAAAATATTATACCTTGATTTTTCACTAACCTCTAACCAAAATTGAGCATTTCCTTAACTGTTTCTTTTTTGGCCATGAATCACAGTAATATTAGCATGTCCATGACTTTGTCACTAGTAGTGATCCAATATTTTCATATCACACTATATATGGTGTGGATGTCTTGAAATATCAGTACTCATTATGACATCGAAATTGTGGTAATTACACCTGCTTCTAGTGTTCTTAATAAACATATGCATTATTATATCACAATTTAAAAATCATTTTGGTAACTGTGTTTAAGTATAATTGACTTCCTCCTTAATCGCACGTATTGCATTTTATGCATTAAAAAGTTCCCGAGAAGGAGTCTGCAGGTGTCACCTGATCCTGAGAATGGGTCGATGGCACAGAAACCATGGAGTAGAACTGTGGAGTGCTTGCACACTGCACACGTCACCGCTGCCCTGGCTCTTCTGTTTGTCCAGAACTGTACTCTGCCAGGCGCGGCCTTTCCCTAAGGCTGCCAGATAGAGATGTGGAGGGGATACATGCTTATCTTCAGTTGGCCTGTGTTCTTTGACCAGGTCAAAGAATTGAGCTTGATCGCCCTGGGCTCATTCTTTTGTCATACACGAGGAGGCAAGTTTGTCAGAACGTTCCTCTGGTGAGGCTGTATTGATCAGTACAAGACGCATGATGCATATAAATCCAAAATGTACTGATCATTGAATCCTAAACAGAAGTGTGATTTCTGGTTCAGTTTTTCAAGTGGAGAAAAACCACAGACATTCTGCAGGAAAATTCCTTCTATGCATACCAACTTCTGTTTACTTCTTCCTGTGCTTCACAGTTGCATGATCACAAAGCAACTCTAAGAAGTGTCCCATTGCCCAGGAAATAATGTTGCCCAAATGGCTGCCAGGGGCGTTTCCCTGTTAATATGGCTTGTGGGGGGAGGGGTATTTCCTAGAGATGAGGGTTCGGGATGGAGGTGGACAGTGCCAAGGGTGTGCACTTCATCCTGGTTGTGACCTTGCCACCCAGCGAGCCCAGCCGAGACTGCTGTGCTTCAGCTATTAGTGGATTTTTGGAAACGGTATCAGCCTTTTTCTTTCTGAAAACCTCTGTTGGTAGGACATGGCTTTGCCACCGAGTCAGCCCACTGCTCCGTTCCTTGCTGTCCTCCAGACACAGCCAGTATTATGCTGCCGTGTGCATTTTTTCCTCTCCAGCCTCTAAGTCTATATTTAGAGCATGAACATGCTAAACATTTCCTTTCTAATTCTTGAGAAGTTGAGCTTGGGGAGGGATCCTCAAGCATTCAATACTGATACCTTGGACAACCATGTTAAATAATGATGGGAATAAAATGTTTTCATTCTCTGTTTCAAAGAACATGTGGGGGGAGGAGTATTTCCTAGAGATGAGGGTTCGGGATGGAGGTGGATTGGACTTGAATAGTTTCAGATTTTTAACCTTCATTTTTCTATGGGTTTAGGAATTGATCACATTTCTCACTGAGGCAAAGCCACTCCCCTTAAGGAAGTAGGGGCAGCCCCATTAACGTGATATCTGTTCCTGCTTGTGTCAGAGTAAAGAGAACATTTGTGTATTTAACAAACTTTTCAATGAAGTGACAGCGCCTCTGTCTTTTTGTCAAAGGGAACAGCCAAGTTCTGTTGCTTACTGAGCAGCTGACCGCTGTGACAGATCCACATGGGTACCATTCTGCGGGCGCTAGTCAATCCGATTTTTAAAGTGAGATACCCTCAGATCCTTTTATTGAGAAACTCTCCTATCACTAGATTGGTAAGGTCAGTTTCTTTGGCGTAAGAAAACAGGAAATTCACCAAATTCATTGGCCCTGAAGGGTGCTGATTTCACTAAGTTGGAGGGTCTCTGAATGGCCCCCCCACCCGCATTCTGAGCCACGTTCTCTTGATCTGTTTCTCGTAGAGGTTCGGTTCGGGATGAATTTTTATCTTAATCATATCCTTGTGGAGAGAGTAAATAAAGTCCAGAAGCTCTAGATAGATTACAGAAGTTGAAATATCCATGAGTGATTCGTCTCCTGGTCAGATGGAGGACAGAATTATTTGTGCAGCTGCTAGACACAGATAGATTGCATTACCATTTTATAGACGTTATTACAGTGAAAAGTAGAAAATACAGGTCCATCTTCAAACTGAGAACTGAAAGGTGAGGACCTCACAGAGTGGCGCTTTCCCACAGAAGTGGACCTCTTCAGCATGAAGCTGGTGTACAGGGGGGCACTGGGCGCTCCTGGGGACCAGGCCTTGAGCACGTGTCTAATTCCATGCTTATGACAACCCCGTAAATTAGATTCCCTTGTTTTCATTGAATAAACTTTGAACAGAGGTGTAGAGGTATTGTGTATCTTGTGTGTGGTGACTCATGTAATTATAACGTGCCCATGTAATTTATCAGCCAAACCTGAACACTTGAGAGTGAAAGTGCTAGTAGTGATTGTACTGGGGTAACAGATGTAAATGGGAACACTTGGCCCCCCTGCGAATGACGTGCAGATTGGGGTTCTAATTCAGGTCACTGATGCCAAGGACTCCCTGTTCTCAGTTAGCTGCATTAGATCAGGCTGCCTCATCTACAAGTGAATTGATAAGGCACATTGAATGACCTTCTGAAGATGAGTTCTGCATTATGTGTGGACCATAGAGAAATTCTTCTAAGGCTAGGTAAAAAGTTGCCTTTGGCAGGAGAAACGGCTCCTAGAGATCTTTATATAAAAGCACAGAAGGGGCTTTGTTGGGAAGGCAGATGGTTTTTTCTTCCTAAAACCTGGCTTTCCAATTTTTTGTTTGAAAGAATGGATCTGCTTTAGCATTTATAAGAAAGGTAAAGTGAAACTCATATTAGCATTTATAAGAAAGGTAAAGTGAAACTCATAAAATCTCGTATCCAGGGCAAACATCTTCATAGCCCATTGCTGTTGTGATACAGAGTGATAGAATGAATTCTTCACCGGTAATGTGTATACATGAAATTTGCTACCCCTGTTTTTACCACTTCGTTGCTGTTATTGCAGGCCATCTTGTGTGGTATAATCATTACTATGAGACCGCTGAGATAAAATCCCAGCACCTGAGTATATTGCACCCTCAGTATCTGGCTTGTGACAGGCCTCTGTGAGCCTCAGACACACGGGTGTGAACATACCTAGTGGAGGTGCAGACGTGAAGACAGATGATGCTCCAGGTACTTATAACTGATATTACAGCCCAACCACGAGAAGTAATAGAGACCAACGCACAGCACTCGGGGATTGATGCGTTCGCGTGTCATGTTCTCTTGCTGCCTTCTAGGCCAGTTGAGGGGTGAAAGCATAAGTGTCCTAACACAGCAATTCTGTAAATACCATGGCCTCAAAAAGCCCTGCTGGACGGCAGTTCCATCATCACATGCCAAACAATGACGTGCCGTTCAGCAGCCGCTGCTGGAGACCTGGAGCAAGCCGGTGGGGGCATGAGAGGTCCAGTTGGGAATTTGGGGTCTGGCTTTTGGCTGAGAGCTGTCACTTGGCTTTCATTCCACACCCAGGTTTGGGGGGACCCACCTCCTGGACCTTAGAGCATCCCAGGATTGAATCCCAGAGTGGGCAAGAGGGACGTTTCCGGCGATGAAGCGTCAGCCTCCCCCCTTTGGAGTGACCGGCGCGGCCAGGGCAGGGACTTGGGGGACTCAGGGATCACGCACTTGTGATTGGATTTGAGCTGTTCCCTGAAGAATACAGTGGTCTCTGGTTATTCTTCTGAAGATCTGGACTTTTCCCTGGAAATAAGAGAACCACAGGTCACAAGAAAGAGAAAAAGGAAACAGGGCTGGAGGAGAGACATGAAAAGGGAAAGCAAGGGGACAAAAGAGGTAGCCTAGGTGTCAAGCAGCAGCCTTTCTACTGTGGAAGATGAAAGACCTGGAGGCTGCAGAGCTGCTGTGCCCAGTCTTCTTACAACAGGGCAGGAAACCTCAGCTGGGAGGTCAGGAGTTCTGGGGACTGGCTCTTTCCCTGCCTCTAACTGGCTTTGTGAGCCCCTGTGAGGTCTTCTGCACAGCGGCCAGGTCGGCTCCTGACTCCTGGCTCTACACGTCTTTGGTGCTGAGGCACTGAACCCCGGTGGTAGGGCTCCCCAGTGTGGCTCAGGAAACAGTAGCCGAGGACTTACATGGCAGCTGGGGGACACGGGTGAGTGCAACACCCGACCCTACATCTAGGGTATGACCCTGTCTTCAGCTCTTCCATTGCTCCAGTCATATGAAGAGCAGCTAACTCTTAATTAAGCATTTATTATGTGCCAGGCATTGTTATGGATACTTTTCATTGATTTACATCTATTAGCCCCTGTAATCTCCCCCATAACCCTATGAGGTAGGTACAACTGTTCTAATTTTAGAGATGAAGAAACTGAGGCACAGAGAAGTGAAGTAATTGGTCCCGGTTTTCACAGCTAAGTGGTGGAGCCAGGATTTCAACTCAGGGAGCATAGCTCCAGAGCCCACACCATGCAGCTCCGATGGTGGATCACTGTCTAGTATTCTTATCTCTGTGGCTGGACTGTCAGTTGCCTGAGGGCTGCAACCATGTCTGCCTTGTTAACTATTGTATTCCTAGTGCCTGGCCCAACAAAGGAAGGTTCTTGGGGCCTTGCTGTTGGATGGATGGATGGATGGATGGAGTAGATAAGCAGGTTCTTCAGGGAGCTTATGGTCTACAGAGGAAGACAGATCCGTGAACACCTAATGTGGGTCAGTGTCAGGCAGGAAGGGTGCTTAGTCCAATCTGGGGCATAAGGGAAGCCTTCCTTGGGTGGGTGATGCCTGAACTGAGCCTTGAAAGATGTGCAGAATTTGGGAGAACCGTGTGGGAAAGGCGTGACAAGCAGAGGGGCCAACTAGCACGGCCTCAGCTGTACTGAACAAAGCGGGTGAGGCAGGGGCTGGTGGAGAAGTGCTGGGTCAGGAAAAGCCTTCCCTGGGAAAGAGTTTGGGCTTGCTCCTGAGAACAATAGACACCCCCTGAGAGGAGTTTGGCAGTAGAATGACATGGGCAGCTTTGGATTTTGATGGGGTGTCCTGGCCCTAGTGTGAAGGGTAGAAAGAACAGGAACGGGATTGCAGCAGGGGTCAGGCAGCTTTAGTGGTCCCAGCAAGAGCTCATGGGAACCTGAAGTGGAGAGGGGGTAGGGAGAGAGATGGCTAGAGGGGCAGGAGGGAGGGCGACCTGTATCTTGGGGTATGCTGTGATCAAGGTGTCCTCGGGCTGCTGGGGCGCTGTACAGGTGCTCCCACGAGAGTGCGAAGCTGGGCTGAGCCTGGTGGGGAAGGCCCGGGGTAAATGTGGGTTTAGGCATTGCCTGCATCAGGTGGTGGTGAAAGCCAGGAGAGTGGGTGATATCAACCCCCCAAAACAGTGTTACTGTGAGAGCCAGTCCCTGGAAGCTGAGTCAAAGAGGCCCTGGAGGAGTGTCCCAGAGAGGCCTGGTCCTCCCAGAGTACACCATGGCCACGGGTTTGATGGAACTGATAATCCTCACTGTAGTGAGAAGTTTTTGAGCTCTTACAGTTATGAGCTCTTTGGGGACTTCTAGTCATTTGTTCTTTATAAAAGCCTGTTAACCTTGAAAAGAAAACTGGCAGTTATGCCAGCAAAAATGGGTTTATTTGGGAAGAGCAGAGAATTGCAATTTGCAAAAAACAAGCTCCCACCGAATCATAGCCAAGTCTGGAGAAGAAAAGAGAGGACCCCTCTGTTAGAGAGGAAAGGGCAGGGCTGGGAGCGGCTGTTACAAACAAAGCCCCTAGGAAGGAAAGAAGGAGATGACGTTTCTTGGCTTCTTTGGCGGAGTTGTGACAATCTCATTGGCTGGACTTGCTGGGGGAGGAGAAAAACCTTCCTCCTAGGCTGGTAAAATAGTTGATAAAGTAGTATCACCTTGCAACAGAACTCTCTTGCTGGGTCTGCACTTGATGAGTGGCAGGCTGTGAGAGCTCCCCCTGCTGGCCTCCCTGCTCCATTACAGTGAGTTTTTTTATGATAAAGTTACTTATTTGCTTTTTATTGAAGTATAATTGACATACAATATTAGTTTCAGGAGTACAGCATAGTGATTTGACAATGATATGCTTTACAAAATGCTCAGCACAATAAGTGTAATTACCACATGTCACCATACAAAGTTATTATAATATTCTTGACTGTATTACCTATGCTGTACTTTTCACACCCCTATGATTTATTTATTTTATAATTGGAATTTTGTACCTCTTTTTTCCCTTTACGTATTTCACCCATCCCCTTCCCTCCTCCCCTCTAGCAACCACCAGTTTGTTATTTGTATTTATGAAGGCTATTTCTGTTTTTCTTGTTTGTTTCTTCATTTGTTTTGTTTTTTTAGATTTGCCATATAAGTGAAATCATATAGTATTTGTTTTTCTCTATCTGATTAATTTCTTTCATTTATTTATTTATTTATTTTAGTATCATTAATATACAATCACATGAGCAGCATTGTGGTTACTAGACTCCCCCCATTATCAAGTCCCCCCCACCCACCCCATCACAGTCACTGTCCATCAGCGTAGTGAGATGCTACAGAGTCACTACTTGTCTTCTCTGTGCTATACTGCCTTCCCCGTGCCCCCCCTACATCATATGTGCTCATCGTAATATCCCTTATTCCCCTTCTCCCTCCCTTCCCATCCATCCTCCCCAGTCCCTTCCCCTTTGGTAACTGTTAGTCCATTCTTGGGTTCTGTGAGTCTGCTGCTATTTTGTTCCTTCAGTTTTTTCTTTGTTCTTGTACTGCACAGATGAGTGAAATCATTTGATACTTGTCTTTCTCTGCTGGCTTATTTCACTGAGCATAATACCCTGTAGCACCATCCATGTTGTTTTAAATGGTAGGATTTGTTTTCTTCATATGGCTGAATAATAATTGTGTATATGTACCACCTCGCCTTTATCCATTCATCTACTGATGGACACTTAGGTTGCTTCCATTTCTTGGCTATTGTAAATAGTGCTGTGATAAACATAAGTGAAGTTCCTTTTTATTAATTTTCACAAACCCTGTGAGATGTTACTCTGACCCCCATTGGACAGATGAGGAAAGTGAGGCACAGAGGTTAAGTCACAATTCCCTAAAGTCACATGCATCACATGAGCAGAGGACCTGGTATATGAGGCCCCCCAAGTTTTTATTGCCTTTGTCAATATGCAAATCTCTGAGGACCGTTGGCACATCCCGCCAAATCATTTCATTTGGGAGCTGACAAGGGGATGAGGGTGTCAGAGCTGTGTTGAGGGCACAAGGAGGTGGGCTCAAGGTGGGTGTTTGCTTTGCCTTTTAAAGGATGAGAGGGAGTCAGCTCAGGGGATTTTGAGGATATAGGCTGCAGAGGCCCAGGGTTTCAAGACATATGCACCAGGTGATCGAGCAGAAGGACAGAGAGGAGAGGAGATCTTGGAGGAGGTGGCAGAGGCTGGAGAGGAGAAATCAGGAATGGCAGAGCTGTTGCCAGAACTGGAGGGGAGTTGTGTGTGTCCCTTAAGAGGAGATAGTCAGAATGAGTAAATCCACAGAGACAGAAAGCCTGCTAGTGATTGCCAGCGGCTGGGAGTGGGGGAGAATGGGGAGGACTGCTTAATGGGCCCAGGGTTTCGTTTTGGGGTGATAAAAGTGTTTTGGAATTAGGCAGAGGTGATGGTTGTACAACACTGTGAATCTCCTAAATGCCACTGAATTGCATATTTTTAAAGGTTCTTTATATGAATTTTACCTCAAAAAAAAAAATTGGGCAGAAAAGTAGAAAGGAAACGAAGTGGGTCACATACAGCGACAAGGATTTTCTGACCCCTGCTTGCTCCCTATTACATTAACAGGCTTACTTTCATCATTTCCCCACACCTGACATTGTTTTGTTGACTAGCCGGCAGGCGTCTGTCTGTCCAGTCCTGGGCCTGCACCTGGCACATAGTGGGTGCTCAGGAGATGTTGGAATGCAGGAAGGAGTGGCCGAGTGGGTGGGCGAGGCAGAAATAGAGGGCGGAGGGGGTGCTGGTGTGGAATGGGTGGCTGAGGATGAAGGGAAGGGGCCCTGCCTGAGGGCAAGGGAAGTGCGAGCTCCTGATGTCACAAGCCTTTGGAGGAGGGCACGAGTGCCCTGGAAACTGTCTGCGGGGTTGCCGTGTGTCCATCGCCGTGCCCTGGCGCTGCTCAGCTGCAGAGTGCAGGAGAGAAGGGGACTCTGCTGTGAGACTGAGTTTGTTACACTTGAGGGATTTTGCTGGGTGATTACATGGAAAGAAAAGGATTTGGAGTAAAACAAGGCATTGGCAACAGATGGTTCAGCTAAGTGAGGGCATCTAGGAGGTGTAGGCCATGGCCCCCAAAAAGATGGAAAGGACTCTCAGGCATGACGAGCAGGCCATCGATGTTGGCAGTGGAGACCGGGACAGCTGACCTGGATGGGCGAGATGCCAGGGATGGGGTTCAGGTGGAGTGAAGGTGCCGCTCCAAGCAGTCACTGTGTTGCAAGCCCAGGGTGGTGATTTCTAAAATTTGGTACTCAGAATACTTCTTGCAGTATGGGAAGAAAATATGTCAAGTTTAATTTACATTTATTTTCCCCCTTACAAATTAAGGACTTAAGTTTTAGTAATATTTACATGTTCACTTCTTGAAAGGAGATTAACATACTGCAGGGGTGCACGCTCACTTTTTGCTAATGTAATGTTTGACCAAAGTAGTTGTGAAGGCTCCTGGTTGGGGAGGTTGGGCGAGTCCTTGGATGACATGTTTGGGAGTGATGTCATGAGACCAGGTCACATGACTTGGTGGAACAGAAGCCCTGTGTCTCCTGGTTGAACAACTAGAGATACTTTCTGGAAAGGGCATAAGATTTCCACGGAGTGACTGGCTCTTTGCAAACCCATTATATGCTGTAGATAACATTTTTTAAGTGATCGCAAACCATTTGCTGAATATTTCTTATAGAATTTTAATAGCAACTTCAGTAGTTTCTGGAATCATCCCCATCCCCTGCCTGTTTTTGTTGTTTTTTGTAATAGGCCATTTTTTTCCCCCCTTCTCTTCTGACTTTCTGGATATTCACTTATGTTCTCCCCTCTCCCCCAGTAGATTATGACCTAGGGAAGTTTTTTTTTTTTAAGACCTTGGGATACCATTCTCCCGAACCTTGAAATTTCAGCTGAAAGTGACTCAAGACCTGAGGAGGAAGGGGCAGGTGAAAGAGTGGGGTCCTGAGCCAGGAAACCTGGCTTCCAGTTCTGACTGGAAAACCATTGTAGTTGGTTTTCAGTGCTGTTTTGAGCTGTGTGCTTCTGGGAAAGTTGCTTAACCTCTCTGACGAATGGTTTCATTTTAAAATTGGAGAAGTGTGATTGTCTGTCTGATAAGGTTATGAGAAAAATTAAAGGAGTTACTGATGCATATGAAAGTCTCTTAAACGAGCTAGGACTCAACAGATTCTGGTTCTTTCACCTCCCTGACCCCACCCGTAGTTTCCTCTTATGCTTGCCTCCTGTTTATTTCCACCCTGGTGGAAGAGACAGATAAGGACAAAGGGTGAGTCACCCAGACTTCCTGTTGGGCTGGTTTAAAGGCAGCCATGATGTTGGTTAGCCTGCTCTTTCCTCATGATCTCTCTCTTGTGGGTTCTCTTCCACAGTCTTTGTTCTATTTTATGGAGCATTTCGGGCATCTGAAGTTCTGTTCCGATGCTTGCTTAATGTTGAAATAACTCATTAACTAAGTCCCCTCCCCCACACCCCATTAATTGCCTTCCCAAGGAATTGATTTCCCAGGATGGAAAACAGTAATGCCACCCTCTCCTCCCTACCCTATTTCAGATATTAAGTCAAAGGAAATGAGTTTCTGAGAACATTTCCAATCAAAATGTGTGAGTACGGTCATTTCAAAAGCCCTCTTGTAGTTGTGGAATGGGGAAGTCCCCTGTCTGAAGAGATGGTGATGTTGAACGCTAGCCCCTCACCCCACCACCCGGCACCCTGGTCGAGACGGTACCTAGGCCAGGCTGCGGGACTGCTGGGTTCCTGTCTGGGTTTATCTCACTAAAAAGACTCAACTGTTTTATGTGCCTGAAGACATCATCACGTGAGTGCCAGGATCTTGGGATTTAAAAGGAAGTTTTTTGAAACTTTCCAAGTGTTTAATCAATAGCTTCCTTTTCGTGTAGCGCCATGCTGCTGTGCCGGGGCTTCCCTCCCTGCTGGGGTTCTGGCCACTGCTCTTTGCCATGTGCCTGTGTGCTGGTTCTGATCATGCCATTCTCTCCTGCATTTAATCAGAGAACTCTAATACTTCTCGAATACAGAAGTGTGAAAAGTCATTCTGGACTCTAGAAAAGGTTGGTTATGAAGAAAAATAGGCCTCTCAGTTACTTGATCTAGCTCAGTCTTTTGCTAAGAAA
Organism: Smutsia gigantea; assembly: GCA_032199065.1. Taxonomy (NCBI): domain Eukaryota; kingdom Metazoa; phylum Chordata; class Mammalia; order Pholidota; family Manidae; genus Smutsia; species Smutsia gigantea. The sequence continues at coordinate 1,005,736 of JAVSCE010011987.1, read as the reverse complement.
AGTGTGTAGTGGTCCCTCCCCACTCCAGAAAAATATTGTATTGTTTAGTTAAAAATAACTACCTTTTAATTTATAACTGGAATTGCAACAGAGATATTACTATGTTTTGGGTTTCCTTTTTCTGAGAATGATTTTGTAATATCAATCTCTGCTTTGAAGTTCCTAATTGTTCTATTTCTGTATTAGTAAGATGAGATAATAGTGCAGCATTAGAGCCAATCAGCAAGGGAGCCTAGTGCTATACCTGGTATAATAGCCACTCAATATACATGGTAAATGCTATTTTAAATTCAGATTAAAGAGGAAAAGCATCCAGCTTCTATGCAAGCAGCGTGGCACTCTAAGAAAAGGAAACTATTGATTAAACACTTAGAAAGTTTCAAAAAACCTCCTTTTAAATCCCAAGATATTGGCACTCAGGTGATGGATGTCTTCAGGCAGATAAAACAGTTGAATCTTCTTAGTGGAAGAAATAGGGATTGTTTCACATGAGTGGTACTTGAAAAATATTGCTCTAATTAAAATATACGGTGTAGTTGGTTTTCAGATATTTTTCATATCATGAAGGTGCCTTACAGAGTTACTTAAAAAAAAAGGAATAGCCTCTACTGGAAATTAGCATGAGATAAGGTTGAAGTTTTTTTTATCTTCCCTTCTGTTTGAGATCTTAACACCTAGTGGTAGAACTGATGCTGAGATGAGTGAGTTCTGGAAGCCTGTGCTCTGACAGCACCCTCCTCCTCTCGCCTCACCTGGAATCTCTGAACTTGAATGAGAGAAAACTTCCATGTTGACGTACAATGAATTCTAACCGAACGTTGGCATTTTCTTCAGTTATGAACAAAGGTAACAAGTCAAAGTAGCATTAGAAATATCCCAACTTTGTCACCATTAAATCCCTGTCACACTACAGTTGTTCTAGTTATCTCCAAATATTATTTACACTCTCATCCCTGCTTCATAATGTTGGTAGATAACAGAGCTACACTTACATCTTTCTACTTCCGCATTCCTAAAGAACTGCTCATGTTACTGTATCGCAATGTAGAAACACTGTGACAACTCTTAAGTGTAATTTGTTTGTCTGAATACTTTGTGTTTCATTTCATGCATTTAAAAATATTATTCAGAGGAAATATCCAGGGTTTTCCTGCCGATTGCCAGTGGGTCCATTACACATTGTTAAGACCACCTCTTCACCTGTGGTTTAAATTTTATCCTAAAGGACTAGGAGTAGGCCAGCAGCTCTCAATCCTGGCTGCCTGTTAGGACGCCTGGAGGAGCTTCATGACTCCCAGTGCTGGGCCATACCCCAGACCCGTTACACTCAAAGGTCTGGGGGTGTAACCTGAGTGATTGCAGGTGATCCCCATGTGCAGCCGAAGTTGAGAACCATTGCTCTGCATGTTTGGAAAAACCATTCTACTTCCCTCTTTCTGACTCTCTAAATAGGAAGTTACATTTCATGCTCATGGTAGAAAATTCAGACTGTATGGAAGAGCATGGCTATCAGACCTCCCTACAAAAAAAATGATTGCTGACAATTTTTGTGTATGACAATCATTATAGACACACACATCCACGCATATATCCACAATGGGGTTTTACTGTGCATGTTAGACCATACGGGTGTACTGTGCAAGTGTTATCACTTATATCATAGAGCATTTTCTTAACCAATTTCCAAGCTAGTCCTTGAGACTGAGTGTTTGGTGTTTTGATTTGCCTAATACTAGGGAGTCTGATCCATCTAGGCCCAACTCAGGAGTAATTTGGAGACCATGAATCCTTATTTCCCTCTTTTAAGAGCTAGTGCAACAGAGTGGAAAGAGCAGCATAGGGGTCAGGCCCATCTGGGTTGCTTATCCATGTAACCTTCTTTGAATCTGTTTGCTCCTCTGTCAGATGGAGACAGAAAATGCTTGCTGGCAGGGCTGTTGTGAAATGGGCATGAGGCTGGTGACAGGTATATCATCTTCTTGCAGATGTACTCCTCAGAGGAGCTTGAACTGTTCCTTGGGCTGTCAGGGTTCTTTTTAGCACGCAGATAGCAGAAAGCACAGGGTATGTAAAAAAAAAATCCCTCTGCACCTACTATAGACAGAGTCTAGAGGCTCTAACCCCATGCCATGGGATTGCTGTCCTCCTGTTGGATTAAGAGTTGCATTCAAGGCCACACTGAAGGTGAATTAGCCTTGGTAAGCTTTTCTCAGCCTTATACTTAAGACCAGGTTAACAAACTCTTAGAAATGCCCTCACATGCTTATTGACCCACATCTTTGCATTTCATCTCACTTGCAAAACCAATTATGTTTAGACTGAAAGCCAGTCTCAGAGCTCCTGGGAGGAAATAGAATTCATCCCCAGTGGTTTGAATGAAGACTAATGAACAGTTACAAAGGTGCTGGCCAGACTCTGTGAGGCACCCGGGGACTGACAACACTGGGAGACATTATCACCACCAGGGCTGAGGGACAAGGGGAGCAAGGAGAGTTTCTGGAGCCCAGTGAGATCTGGACCTGGAGAGGGGCTGCCCGGCAGGAGCGACAGTCAAGAAGGATGGTGCCCGAGAGGATTAAAGATGGTGGCGTGAGAGGTGAGACAGAGGCTTCCTCCTAAAACCGCATATAATACGAAAATATAACTAATACACCTACACTTGAAAGAGCAACAGGAAAGAGGACTGTGCCAAACTGCATACACCTGGAGACAAGAGCATATCTCACAGAACAGAGTAACGTACCAGAGCTGTGGCCTGGCGGGACCCAAGCCCTTCCCCCACCCCAGCTCACTGGTGGGAGGAAGAGGAAGAGAGCAGGGAGGGAGTGGAGGCCTGGGACTGCTGAATACCTAACTCCAGAGATCTGCTGTGGAAGCACAAACTTACATTTCATGGTGCTTGCATGATACTCTGGTGATTATGGGGTTGGAAAGCTAAGACAGGCAGAATACCTAGAGAGACTGAGATTCCAGCTGCTTCTGGAAAGCAGGGATCCATATCCGGCTGCTCTGGGACAAAAGAAAGGTGGACAGCCTGAGAGACTTCCTAAAAAGGAAGCCCTTAGCAAAAGGGCTGCTAAAGGGGCAAGGACTGCACAGAGCTTACTGCTCAGGAGAAAGGAAAGGTAGACAAAATTGTCCGAGTGCACTCTGCCCACCCAGTTGGGAGCTTTCACGATCTTCAGGTGCTCCAGCTCCCTGGCTGCCTACACAGCTCCAAGAAACCCCTCCATGATAGCCAGACAGCTGTGCCTTTCTCCTGGCCAGACCCACCGGGCTTGCAAGACGGCAAACCCTACCCTGGCGTTACACCAGCCAGAGGGAAGATCTGTCAACAGCAGCTACAAACACAAAGCACAGAGGCTTATACCTGTGTGTTCGGCCCACTGCTTCAGGCAGTGGAGACAGGTATAGCAGCTGGGAAGCAGGAAACAGCTCTTTACTCCCCCTAGGCACCAATACCACTCCCCTGCGACCCCCGACATTGCTTCAGGGGCTGAGCAGCTCCAGAGAGTGGGCACTAGAGGGCACCACACAAATATGAAACGCCAAAGGAACCTGGTTCAGAGTAAAATTATTAATACAACTCCGGAGAAATATTTAAATGATATTGACCTCACGACTCTCCCTGAAAGGGAGTTCAAAATAAAAATCATTAACTTGCTCGTGGAGGTACGGAAAGATATTCAAGAGCTCAGGAATGAATTCTGGTTGGAGATCCAATCATTGAAGAGCACAATGGAGGGTATTAAAAGCAGATTGGATATGGTGGAGGAGACAATAAATGAAATAGAAATTAGAGAAGAGGAATACAAGGAAGCTGAGGCACAGAGAGAAAAATGGATCCCTAAGAATGAAAGAATATTGAGAAAACGGTGTGACCAATCCAAACGGAACAATATTTGCATTATAGGGGTACCAGAAGAAGACGAAGAGAGAAAAAGGGATAGAAAGTGTCTTTGAGGAGGTAATTGCTGAAAACCTCCCCAATCTGGGGAAGGAGATAGTCTCTCAGGATATGGAGATGAACAGATCTCACAACACAAGGGACCCCAGGAAGACAACACCAAGACATATAGTAATTAAAATGGCAAAGATCAAGGATAAGGACAGACTATTAAAAGCAGCAAGAGAGAGAAATAAGATCACATACAAAGGAAAGCCCATCAGGCTATTATCACACTTCTCAAAAGAAACCTTACAGGCCAGAAGGAAGTGGCATGATGTATTTAATGCAATGAAGCAAAAGGACCTTGAACCAAGATTACTTTATCTGGCAAGATTATCATTTAAATTTGAAAGAGGGATTAAACAATTTTCAGATAAGCAAAAGCTGAGAGAATTTACCTCTCACAAACCATCTCTACAGTTTATTTTGGAGGGACTGCTATAGATGGAAGTGTTCCTACGGTTTAATAACTGTCACCAGAGGTAATACAACCACAGTAAAGAAAGTAGAACAGCTAATTACTAAACAAATGCAAAATAAAATTAACTATCCCCAAAGTCAATTAAGGGATAGACAAAGAGTATAGAATATGATACCTAATATATAAAGAATGGAGGAGAAAGAAAAAGGAGGACAAAAAAAAAACCCAACAACCTTTAAATTGTGTTTGTAATAACATATTAAGTGAGTTAAGTTAGACTCTTAGATAGTAAGAAAGTTAACCTTGAACCTTTGGTAACCACGAATCTAAAGCCTGCAATGGCAGTAAGTACATATCTATCTATAATCACCCTAAATGTAAATGAACTGGATGCACCAATCAAAAGACATAGAGTCACTGAATGGATAAAAAAACAAGACCCATCTATATGCTGCCTACAAGAGACTCACTTTAAACCCAAAGACATATACAGATTAAAAGTGAAGAGATGGAAAAAGACATTTCATGCAACTAATAGGGAGAAAAAAGCAGGAGTTGCAGTACTTGTATCAGACAAAATAGACTTCAAAACAAGAAAGTCACAAGAGACAAAGAAGGACATTACATAATGATAAAAGGGTCAATCCAACAAGAAGATATAACCATTATAAATATATATGCACGGAACACAGGAGCACATACATATGTGAAACAAATACTAACAATTAAAGGAGGGAACAGAATGCAATGCATTCATTTCAGGAGACTTCAACACACCACTCACTCCAAAGGACAGATCAACCAGACAGAAAATAGGTAAGGAGACAGAGGCACTGAACAACACATTAGAACAGATGGACCTAACAGACATCTACAGAACTCTACACCCAAAAACAGCAGAATACACATTCTTCTCAAGTGCACATGGAACATTTTCAAGAATAGATCATATACTAGGCCACAAAAAGAGCCTTGGAAAATTCAAAAAGATTGAAATTGTACCAACCAGTTTCTCAGATCACAAAGGTATGAAAGTAGAAATAAATTACGCAAAGAAAATGAAAATCCCACAAACATGTGGAGGCTTCACAACTTGCTCCTAAATAACCAATGGATCAATGACTAAAATAAAAACAGAGATCAAGCAATATTTGGAGACAAATGACAACAATAATTCAACATCGCAAAATCCGTGGGACACAATGAAGGCCGTGCTAAGAGGAAAGTATATTGCAGTAGAGGCCTACTTTCAGGAAGGAAGAACAATCCCATATAAGCAGTCTAAACTCACAACTAACAACACTAGAAAAAGAAGAACAAATGAGACCCAAAGTCAGTAGAAGGAGGGACATAATAAAGATTACAGCAGAAATAAATAAAATTGAGAAGAATAAAACAATGGAAAGGATCAATGAAAGCAAGAGCTGCTTCTTCGAGAAAATAAACAAAATAGATAAACCTGTAGCCAGATTTATCAAGAAAAAAAGAGAGTCTACTCACATAAACAGAATCAGAAATGAGAAAAGAAAAATCACCACGGACACCACAGATATACAAAGAACTATTAGAGATTATTATGAAAAATTATATGCTAACAAACTGGATAACCTAGAAGAAATAGACAACTTTCTAGAAAAATACAACCTTCCAAGGCTGACCCAGAAGGAAACAGAAAATCTCAACAGACCAATTACCAGCAACGAAATTGAACTGGTAATCAAAAACCTACCTAAGGACAAAACTCCTGGACCAGATGGCTTCACCACTGAATTTTATCAAACATTTAGTGAAGACCTAATACCCATCCACCTTAAAGTTTTCCAAGGAGTAGAAGAGGGAATACTTCCAAACTCATTCTATGAGGCCAGCATCACTCTAATACGAAAACCAGACAAAGACACCACAAAAAAGAAAACTACAGACCAATATCCCTGATAAACATAGATGCAAAAATATGCAACAAAATATTAGCAAACCAAATTCAAAAATACATCAAAAGGATCATCCATCATGATCAAGTAGGATTTATTCTAGGGATGCAAGGATGGTACAACATTCAAAACTCCATCATCATCCACCACATCAACAAAAAGAGGGACAAAAACCACATGATCATCTCCATAGATGCTGAAAAAGCATTTGACAAAATTCAACATCCATTCATGATAAAAACTCTCAACAAAATGGGTATAGAGGGCAAGGTCCTCAACATAATAAAGGCCATATATCACAAACCCACAGCCAACATTACACTTAATAGTGAGAAGCTGAAAGCCTTTCCGTTAAGATCGGGAACAAGACAAGGGTGTCCACTCTCCCCACTTCAATTCAACATAGTACTGGAGGTCCTAGCCATGGTAGTCAGCCAACACAAGGAAATAAAAGGCATCCAGATTGGCAAGGAAGAAGTTAAACTTTCCCTGTTTGCAGATGACATGATATTGTACTTAAAAAAACCCTAAAGAATCCACTCCAAAACTACTAGATCTAATATCTGAATTCAGCAAAGTTGCGGGATACAAAATTAATATGCAGAAATCTGTGGCATTCCTATACACTAACGTTGAACTAGCAGAGAGAAATCAGGAAAATAATTCCATTCACAGTTGCATCAAAAAGAATAAAATACCTAGGAATAAACCTAACTAGGGAAGTGAAAGACCTATACTCTGAAAACTACAAGATACTCATGAGAGAAATTAAAGAAGATACCAATAAATGGAAACACATCCTGTGCTCATGGATAAGAAGAATTAATATTGTCAAAATGGCCATCCTGCCTAAAGTAATCTGCAGATTCAGTGCAATTCCTTTCAAAATACCAACAGCATTCTTCAACGAACTAGAGAAAATCATTCTAAAATTCATATGGAACCACAAAACACCCCGAATATCCAAAGCAATCCTGAGAAGAAGAATAAAGCTGGGGGGATTATGCTCCCCAACTTCAAGCTCTACTACAAAGCCACAGTAATCAAGACAATTTGGTACTGGCACAAGAACAGACCCATAGACCAATGGAACAGACTAGAGAGCCCTGATATAAACCCAAGCATATATGGTCAATTAATATAAGATAAAGGAGCCATGGACATACAATGGGGGAAATGACAGCCTCTTCAACAGCTGCTGTTGGCAAAACTGGCAGCTACATGCAAGAGAATGAAACTGGATTATTGTTTAACCTCATACACAAAAGTAAGCTCTATATGGATCAAAAACCTGAATGTCAGTCATGAAACCATAAAACTCTTAGAAGACAACATAGGCAAAAATCTCCTGAATATAAGCATGAGCAACTTCTTCCTGAATGCATCTCTTCTAGCAAGGGAAGAAAAGCAAAAATGAACTCATTGGACTACATCAAAGTAAAAAGTTTCTGTATGGCAAAGGACACCATCAACAGGACAAAAAGGCATCCTATAGTATGGGAGAATATGTTTGTAAATAACATATCTGACAAGCGGTTAACATCCAAAATATAAAAAGAATTTACACGCCTCAACACCCAAAAAACAACCCGATTAAAAAATGGGCAGAGGATATGAAGAGACAGTCGTCCAATGAAGAAATTCAGATGGGCAACAGACACATGAAAAGATGCTCCACATCACTAAGCATCAGGGAAATGCAAATTAAAACTACAATGAAATATCACCTCACACCAGTAAGGATGGCCAGCATCCAAAAGACTAAGAACAGCAAATGCTGGCGAGGATGTGGAGAAAGGGGAACCCTCCTACACTGCTGGTGGGAATGTAAGCTAGTTCAACCATTGTGGAAACCAATATGGGGGTTCCTCAAAAAACTAAAAATAGAAATACCATTTGATCCCGGAATTCCACTCCTTGGAATTTACCCAAAGAACACAACTTCTCAGATTCAAAAAGACATATGCACCCCCATGTTTATCGCAGCACTATTTACAATACCCAAGATATGGAAGCAACCTAAGTGTCCATCAGTAGATGAATGAATAAAGAATAGGTGGTACATATACACAATGGAATACTATTCTGCCATAAGAAAGAAATTCTAACATTTGCAACAACATGGATGGAGCCAGAGGATATTATGCTCAGTGAAATAAGCCAGGCGGAGAAAGCCAAGTGCCAAATGATTTCCCTCATCTGTGGAGTATAACAACGCAGCAAAACTGAAGGAACAAAATAGCAGCAGACTCACAGACTCCAAGAAGGAACTAGGGGTTACCAAAGGGGAGGGGTGTGGGAGGCGGGGGGGGGAGGGAGTGAGAGGGGATTTTTGGGGTATTATGTTTAGTACACATGGTGTGGGGAATCACGGGGAAAACAGTGTAGCACAGAGAAGGCAAACAGTGAATCTGTGGCATCTTACTACACTGAAGGACAGTGACTGCATTAGGGTATGGGTGGGGACTTGATAATATGGGTAAATGTAGTAACCACATTGTTTTTTCATGCGAAACCTTCATAAGAGTGTATATCAATAATACCTTAATAAAAAATTAAAAGAATGGAGTTCACAAAAAGAAAAAAAAAAAAGAAGAGGAATGGTGCCCAAAGATGTTGCATCCAAGGAAGAGAGCTGGGAAGAAATTCCCTTAACTCTCCCCTCCTTTCTTAAAATCATCCCCTACTGGGCCTCTGCTGGGAAGCCAACAGGCAGAGGAGTCCAGGGGAGTCCCGTCAACAGGTATCAGCTGGTCAGGACACAGAATAAGGCCACGGATAGAGGGGGGCAGGGCAAAAAGAGTAACCAGATAGCCAGCATGGAGGCTCTCAGACGCCAGGGCTGTGTGAAGTGCCGGTCAGCGTGTGAGCACTTAGGTGGTGCAGGCCAGCACTGTTTGCTTGCCCTTGCCTCCTAGGATTTGGATGGTAGCCTGTCCACCCCCTTTTAAAGAAGCACCAGCAAGGCCATCGAGGCAGAGAGAGCAGGAGGATGAGTTTCACCTATTAAAAAGTAAACCCTCACGTGAAGATCTGTCATATTTTTCTGAGCTCTGGCTCTCTTGGTATCTGTGTTCAGAAGCTCTTGATGGGAATTGTCCCCTAGTTCATGGCGACCACTGTGCAGGCCACCCAAGTCCTGGTTGTCCAGTCAGGGAGATGTTAATTTGGGAACTTCCTCTCTTGTTTCTCCTGGCACCCATGCTGGGAGATCCCAGGGGTCATCTGTGGTAGCTGAGAGACCACCACTGGTGCCGCCCCACTGGCCTCTCTGCAGGTTGGCTCCTGGAGCTTGGGAAGACCAGGCAGCTTCCGTAATGTGAGCCTTCCAATATACTTAAAAAGTGAGAAAATGCATATGAGCATTAGAAACACCAGAGGGAATCTCAAATATTTACATGTGAGAACTGAACATATTTTAACACCAAGCAGCATAATACAACCCCTTCGTGCTTTTCACAGGATGATTAGAGGAGTCACAAAAGCATGGAGACAAAGCTCGTTATGGGGTGGTCTGGTGATGGGATGCCAGTTTAAAGTTATATGCTGAATGTCTTCTGCTTCAAGACCATTGTTGTATCTCTGTGACTCCACTGGGAGAAAGTACCAGAAGTCTGGGTTTGAGGCGGCTGTGATTTGGGCTTTTGCCAAATCTATCTCCTGCCCCTCCATGTTCTGTATCCTTTGATTCCCTCAACACCTTCTCAGACCCAGGTTTGGAAAGATTGAAGGTTGGGGTATGTATGCATTTGGCACAATTATCAGGCTGGCAGCCTGGTAAGTGAACCTTACAAGGACTTCCTGTGGAGAGCAGAGTGGTCCAGCTCACCACTGTGGCGACAGCCCTTCTTCCAACTCCATAGGTGGACTTTCTTGGATAACTGCCAGCCCACAAAGACTTCACCAAAGGAAAAGGAGTAAATGTGGAATCAGTGTCTTTTTTTTTTTTAATAATAAACTGCTGAAAGATTTGGGGGCCAGAGACTTGGCTGATGAACGAGGTGACCTGTGTTTTATCTCCAGGTTACATGCATATGTGATTGAGACTCTCTCAGTTTTTAAAGAAAGTGTGAATCGTTCTCCCACTGCAGCTGTATATTAGCAATGCGTTAATAAAATAGGGCAGTCGTTTGCCAACTTCAATTGTGTAAGAAGGACCAAAGTAGCTTATTTAGAACGGACATGTTAGGCCCCGCTGTCCTGAGGCTTTGTGTCTTGCCAATGGGTTTCAGCCCCGGGCAAGTTCACTCTTGATTCTGTAAGACCGAAAAATGACAATGGAACATTCTTGGGGTAAAAGGGTTTATACCCAACTTTGTCCTCACAGTGGCAGGTCAAGTGCCAGAATTCCATCTGCTCCAGAGCAAGTCTGCATGCAGCAAGCTGGTCTCTGCCTCTGGGCCTCTCTGTCTCCACAGCCATCACAGTCTCTGTCCTCGGCCCCGCTGTCACTCCAGCCTCTGCTCTCTTGCAGCTGTGTCGCCCAGAGCACTGGGCAGAGCTCTTTATATAGAGTCAGTAATAACTTATTGCCCACACGTGTGCAGTGAGGGTCAGGTGCGAATCCTCGCCATAGGAACTTTCGTTTTCTGTACATGTGGAGTCCACTTTTTTAGCCAACACCCCAGGTGGGTTAAGAAACATACCTTGGAAACAGTGCAACATGGGATGTTGACCCTCTTAAGCCTTTTTTAAGGTGCTGACACTTGATCAGGAGATCGTTGGTCTTTTTTTTTTTAATCAGAATAATAAAATTCCTCTGGACCTGCTTTCTGACCATACTGTTTTGTTTTAACCCCTGTACTTCAGGCAGCCTATCTTTGGCAGGGCAAATGCACAAGTAATTTCCCTGAAGAGGGAGCCTGCCGTCACACAGTGGGAGATGCTGTCTTGTTTAAAAACAGAGAAATAAAACCCTCCTTTGAACTTGGTGGTCTCCTTGAAGAGGTTGGAAAAGTAATACAGTGGTATCTGTTTGTTTCAAGCCTGTGTTGTTATTAATCCTGTTGCAAATGATAATGCTTTCCATTTGCAGGCCTGCTGTCTCAGAGGAGTTTTATGTATCGCACACTACACCCTGCTGGGTGATTAAGCCACTCGCTCAGCATCTCACTAAAGGCCACCCGAGGACGATTTGCTTATGGCAGACTGCACTTCTTGTAGAGTTCGCTGAGCGGTGTGTGAAGTGTTGCTTATGGTTCCCTGCGGAGGGTCCTCAGGGCTGTGCTGTGGGGTTGAGGCCCAGGGAGATGGGGTTTGCCTTCTGATCCTATCCCATTCTCCTTCCTACATCATTAGAAGCTTTTTGGCTCCTTCAAGTGGGACAAGGCAGGGCCATAACTCTTCCGTTTAAGGTCCATCATCCCACTGGGACAAAGTACAAGAGCTCTACAAAACAAGAGGTGGTTAATTTAATGCTTTTGTAAATGAAAGATGTAGCATTTGTTACTCACCAGGTTTCAATTTAGAATACGGAGACTTTGTGGCTAATTCAGGATTGAGTGTGAGGAAGACGAATATGGGACTAATGGATGGTGGCGGGGATGGATAGTCATGCAAGAGGGAGTTTCAGAGGGGCCGTCTGCCCACTTTTTTAAGACAAAACCCCTCAAAGCTCCAACATCTGTGTGGCCTTTTCATGATTGCAGTGAGTGAGGCTGTGACTGATTCACACGAGGAACCAGTACGTTCACTGTCCCCCATTCCCAGTCTCCCTCTGAGGCTGCCAAACTCCACACCTGGCCTGTGCATGCTGCATTCAGATAGAGGGCCAGTGGGCCAGCGCAAGGCTTGGCCTGAGGAAGTGGAAGCCCAGTGGTGCCCTGATTTGCCCCCTCATGGGCAGAAGGAGGCCCGTGGTTCTGCCTGTTGGTTGGGGTGTCCCCACTTCCAGGCCCTGTAAGATGACAGGGGTGAATCCTCTGCCCCCGCTTCCCCTTTTTATTTTAAGTCGGGAACACTGATCATACCTGTCAGACACTAAATCTGACCCAAGGAGATAGTTGAACCCTGGCCTCTCTAAAACCCATACCATTTTACCAAGTCATAGGCAGGACTTTTCTGGAAACGCAAGTCACCCTCCCTAATGAACTGCAAAGCAACCAAAATAATTAAAGGAAACTTCTGCTTGTTAAAATGTGAGCAAGACAGTTTTTACATCTAAGTTTGAATCTGACCGGTGTTTATGATGGTGCTGTGTATGGCATCGTGGCCATTTGTGACCTTTCCTTGGGGATAATGACATCCATTTTAAACAAGGAACAGACATTTTCCTCAGAATGCTGAAGTTTAAGAATAACAGGGGCTCGCTCGGATGCTGATATTTCTGCCACAATGACAACCCTCTGTTTGGGGTTAGCCCGCGAGACAGGTAGCCCTCTTTTTCAGCCCTTGCTCTAAGTCCGTGATGGAAGGTGCACGGGGTTGGTTAGGAGGCGCTGACTTGCTTCTGGGGCTTTAGAGCTTGTGAGGCAGCCCCTAGGAGGGTTCAGTCTTTTCTGCCACCCAGACATTTCTGTTGCTGGGACATCTCTGCTGCCATCCTCCTGGCCCTGGCCGCTGCCATGTCTTGATTGGATGGTGCAGTGGCCTCTGCTTCCATTCTCTTCCCTGCCCACACCTTGTCCACCTCAAGTGTTTGAAAACCTGAACCTGCCCACATCACGAGCCTGCTGCTTCTTCACTCTCCTGCCCAGAGGCAGTGTGGCGAGGCGGTCAGGAGCTTCGGGCGGAGGTGATCCACCTGGGCTCTGATCCTGTGCTTGCCGGGTGACTCGAGGCAACTTGATTAACTTCTGTCCTTGTCTGTAAAATGGAGACGATGGTGATAATATGACCTATTTAGGGGTTGTTGTAAGGGTCACATGCTTATGTGGAGCATTTGGACCAGTGCTGAATGAATGTTAGTTATTATGTTTGTTGTCAATATTCTGCCTAAAATCCAAGGCATCCTTACAAGCTTAGATCCCAACACAGGCTCTTGACCGAGGCTGTGTGACGCAGCATGATCTGAGGCCAGGCAGCTTCTCCACCCTTTTCTCCCAGCTACTACTCCTGCCTCCTCCTTTGTTGTCTACCCACACTGGCTTCTTTCAGCATCCCCAAAGAACCAAGCCCTCTCCTGCTCCAGAGCCTTTGCACAAGCTTTTCCTCTACTGAGACTGCTCACTCCCCTCCTTCTTTACCGTGGTCACCTCCTGCCCCTCCTTCCTCTCTCAGCCTAATGGTCCTTCCTCAGGGAAGCCACCCCGGGCCACCGAGATGAAAGTGGGACCCCACCATTCTCTGCTGTACCCCGCCCATTGTTTCCTTGCACTCTGCCACAGTTTGTAGGTTTGCTTGATCTTCAGGCTCTACTACGCTTTACGTTCCGTGAAGCCATAGCACAGGCCTGGCCTAAACTGGCCACACTGCTCCCTGACTTGTGATGAATGAATGCGGCTACCCCAGCCAGACTCATGTGCTTCCTCCCTGAGCCCAAGGTGCTGCATGACCACAGGTATGTAGTGTTTATTTTCAGACAAAGACCTTTCTGAGTGCATGTCCAGGTCACAGGTCAGCTGTGGAGGGGGTAACATAGAGCCTGGTGGTTCTCAAACTGTAGCATGCATCAGACACACCTGGAGGGCTTGTTCCAACACAGATTGCTGGGAGCCTCCCCGAGTTTCTGATTGCATAGGCCTGGGATGGGGCCTGACGGTTTGCATTTCTCCCAGGTGATGCCCATGCTGCTGGTTTGGGGCCAGGCTTTGAGAACCACTGATGGAGATACACAGATAGCAGAGCAATTACCCTAACAGTGCCCGGACCCCGGCCAGGCCATGAAACAAAGGGAATGAGGGCTAGGGGAAAAGTGAACAAGGTGGCTTGTTGCGGGTGACCCAGAGGAGTTTGTCCTTGTCCCTGCCCCCACTTCTGTGTGAGGGTAACGACCTCAGAGTAGGAAAAGCTCTTCTTCCTACTTCTTCCGTTGCTCACCTAGGGGCTGTAAAGGCTGGAGGTGCACGATCCCTCAGGAGAAGAATGTTTTAAAGGTGCTCATTGTAATCCTGCTTTAAGGGCCCTAAAGCAAGGATTCCGGTGGTTTGATGCAAGGCATATTTAGGATAGTTATTGATGGCAATTCCTGTTGCCTGTTCCTCTAGAAATGCTTCTTGTAAAGACTCTTTCATCTCAGTTCCTCTTCGCTGAGGGCCACAAGGAAGCTCTCAGGCTTACCGGTGGCCCTAGAACAGGTAGGCACTCTGCAGAGGAGCCTCTCCCTTCCTTCCTCCCCGTTGCAGGCTCCATGGTATTTCTATGGGCGCCAGGGGTTTTCCTTGGGCTCCGAGCAGCTCCTCATCTCTCCGTGCCAGGGAGGGAGGAGGCGTTGCCGGAGCAAGGCTTTGGAGTCAGACCCATCCAGGTTGGCTGCTGTTCTGCTGGTGCCCTTCAGGTAACTGCCTTCTGGTTGGTTTTTTGTGTCTCATAAAATGGGGGTGGTGATATCCCAGGAAGCCTGTGGTGTAGGGGTGAAGCAAAGGAGTCAAGTTCAAAAGGCTAGCCTGTGTTCACACTACATGCATGACCATGAGCAAGTGATTGAATCTTACTAAGTCTCAGTATCTCCCGTCATTGTTTGGGGATTAGAGTGGTACTTACCTCCTAGGGTTCTTGGGGAGCTAAATACATGTGAAAATGGGTAGAATGCAAATAAAGTCTGTAGTTAATGGTTGTATAATGTTAATTTCTTGATGCATGATAAAGGTACCAGCTTGTGTAGGATGTTAACATGGGAGAAGATGGATGCACAGTATACAGGGAGTCTGTGCCACGTTTGCGACTTTTCAGTAAATCTGAAATTATTCCTGGATGAAAGATTTTTTGTAAAGCATTTAGCAGGGTGCTTGGGACTTAGTAAGCTCTCAATGAATGGTGGCCATTCCCGTGACTAATAGAGTTGCTCCTGTGTCAGTTGTGACCAGTGTGTGTCTGGCTGGCTGCTCTATACATGGCATATGAATTTCCTTTTGCTGCTACAACAAATACTAACTGGTGGCTTAAAACAATGCGAGTTTGTTATCTTACAGTTCTGGAGGTCAGAGGTCCAAAATAGGTCTCACTGGGCTAAGGTCAGGGTGTCAGCAGGATTGCATTCTTTCTAGAGGTTCTGGGGGACACTGT
Source organism: Smutsia gigantea (assembly GCA_032199065.1). Lineage (NCBI taxonomy): Eukaryota > Metazoa > Chordata > Mammalia > Pholidota > Manidae > Smutsia > Smutsia gigantea. The sequence continues at coordinate 990,273 of JAVSCE010011987.1, read as the reverse complement.
TTCCTTGCCCCTTCCAGCTTCTAGGGGCCGCCCACGGTCCCCCCTGCATCTTCAAAGCCAGGAGCCAAAGCACTTTGTCTTCTGCTTCTACCATTACGTGTGCTTCTTCTCTGGCTCGGAAGTTCCTGCCTCTGTTTTATGAGGTCTTTTGTGATCACAGCGGGTTTACCTGGATAAGTCAAGATGATTTCCCATCTCAAGATCCTGAATCACATCAGCAAAGTCTCTTTTGTTGTGGAAGTAATATATTCATAGGTTCTGATGGTTGGGACAAGACATCTTTGTGGGGGGCATTATTGTGGCCCCTACATCTTCCTTTTTTAAGCTACCCCCTTCATCAGGTCCCCCTCACCAACCCCATCACAATCACTGTCCATCAGCGTAGCGAGATGCTATAGAGTCACTACTTGTCTTCTCTGAGTTGTACAGCCCTCCCCGTGCCCCCCAACATTACATCTGCTAATTGTAATGCCCCCTTTTCCCCCTTGTCCCTCCCTTCCCACCCATCCTCCCCAGTCCCTTTCCCTTTGGTAACTATTAGTCCATTCTTGGGTTCTGTGAGTCTGCTGCTGTTTTGTTCCTTCAGTTTTTTTTATTTGTTCTTATACTCCACATATGAGTGAAATCATTTGATACTTGTCTTTTTCGGCTTGGTTTATTTCACTGAGCATAATAATACCCTCTAGCTCCATCCATGTTGTTTCAAATGGTAGGATTTGTTTTCTTCTTATGGCTGAATAATATTCTATTGTGTATATGTACCACCTCTTCTTTATCCATTCATCTACTGATGGACACTTAGGTTGCTTCGATTTCTTGGCTATTGTAAATAATGTTGCTCTAAACATAGGGGTGCATATGTCTTTTTCAAATTGGGCTGCTGCATTCTTAGGGTAAATTCCTAGGAGTGGGATTCCTGGGTCAAATGGTATTTCTATTTTGAGTTTTTTGAGGAACCTCCATACTGCTTTCCACAATGGTTGAACTAATTTTTCCTTCTTTTTTCACTTGCCTGTGTCCCATGTTCCCTGTACAGTCCCTGGATGGAAGGGTGTGGGGAAAATGGAAGTTCCCATGGCCAAGATCCTCACCTGACCCTACACTACTTGATGATGTAATTGGCCTACTGCTAGGGCACTGCTTTCACACCTGTAGGCAATGAGTTATTATTGACTGAGTCACTATATAAAGAGCTCTGCCCAGTGCTCTGGGTGGAGGCAGACAGAAGCAGATTATGGACCTGCAGACTGTTGGATGCAGACATGATTCTAGTGCTCGACCTACCTCTGTGAGAGTAAAGCTGGGTATAAACCCTCTTACCCCAAGAATGTTGTTTTGTCATTTCTCGGTCTCTCTGAATCCATAATGAACTTGCCCAGGGCTGAATCCCTCAGGCAAGACAGAGGGGCCTGTTGTTTTATTTCCTCCTGTGGAGTTAATGCTCCCCCAAGGGTAGAGAGAGGAGCTTGCTTTCCAGCTATTTTCCTTGGAAGCCTGAGCTCTGTGGGAGTGAGTGCCAAGGGTTCAGGCTGTTCTTTGGTGTCTTGTAGGTGTGTATGAGGTATAGCTAGGTACCATGTTGCTGAGTGTCCATGTGGTAATGGACCCTGATTCTTCAGCTGAGGACTTGGTACTTTTGGGCACAAAAATGGTGACACCAGCTATCCCGTGGTTTGCAAATCATGCTCATGTCAGTACTGTTGAGTCTGAAAGCTGATCACACCAAACCCATTATGAGTCCAGATGGTAGGTCATACCTGAGCCTGGATGTCACCCTCCCCTGGTTCTTTGTTCAAGGCCTGATGGCTGTCCCTTGTCTTCCTCCTTCCCTGCCCATCTCTGTCCACGTCTGGGCGTCCAGCTTGGTAGCACTGTGGCTGTCAAGCACTTGAAATGCACTTAATCCGAATTCAGATACACTGTAAATGTAAAGTAGGCATTGAATTTTGAAGACTTAGTATAAAAGAGTGGGGAATATTTTTTCATTAATGGTATTTTAATATCAATTACATGTTTACAATAGTATTTTGGATATATTGGGTTAAGTACAATACATCATTAAAATCAATTTCACCTGTTACTTTTGTACTGTGGCTACTGTGTAACGGTGCTGTGGAACATTTTAAGTTATGTATGTGGCTTGCATTGTATTTCTTTTGGTGAGTGCTGGTCTAAATCCTATTCATAATCAGTGTATGTATGTGTTGGGGGGGGTTCCTGTTATTCCTCTCACAGCATCATGTGAGGGACTTACCAGGACTTCTCTTTTTCCCTTTCCCATCTCCCTCCCGCCCTTCTGTCTTTCTGTCTCCTCACCCCTTTTCTGTGCTTTTGCTTGCGACAAGTCTGCTCACTGAATCTCGGGAGATGGAAATGTGAAATCATTTGAGCCATATAGAGTTGCTCAGAAGAAAAGGTCGCTGGTGCTTTACACAGCCCACAGAGTTAGGGGGTCAATCACTACTTCCAGCTCCTCTTCTTGCTCTGTGCCCTAGAAGATTCTGGGTTTTTGTTTTTGTTTTTGGGGGGCTGTGTCATATCTTTTTAAAAGCTCCTGGGGGATTCTAATACCCTTCTCCCCACTCTGCCTTAAAAATTGCTGCTCTGAAAAGGGCGGTGGTCCAGTGGGTTCTAGACAGCATCAGAGTTCCCTGGGGGATTGATGCAGATTCTGAGCTCCGTGCTGCTCATTTGTGTTGGGAATGAGGACAGATTTACCCCCAGCAAATCAACAAACTCATTGCCTGACTGGTGTGGTGGGGCAGCCCAGGCCGCATGGTAAGCTTCGATCTCCACTTCTGCAAAATGCTTTTTGGTCTGGCTGAGCCCCAGAAAGGGCTGCTGAGGAGGAGGGTGGCCGCCGCTCTGCACATACGTTGGGGTGGCAGGATCTCGCCTGCATTGTGTAGACACGGCTGGGTCGCCCCGTGCCCCCGACACCGGCATCTCAGGATGGTTTGCTGGGCCTAAGAGGTCATTCTTTCCTTAGCATTCTGGAGAAAGGACAGATCAAGAGTGACTGGCGGGTATGTGATCAGGACAAAGGTTATGGGGAATGGCTCTGTGGTTAGGCCATTGGGGTCCACCTCCTGGCTTCACCACCTCTTTCTTAGCTGTGTGACTTTTGTGAGTTACTTTAACTCTCTGCATCTCAGTTCCTCCGTCTGCAAATGGTAGCAGCTCCTACAAAGAGTTGTCACAGAAGTTACACAGCGAGCCTCGGGCTGGTGAGTGGCATTCACGAGTGCCAGCTGCTGCTTGCTGGGATCACTAGTGTTACCTGATACTTCTGGTGAACTTCTGCCTCCGATCAGCCAAGGGGATCCAGCTGACTTACGGTTTTAGCAAGGAACATTTGGGAGCCAGGACGCAGGCAGGCCAGGAAAGGAGGACAGCCGGAGGTGGTGGTGGACGGAACTGAGGAAGGTTGGGGACACAGAGGTGCTCCGAGCATTTGGGGACACTCTGAGTTTGCAGTTCTTTAGAGAAATGTGGGCCCTTGTGAAGCAACACTCACTCACCCTGGATTCCCACAAGTCTTCCTGGGCCTGCTTCGGAGGGAGTGCCTGGCCTTACGTCCCTTCCAGTGAGAGCCTGTGTGCCTGGGCCAGCCCAGGCCTTGAGGGCGCTGCGGGGCCCTGCCTGGGGGCTGGGCTGGACCTGGGAGCCCCTGGAAGGAAGGGAAGTCATTCCTTAGCTCTGTGGAGTACCCCATCCCAAGAAGACACAGATTTCTGGAGGGAACCTGGTTACCTGGTCACTAACTCCTACCACTTCTGAATGCTGGCCTCCCCCTTCCCCTCCCCTCCAGCCTCTGAGGGACCTGAGCCCAGGCTTGGAGCGCTGGGTCTGAGCTTGGAGGGGTGGAAGCCTGGACACAGAGTCCCCAGCAAGGGGAGGGTGGAGCACTGGTTTTCTCTTTGCTCCGACTTCCCCTCCGAGTTTTCATTTTTCTTCCCAGTAGGGGCATGATCCTGGCCGGGACTTCCTTTGTAAGGGTGTAATATTTCATCCACTTGTTCAAATATTTATTTCAAATCTATGGATTTCTCTCAAATTCCATCATAGATCCATTTTTTTTAAAACTAACCAATGGTCCCAGTGGATTTTTTTTCTTTTGGGAATGGCCTTGCTAGTGTTAAGTATAAATATAAGTAGCTATAGCTATGAGTATTTGGAAATTAGCAAAGTGATAATAATGAGGGTGTCCATATTTGCCCGAAAGAACTGGGTCCCCTTGCATGCATTCTCTGAGGGCTTTGCTGGTAACCTGGGGAGGGGCCGGGGCCTGGTGTGTGCACTTAAGGGATGGGACTGGTACATGACAGTGATGTGGGCGAGCAGCGTGAGGGCATTTTCCCTTTCTAGCTGTGTTTCAACTGAGTTAAAAATCGTATTTTGTAAATGCCACAGATTGAGCTGCTGACTGTGTACTGGGAGCTGCAGGTATATTCCCTCGCCTCATCCTTACACTAATCTCTAAGGTTGATTGTTAATCATTGAGGTTGGTTGTTAATTTCACTTTGTGGATAAAGACACTGAAGCTGAGCAGTAGAATCATTCCCTCAAACCCCCGCCAGGACCTGAACAGAGCTGGGATTCGAACCCCGGTGAGGTTTGTGCCCATGGCCATGTTAGTTCTGTGCTACATGCGGTTTTAAGGAGACCTACTAATAATAGAAAGAGGGGTAAAGGAGCATTTATGGAATGCCTGCCAGGAGCTAGGCACCATGTAAGTGCTTTCCCTACCTTGGGGAGGGGAGGGAGGTAAAATAGTCGCCTGCAGAGGTGAGGCTGAAGCATAGAGGGGGTGCGTGTCTTGGTGAACCGTGGAGCTGGACCGGGAGGCAGCATGGCTCCGAAGCCTGGGCCCCTTCCCGCAGGGTGGAGCCTCCACGGGCTCCTGGTCGGCAGCTGTGTGCTGAAGGGGTCCTATGGTCAGAGAACCCACTGTCAGATGAGGAACTGACAAGCACAGAGAGAAATTATTTTCTGTGGCTTATCACATACTTGAGTGTTTATTTTGTGTAGGATTCTGTGTCTAAAATGCTCCAGAGATACCAAGAAGCATGACTAGCCCTGCTCTTGAGGGGTTGATGGTCTGGTTTTGGGTGTCCCCACACAGGGAGCCAGCTCTTCAGGTCTGGGAAAGGTTCCCAGAGGAGAGGTTGTTTCTGTTATAGAAGGGTAACTTGGATGTATTGGGGGTAGGGAAAACCAGATGATAGGGAGAAAGAGAATAATAGTTAGCTTAACAAAGCTGTCCTTCCTGACTTAGGAGGGCCTCGGAGGCCAGCATTTGCTCTTAGAGACGGCAGTACATGAGCCACCTTATTGAAGTGGAAAGGTTTGGCCTGGTGGTCTCTCCCAAGGTTCATCTGGCAGGTGGTCACAAATGGAGCGGGAGGGAAGAGGATGAGGCTGGAGAAGGTCCACCAGGTTACAAAGCTGTTGTGAGCTGCTAGGCAGGAAATGGTTAATGCTGGAACTCCCATGAGGGTTGGTGATTCAGCTGGTTGTAGTTCTTAAGCCCCATGAGTAATGCTGAGAAGAGAGGCAGGAATCAGCTTTACTGATGGGACTGGGTTGGGAGAGGCAAAGGGGAGCATTTACCCAGGATTAAATGACTTTCATAGGCTCTGAAACAGGAACATGTTAGTTTATCTCCCTACCCCTTCACAGGAATGAATGGATTTGCATTTTTATTAGAAAACTCTCCATTTTGATTTCTTGTTCCAGCTTTACAGAGTTGCCGTTCATTACTTTAGCATCGTGGTGAGAGAGGCCTAGGCCTGCCTTCTTTGAGTCTGGAACCTGTCAAGGGGTTGCCAGAATGCCCTGGAGGAGTTGGCAGTGGAGGTGGCCTTCATACTTACATCTACCGTTTTATAGACTGGTGTTGTATAGACCGGTGTCGGCAGTCATGAAGGCTGGCTTGGCTTGGGTGCAGAGGTCAATCCCAGGGGCCCAATGCGCAGACAGCAGGGAGGAAGGAAAGTGAAGCAATGAAGAACCCAAGGAGAGGGAAGTGCTCCGTGCAGGGCACTTGCAGGCTGTAACAGTGGAAGGTCACATTGGTGACCTTGCCTGTTTATCACGCTGCATGCCCCACCCTGGGCTGTTCTACTGTAACAGTAAGCAACACTATTTTAGGATCATTCCCCAAATTGGAGCTATACCTAGACTTTCTCAAGTTTTTATTCCTGGAAATCTTTTAAGTAACCCCTTTCAGGTTAGGTGTCGCCAAGTGGACTGAGGCTATCTTTTCTAGCCTGCTGTTAAAATTGTCATTGTCACCAAAAGCGTGTCTCATTTCTGATTATCCAGCTTTTAGTGAAGCAATTGAGAGTGATTGGTAGCAAAAACAATGATTTGAGAGGTAGTTTCTTTGCCTTGATTTATTTAATAATTAGAAATAGGAGAACGTATCTGGGGACTTTGTCTTGCCAGGGAGGAGTAGCAGAGGTTGAGTTCTCAACAGGAGAGCACTTTGGTGAGGACGCCCCCTGCATGGGTGGTTGTGAAGGTCTTCGTGGGGCTGCTCCTGGGTATCCCTGACCTACAGTTACAGAGGGCGGTTAATCTAGGATGGAAGGCCTTATGGTGATGTTTCTTAGGGCCTCTCATTTCTGATGCTTTCTCTTCTGGGAGCTTAGTCCACTTGCTTTATTTATAAATTTATCAAATGACTTATCAAGGAATGTTATTCCTTATAGGTATGGGCACAGTTAGTCTGATGAAACCTTTAATTAGTTCTTTGGGAAGAGGCTCTGTCTTCCTGCACCCTGATGGTGGGATATTAGAGGAGAAGATGCCATCCTAAAATCTCTCTATACCAGTGCTGTCCAGTAGAACTTTCTGCCATGATGGAGATGTTCTATACCTGTGCTGTCCAACATCACAGCCACTAGCCATATTTATTGAGCACTTTAAATGTGGCTAGTGCTTTTAAGAACGGCACTTTTAATTAAATTTAAATAGCCACACGAAGTAAGTGGCCACTATATTGGACAGCAGTGTTCTAGGTGATGGCTGGAGATGACTGATAGCTGCATTTAGGGCTTAGATATAAGTCCTAGTTGGGCAGGCTTGCTTGTGAGGGGAAATTTAAGGCACAGGTTATTCTAGTGGACATTAGAAAATCTAGTAGATAGCATGAAACGGTGAAATTTTATTTAAATGTTGGAATTCAAAGCCGACTTGGGTTGGTTGGAGCTGGAGTAGGCAGAGAGGTTTCTTATAGAAAAATGATGGCATGCCTTGCATTCAGGTCTTCTGGAATAATGTCTAGGCAGCCGAAAATGTTCAGTCTTCTCTTTCCTCTAGGGAAGCAATATGGTGCTTGGGAGCTTGACAGATCTGTATGAAGGTGGGGGTCACCTCTGCAAAATAGATTTCTGAGCCTCAGTTTCTTCATCTGCAGAATGTGTGTAATAGTACCTCAGAGAGCTTACATAAAGCTCCCAGTGTCTTGGCGCATAGCATGTTCTCTGTTAATGTAGGCATTACTATCAGAAATAGGATTAGCATGCATAGGCATATATAAACTTCGTGATGAGACTGAGTTCATACTCCTTTTCTTCAAATCTGCTGAAGGGGGAGAACTCTTTCTTCACACATATTGAGCTAGGAGTCCTGAGACTGTCACAACGAGCTGAAAGAAGTGTGAAGAGACTCTGTCATACACATAGGGACCCTTGGAAAATGGAGAATTACCGTGTGATAAATCCATCTCTTCAGGCAATGGTTAGGGCACAAGTTTATCAGTGCGTATTACAATCTTCAGAATTTCAGCTTTCATTCTCCCCTCCAGGAAAAGGTTTAAGTAGTTTTACATCTTTAAACACTGGGTTTCTGGGCATTTATTTGCATGGCACTTTGGACACCTCATAGAGAGGAGTCCCTAGTACCTGTTAAAATCATTTCCTATCAGCATTTTCTGTTTACTTGAACACTTAAGATTGATTTAGTATCTTACAAGAACTGAACATTGTCTTCCAGACATCATTAATCTCACCTTTCTTATCCAGCTTACGTGTGAAATTAATCAAAAAGGATAGGGAAATTAATATACCTTGGTACTCACAATTCATCAGGATACCTCATGGCAGGTATGAAATTAACATTTTGGAGTTAATACCTGCCCCAACCAATTAAAGATGTAGAGAAGGGTTATTTATTATTTGGAAAGTGCCCCTTCATGCTTCCTGCATTGGTGTTTGGTTAGAGGATGGGTGGAGTCCAGTGATAGAACCCTTCAGTATTGTGAAGTCAGCATAGGACCCGTAGAAAGCACCAAGCAACTTTTCTTTCCCCTGTATTTCACTTAGATGGATGAGATACAGCCAGATGGCTAATGCATACAGTACTTATTTCCTGTCAGTTTGCCCAAACACTTGGAGTTTTGATCTCTATTTACAATAAGCTACATCTGATCCCAGGTTCTGTGTTTCCTTGTTATGACGTGGTATGATCAGTTTCAAAGGCTACATTGTTATGAACACACCACAAAAAAGAACGAAACGTTGTAATTACAACTCTCTGTTACAGCTTTTGCCTAGGTTGAAAAGGACACACTTTTGTTACTAAATTGTTCCCGTAATTACATCAGAACCAACAGGCAGCAGTCACCTTCTATTAGGGGTGGGAGAGAAGGAGCCTATTTCAGTGATCACATAAGGTGTTGAATGAATCATCCTCTGCCTCACCATGAGGAATTAAAAATAGAAGTGAACAGTTGACATCATCCTATCGCACGTTTTTAAGGAACTGAAAAATGCCAGAGTTTTTTTAAGGAAGAGCGCTGTCTGAAGTGATGTTGCAGCCCACATGCCAATAGCCGGCTGGGAGTGGCTCTCAGGTGTGAACATGCACCCAGGCCCCCGCCCCAGTTTCCTTTTGGTGGGTGTGTGGGGGGTCTGATATTTTGCATTTCCAGCTTCCCAGCTCATGCTGGTGTTGCTGGTTAAGGGACTACACCTCGAGGACTGTTAGGCTGAGGGACAGAAACAGGTGGAGTCAGGGGATGGTTCCAGAAACAAGTTCAAGGTAAAGTCCCTAGTACCTGTTAAAATAATTTTAATGAGAATTCAAAATTTGATTTTGGAATGGTGTGCAAGTTGTATGAAGGGTATCTGTTCTTTGTGGCATTATAAATGAGCATTAAAAACAGTTGCAAGCCTAGATAAGTGGTCTGCTGGCCCTCCTGGCCTTCTGTCTTCACGTCTTGGTAAAATCTTGGATAAATTTTGTTGGCAACAAATACTCTCTGTAATCCAAGTTACTGATGAATTCAGAAGTCATAAGGTTTGAATTTTTTTCTCATTTGTAAATCAAGCACACTTTACCTGGCAGCCATTTGTAGGAGGACAGTCACTTTAAGGGTGTTTTCAGTCCCAAGCTACCAAATTGTTGTCACACCTGCATGACAAAATAGCTGTCCGCAAAAGGAAAATATAAGGCATTGGGCATCACCAGCAGTCATGAGTGGTTCTGGCTGGTTCTAGAACTGCCTTTTTATTATCTGATTAATTTATTATCCTATTAGAGCAGAAGCAACCACAGTAATAATTGCTGAGGTGTGTAGAGACTAGCTGCCTGTCTGAAACTCAAATCCAGCTTTCCAGCACCTGTGCTTTTGACTGCGTTTTAGATCGCAAACCCCACCACTGCTCTTTGAATGAGGTACTGGGATCACTTCTGTTTCAGACACCAAGGGATGGAGGGTTGGAGAGGCAGTTGGTTACCCTAGCATGGTTTATGAGAGTTGGACCTCTGTAACTGAGTCCAGGCAGTGTAAGCCATTTGGGACAGGCTTATATTTGATTTTATTTTGGGAAACTTTGAATGGAGGCTTGATGAGAGACCTCACTGCAATGGGAAGATGCTAGAAAGTTTTGAAGAGTGATGCAACCAAATGTATTTAAGGTTAAGGTTGTGTAAGTTCTGATGTCAGCGACCACTCCAGATCTTCGTAATGGCAAAATTTCACTGGGTGGCGAATTTAGTTGCTCTGCCCAACATAAGATAAAAGCCATATGGAGCCAACATTGTAGTTATGGGGGTCTTTTTCTATGTGACCGATATTATGTAGGGAAGATTGAATGACTTAAAGCTTATGAACATGGGCATAATTTCTTTCTAGTGTGTGTGACTAGGTGGTCTCATTTGAAATCTCTTTTCTAGGTATGAAATTGTTTTAGAACCACAGATTCCCTTCACCTATTTTCTTGTGAATAAACATGCAGGACAGCTTTCATGTTCTCAGTGAGCCACCTTTGCTTATTAGGTGGTGGAAGAGGAGAGAGAGACAATCTGCTTTGATTATGTCCATGGTTCTTTTTGGCACCAGATTCTGAAGGTCTCTATTTGGAGCGACAGTGTCCGCTGGGAATAAGGGGATGTAAAGCTCAAGTGTAAATTTGAAAAGGGATTAAGCCAACAGACTCCAGGCTGAAGGGCATGAGTAGGGGCGGGAGGTGTGAGACCTGCAGATCCAGAATCAGTGTATCAGATCCAGAGTAGATCCTGCAGGGGTGGTCCTGGAACATGCTTGGTTTATCATGGCTCACCTGTAGAGATGCTTTGAATTAGAGGTGGGAAGGGTGGAAAGGTAGGCAGGAAACTCAAATACACATTTCTAGTGGAATGCCACGTTAGAGTGCCGAGCTTCTCAAGTAAGTTATTTTGTTTGTGGGCCATTGACAGTTATCTTTTATCCAAAATAAAAAATGCAGACATCTACAGAACTCTGCACCAAAATAAAAAATGAAAGGTATAATGTTGGTTGAAAATGGGATTCTAGTGTTTCCTATTTACTCTGTCACTGCCCTCCCTGTAATTACTGCCTGTTCTTCTTCTTAGATAGAAATTATGGGAATCCAATTCTATATACAAATACTTTCACAGTTTAGGTAATAATTAAGAGAGGAAGATCAAGGCACTACCCAGGGAAGAGATTGAGGGAAGCTGTTAATATCGAGAAAAGATCATTTTGGGTGAAAATTTGATGTAAGCTGAGGAGGAGTCCTATTTCAAAATTCAGGAAGGAGAAAGGACTTCCTTCAATGTTTTCTTCATCTACATACACAGCTAGAAGTGGCTGTAAACTATGCAGGAAATGATATTTCAGATTAATGGAACATTAAAGCTTTGCTGAGGCTAGAAGTGAATGGCCTTCTGGTTTCTTGGTGGCTGTGAATTTTGCTCATATATAGAGCCAAGGGTGATGCAATCATTTGCATATGACTCAGGGAGTAGCTTGTCTGATTAGGGTAAAATCAAGATTGAGTTCTTAGTGTGATTAGTATTTAAAAATCCTATTAGAAAATGTTGGGGGAGGTAAAAGGTAATGAACTTTTTTTTCATTTTTCTTTTTCTTTTTTTTTGCGCACGATGAACACTAGGACTCTTCGAATCTTGCCGTCCTAGTCCTGGTCGGGCCCGTAAGTCGTTACTGCCCGTGTGCTTGATCCCGATATTCACAAGGACAGTTGTGATAGAATGTGCCAAATGATGTGTCAGTGAGAACATGCAGAAAAAGAGTAAAAGCATGGAAAATAAGCTGATGCTAAGGCATCAATATCATTTCATCTTATTATTCATGTTATTAGCCTACTCTAGAACCTGTGAATGAAGTGCTTCTGATGTCAACCATGGTGCTTAGGATTACTTTCTCGAAATACATCCTGATAGCTGGATTTACTGGAGTCAGCAGCTTTTTCTGTATCATGATAATCCAGTTTCAAAAACCATTCCTTCACCTCAGAGCTATGTCAGACAGAAGCTTATATAGAAAGGGGGGCATGTGGTCACTGGCATTGACTTAGTTTCTTCTGACCTTTCATCCTTCTTTAGTAAACGTTTATTAAAGCCAGTTTCATGGAGATGGGGATTGGGAATGAGGGCAGGTTGAGCCAGTGTGTAACTCTGGTATTGCTCAGAGATTGTTGACACAGACAAAAGTGCTAATGCTGGGGAGGGTAGTTCTATGCTGCAGACCATATGAAGAGGGAATTGGCTTGTTTGGATCAAAAATAACAAAACTCTCAGACATTTTTTCAGCAGAAAATGATACATAGTCTTCCGTGAGGGCCTGAAGGATAAGGTAGACCAGATGGTCAGACTCCCTGGCAGTCAGTTTGAAGATGTGTCTGTTCAGCATGGTCTCTGTTTGCTCCCCTCCTTCTCTTCTCCTCTCCTCTCCTCTCCTCCCTTCCTACTGAGATGTCTTTCAGTTTTATAATTATCTGCCAATAAATTCTGTGAATGTCAGAAACACACTGTACATATCTGTTAAAGGACGTGTTCTCCCCCTTTTGTTTTTTCATAAAGGAGTTTATAGAGGGGAAATATTAGGTTATATCAGAAGCACATAGTAGATATATTTCCAAAATGGCTCTTCACTGCTTTTTTTAGTTTTATTCTTCAAGGTAAAGTGGCTGTAAGTAATCTGTTATATTTGAATGAACAGGCTTGCAATTCAATTGGCTTTATCTTATCTTGCCAGTGTTTTTTTGTGATAGAGCTATCTCATTTTAAAATTGGGTGCATACCTATGCTCAGGACTGTGTGTGTATTAATGTAGTCCAGTCCAGAAAGCAGCAGGATTGGTAAAATGCTTTGATTTAGTGCCTCCTGAGACTTAGAACAAACAACGGTTTTGTGCAGCTGATCCATCTTTGCCAATGTAGCCTTACTCCTGCCGAACTAATAATAGATAGATTTGGATCCTAACAAGGGAGATAATACAGTTTTTTAGATAAATGCCTCCAGGTGTTGAAGTCATAGGGCCTCCCACCTAGCTATTTTTAGGTATCTTTTGGGGGGGAGACTATCTTAAAAGGCATTTGGGTTCCAAAAATGGGAGTGTGGTAGGAAGCCAAGGAGACAGTTTCTGTTAAGGCTTCAGGCATGCAGAGGAATCACAAGGTGCTTGGGTGCTTGAGACTGAAACAGTGTAACAGTGTATCTCCCCTCCACAGGACCCAGTGGTATGGAACAGCTGGTTGATCATAGTCATGGAGGCCCATTAGTTTATAATACAGTATCCAGGTAACCTTTACAGAGATAAATTAAAATAAATATAACTAGCATCCTGAATACACCTATAGTGACCTAATAGCTCCCACTGCAACGGTTCCTGGGTGTCGACTCCCCCTCTAACCTTGTAGTGAGTGTATAAAAGGCGTGGCCCTGCTGCGCTCGGAGCTCAGCCTTTGGATAGGAATCCGCTGAGCCAGTGCAGCGCTAATAAATGCTCCTTCTCGCCAAATATCTCGGTGTCCCGACTCCTTGTTCGTAGTTCCCGTGGTTCCTGCAACATGAGAAGCAAAGTTCATAGAAGCTCTTTGTCAGCCTGTTTGCAATGGATCATGTCCTTAAAGGGGAAAAACTTAAAAATGTCTTTGTCCTTGTGATTTCAGGAGCAATTACTGTTCTCAAGCGGACATTGGAGGAGGATCCATTAGGCCATGTAAGTACTGAAGCAAGCAGACCTCCACCTGGCCCAGCACAAACCCAGGGGATATGCCCTTGGGAGGGAAAGGACCAGGCAGTTCACCAAAGTGTTGACAGTCGGGACCATCAAAAATACAGGCATTAGTCCAAAGGGGCCAAGAGGTGGCTCTGTCAGTGCCACCCCAGTCCTAAGGGAACACCTCTAGCTATCTGGTCAAGACCTGGGGAGTTGCTCTTTCGGGGTAATTTGGCAAGGATATTTTATCTGTCTAGAATCTAAGTAAAGTGGAGCAAAGGGCCATTCATTTCTTTATTCAGTGCTTTTCAAACACAAACTTATTTAGCTTGATCATGGCCAGTTACTCTTACGTAGAAGGCTGGCCCCTTCACAGCAGCCCAGCCAGACCTGGTGCAGAAGCTGATGCTGTGAATGTAAGCAGTCAGTGAGCTACAGAGTGTGACTCAAAGGCCATATGATCTCTGAACTGTGTCTTTATCAAGGATCAACATGTTGTTCAAGGAGCACATTTTCCTAAGTCCCCAGTTATGAACATATTTTATGGAGGAAGCAATTGGCTATTTACTTCCTTATTTTAATGGTCTGAATAGTCTAGTGTTTAAAACCACTGTGCAGGCTATCCTTGAGAGTTACCTTGGTAGATCCGACTTTCAACTTGGGAGCAGAATATTTGGATATCACAGCCTGATAGGATTTGGGTGTCAAGGTTATGGGACCAACAGAATGAAACATTAAACATTCCTAAATCTTGTTTCTTTTATGTACGTGAGTTTTTGAAGAAACTTTGTCTCCAACGACATCACAGGGTGAGGGGTGGGGTGGGGAACAAATATGCCAGCATCTCATAAGCAGATGAATGTCTTATGTGAATAAAAGCCTACATGTTAGAGCTAGATAGTCATGTGACCGTGTGAGTTATCAGAGGCTTCTCTGTAGTTGTCACCTTGAGTGTGTGTCCTGCTGTGAGAAATCAGAGAAATAAGAAGTGTCGTCTTTAGAACCTCAAAGGGATTTTGAATCTCTAAAGACCCGGGATTTTGTCTAAGACGCAACAAGCATAGTTAATCCATCCCTCCACCCCCAGCCCTGCACACCCCACACGTATCACTTAATTGGAATGGGACTTCATTTTAGGGACTGAACAACTCAACAGTCCATCTTTAAGCGTCTGATCTGAAATCACTTTAGTGTTGACAGGTAGGGAAGGCCACCGGTGGGACTCGGAGCTGGGTCTGTGGTCCCTGATCTCCAGTTGCTGTGGCTTATGCTGTGAGAAGGATGAGCATCTGCTTGCCTTTCTTGGGCTGTGATTTCCGTGTGTGCCAGCATCTGCACTGCCCCCTTGCTCTCTGCTCTGCACTGTGTGGGGCTGACAGCCCTCAGGGAGCAGCTGATGTGTTGGCATTGTGTGGCACTCCTGGGTTGTGTCTGTCTGCCACCAAATATGTTGTCACCTCCCCTCTTCACTCCATACCTAGCTGCCTTTGGAGAGGCCTCTGGGCTCCTCTGGGAATAACGGCTGAAAGAGCAGCTGTCTGTCAGCCTCCCCCGGAGCCAGCAGATTGGGCCGTGGTTGGAGTGGTTCCCAGTGCAGAAGACTTGGCTGTCATTGGCATTTATAGCTTGAAAGCCGTATCACAGATGAAGTTTGCATTTCTTATAATCCTTTAAATAGTCTTCAGGGTACAAAGCACTTGGCCTCGGCACACTTTGGCAACCTGCAGGTGTGTGGCCATAGTGGGGTCTCCCTGCAGGTGGAGATGCAGCTTACCATTCCTTCCCAACCATTCTGTGAAGTCCTCTCTCTTCTGATTTAGAGAGGAAGAAGTTGACCTGGCTTTATGCTTAGGTTTATGTGTAGCCATAGGAGTCAGTTTAGATAAGGAAGATTGTCTTCTAAGAACAAATGACTCTTTAACTCTGCCTATCGGAGAGCCTGTGATGAAGAGATATTACTGGGAATTTGATATCAGAAAATGTATCTCAAATGGGTTGGTAGATCCTATGCCTGTTGGTTGGTTTTTTTTTTTTTAATGCCCTCATTTCCCAAAGAACCAGCTTTTAAGCTTCATTTCTTGAGACGTGACCAGAAGAGAAAGATGCAGTGTTCAAAAACCCAAGGTCCCCCCGCAGATCATGTGAGCACGTACAGTCAAAGACCGTGGGGAAAGTGCAGAAGGGAATGGGAATTCATTTTCCTGTGGGTCTGGCTAGATTGTAAATCTCTTGAGGGTGAGACAGAGCTCACTGCTCCTTACACTGCCAGTGGCTGGCCCGGAACCTGGCGCACGGCCGCTGAACAATCAGTGTTAAAAAAGAAAAGGTTTTAAGCAGAAAAAGTTTTGTTTCTATTTCATTTTACCCAGTGTAGACATTGAAACACATTTAATCAGCACATCTAGATTATGGGATTTGAAGTTAATGACATTTTCCTGTTGGTGTCAAAAATGAGTCATCTGGGAAGAGGTGTAACAGAAATGGGGGTTTAGATGGCCAGCCTTAGATGTGATTAAAATGAAACACCTTCAGTGCTTGTGTTCAGATTTCTTCCTGTGGTTCTCGGGCCGTTAGTCGTGTCTGATGAAATGTCAGTACGTGACCTCGGCTGTGTGCTGCGCAGCTCAGTCCAGAGCAGAGCCTGCCTGGAGTGGGGCGGGAGCGGGCTCTTGAGCCCGCCTGACGGTGGCCATAGTCCCTGGGAGGATTGTCGGCTGAGGGGTGTGTGTCCCTTCCTGGCCGTTCGCCCTTGGTGCTCATCCATACTCCATCTCAGTCTCCTTTCTCAGCGCCCGTGAAGGACCGGAGTCTGGAAGACAGTGCTCTGACAGCCCTGCCATTGCTGACAAAGGGGCGTGGTGGATCGATGCCCCTTTGGCCCCGGCAACTTCCTGCCCGAGGGGAAAGGGGGCTGCTGGGGTGGAGGTCCGGGCTTTGGGCTGCCACAGCCCTGTCACCAGGGGACACAGAAGGGCAGAGCAGCCGTCTCACGAGGTGTGCCTGGCTTTGGTGACTAATCGGAACTGCCGGTTCGGGCAAGAGGTTTCAAAGCAGCTTCATGAATCTATTGTCTGGTTTTACTTTTTACTGGCCTTCCGTGTAGTGAGTCCTGCTTGGCAGAGTGGATGTTCTCTCCACATCCCACTCTCTTCCCCATGATACGTCATTGTGCGTGGTGCCACAGGCAGACAGCTCATTTTGAAATGACCTCGTTTCCCTGAGCCAGAATGGGGTTGCTCCCTGTTCCTTGACCTCCCAAGAGAGGTGAAGCCATTTCACTTTCCCTCTCAGGTTTAGAATGATGGACAGACAGCCTCGTCGGGCAAGGCCTGTTGACAGGTTTCGAGTCCTTTCTTCTTATGCCGTAGCCATTTTCTAGGACCAGAGTCCTGTGTTTTTTAGGCACATTGATGGATGACTAGCCATTCACTTCCTCTTCCTTTTCGTCTGAGCCTCGGGATGGCGTGCAGGATGGGTGCCCACAGCTCACACGCTGGAGGGGCTCCCGGGGAGCTGGCCCCCGCCTGGGAAGGAGAAGGGGCTGCTGAGCCGGTTGAAGCGGGCCTGGGAGGGGCAAGAAGGCTTGGGGTGGGGTGTGCAGCCACCTCGGGAATTTGGTGGAAGAGTTAAGGGGTTCCGGGAGCTTGGAAAAACAAGTTTTAAAAAATTCTACCGTCCTGGATGGGTTCAATAAAAATAAATTACTAGGAAAATGAAACAAGGAAGTCCAAAATACAAGCCTTCAATTTTATTATTGGATTCAATGACGTAAAGTTATTGTGTCACATGGCTATCAAAGTTTCCAAAACACCCTCAATTTTGGTACTTAGGTCTTCACAGACCGCGGTCACTCGTGGACTGGCTCTGCTGTGCCCCACCCCCTTAGAGTAGCACTGACCTCTCCGAATCCTGTTTCTTATGCTACGAAGTGGAAGTGGCGCTGCTGTGCGGGGCACTGCTCTCCCAGACAGGCAGCCAGGGAGCGGGAACGAGTGCTCCTTCCCGAATGCCTCACCCAAATGGCGTTCCTTTTAGAGATCCTTCTGGAAGAGACTGCTGGGACTGTTTCCTCTACCTCATCAGCCACCTTGACCAGATGTCTGCCCAGCCCATTAGAAAGGCATGTGTCCTGCATTTGCGACCTTCTGTGACAGATGGACCTCTGTGTGCATGCACGTGTGTGTCTCTGTGTGTAGTCGTTGGCACCCGGTGTGAGTTTCTTTCTAGTTCATAGCTTTAGGCTGGTGGTGGTGCTGGTGGGGAAATGACCCGACCCCTTTTAAGAAGCATAGAGCACACAGGGCTAAACTGTCTTCTGAACACAGGCCCCCCTGGATCACCCCGTGGCAATCTTCACTCTAGCCCACTGGAGGGGGGACAGCTGGAGGAGCCATTGCAGGGGCATTTGCGGCTGGGCCTGGCAGTGGTTAATGTCACTTTCCATTCATATTCCGTTGCCTAGAACTTGGTCACCTGGCCGGTCCTCACCAGGAAACGTAGTCTGTGTGTCCAGGGAGGAGAGAGCGTGGATTCAGGGGGTAGCGAGCATGCTCCGTGGCCTCCTTTCCCCTGCTTCTCTGGCTCATTATCAGAACCTTGTTCACTATTGTATTCTTTTATCCAGTGAACTTGTTTATTCCTCTTTTATGCCGTGTGTGATTATGGCCAGGCATTACATTTTTATACTTTGGGTTAGAAACAGTGATAAGAAAAGAAAATGGAAGGTTGCCTGAAAATTAACGGCCAGTGATTATGAGGCTGCTGCAGGCGGCCAGGAGCGGCGGCTACCGACTGCGAGAGGCAGTTGGCCGTGTGCCATAGGCCGCGTTTGGATCTTTAAAAAATCAAGGTATTTATGAGTTGGGAGTAATGCTTAGTCTTTAGAAAGTAAATAGCACTTAAGCAGAGGGAAATCACTGGTGCAGGGCAGCCAGTAGCCCATGTTGAGGGCGGCAGAGGTAATGTGACTTGATAAAAAGCTGAAAAAGAGGTGAATATTTATAAGTGCGCTTTTTCCCCTACAGCAGTGAACTAAAAAAAAAAAAAAAAGAACAATAACACCTGGTTTTGTTCTCAGTGCAGAGAAGCCAGAGAGTCAGAATGTGAGAGGTGAGGTGGCCGGGCGGGAGGGGAGGGTTGCTGTGTGTGTGTGTGTTGGGAATGGGAATGGTCTTGGCAGAAGAGCTGCAGGCTGTAGCATCCTTCTGGAGCCGGTGTTCATTGAATCCCAGCAGAAGAATGGGCCTGGGCATTTTGAACAGAGAGCTTACAGAAAATTGGGTATGTCGGTGATGGATGAGGTCCAGAAGGAAGATGTGACTACCCAGAGATTTGCAGCCACAGAAAGATGTCCAGCCCCCAGGGCCACAGCTGGGTGCAAGTTGGTGGTACTTCAGAAATGGGGAGTGGTGCCCTCTGGAAGGAGCTGCCCCCATGGGGGAGATAGTGCCAGGCAGACGCAGAGAGGGCAAGATGCCCTGGCCGCTTCCCTGCGGCTGCTCCCCCAGCTTCTTAGGTGCTTCCCACAGGCCAGCCTTACATGGAAACCGGCCAGCCGGGGAATTTGGGAAATGCAGTTTGCTGTGATACGTTGCAAAAAGGACAATGTGTGTGGAGATTGGATTTGAAAGCAAACAGGTAGGTGGCTGGCATGGGGAGTGCAACATCTTGGTGAAAAGCAGGGAAGGTAAATAGATCAAGAAATTGCTTTAGAAAAGAAATTTTATGAATTTTGATTTTTCATTTCTTTCCTCCATGCCATACTCCTGCTTCTGTGGTTCTCTGTTACCATATATATTTTTTTCATAATTTTGCTAATGCTTTGCACACCCCGTGATATTTTATGGACACATTTGCTTCTCCAGTAGTAACACCTAACATTTGTTGGGAGCTCCCTGGGTGCCAGGAAGGCCGTGTTCTCAGTGCTGTGTCTGTATCGATTCGTAGACGCATCAAAGCCACTCTGCGAGGCAGGTACAGCAGATCCTCACTACTTGTGGATTCTGTTCTTGCAAATTTGCCTACTTGTTAAAATCTGTCTGTAATGCCAAAGTCAATAGTTGCAGCCCTTTTGTGATCATTCACAGACATACAGAGTAGAGAATCTGAATGGCTTGTCGCTCACCTTCCCGGCTGAGATGGAACAAGGCAGGCGCGAGTTACAGTGCTGTTGGCCCTGAGTTCATTGGTTTTTTTTAATAATATTTTTTATTAAAATAAAGTTTACGTACAATATTATCTTGGTTTCAGATGAACAACTTAGTGACTCAGCAGTTATACATTATAAAATGCTCACCATGATAAGTAGTTACCATGTTACCATACAAAGATGGTACAGTGTTGTGATAGATGTTCCCTATGCTGTACTTTGATCCCCGTGACTAAATTGTTTTATAATTTGAAGTTCGTACCTTTTTGTCTCCATCTATTTCACGTACCCTGCCTCCCACTATGATAACCAATCATATGTTCTCTGTTTGAGTCTATTTCTATTTTGTTTGTTTTGTTTTTCACTTAACTGAAACCTTATGCTAAACCTCTTTCTTTGACTGACTTATTTTATGGAGCATAATGCCCTCTAGGTTCATCTGTGTTGCCACAAATGGCAAGGTTTCTTTCTTTTTTTATGGCTGAGTAATATTCTATTGTATGTCTGTACCACATCTTCTTTATCTGTTCATCTATTGATGGACACTTGGGTTGCTTCCATATTTTGGCTATTGTAAATAATGCTGCAATAAATATAGGGGTGTGTATCTCTTTTCCTTAGTGGCTGCACCAATTTACAATCCCACCAGCAGTGTAGGAGAATTCCCTTTTCTTCACATGTTGTCAGCAGTTGTTATTTCTTGTCTTGTTGATATTAGCCATTCTGACGTGTGAGGTGATACCTCATTATGGTTTTGATTTGCTGATGATTAGGGATGTGGAGCATCTTTTCATGTGTCTGTTGGCCATCTATATTTCTTTGGAAAAATATCTGTTTAAGTCCTCTGCTCATTTTTAATTGGATTGTTTTTTTGGTCTTGAGTTCTTTATGTATTTTTGGATATTAGCCCTTTATCAGATATATCATTTGCAAATATTCTCCATATATTAAGTTGCCTTTTTGTTTTATTGATGGTTTCTTTTTCTTTGTAGAAGCTTTTTAGTTTGATGTAGTCCTCCTTGTTTATTTTTGCTTTTGTTTCTCTTGCCTAGGTGGACATAGCCAGAAAAAATTTTCTAATGTTGATGTTCAAGAGTTTGCTGCCTATTTGTCTTTCTAGTAGGTTTATGATTTCAGGTCTTATATTTAGGTCTTAAATCCATTTTGAAATTATTTTTGTGTATGATAGAATGATTTAGTTTCATTCTTTTGCACGTAGCTGTCCAGTTTGTGCAAAGCCATTTATTGAAGAGACTATCTTTTCCCCATTGTGTATTCTTGTCTCCTTTGTCATATGTTAATTGAACATGTAGACATGGGTGTATTTCTAGGCTCTCTATTCTATTCCATTGGTCTATGTGCCTGTTCTTGTGCTAGTACCATCCTGTATTAATTATTGTTGCTTTGTAGTACAGTTTGAAGTCAGGGAGTGTAGTACCTCCAGCTTTGTTCTTCTTTCCCAAGATTGCTTTGGCTATTCAGTGTCTTTGTGAGTCCACACAAATTATAGAATTATTTGCTCTAGTTCTGTGAAAAACGCCACTGGTATTTTGATAGGGATTGCATTGAATCTGTAGATTGCATTGGGCAGTATGGCCATTTAAACACTATTCTTCCTATCCATGAGCATTGGATATCTTTCCACTTATTTGTGTCATCTGCAGTTTCTATCATCAGTATCTTACAGTTTTCAGAGTACAGGTACTTTACTTCCTTGGTTAAGTTTATTCCTATGTATTTTATTATTTTTGATGCAGTTGTAAGTGGGATTGTTTTCTTCTCTTTCTGCTAGCTCATTATTTGTATTTAGAAGTGCAACAGATTTCTGTACATTGGCTTTGTATCCTGCAACTTCACTGAATTCATTTATTCTAATAGTTTTTTGGTGGAGTCTTTAGGGACCTCCATCTATAGTATCATGTCATCTGCAAATAGTGACAATTTTACTTCTTTCTTACCAACTTGGATGCCTTTCTTTTTCTTGTCTGATTGCTGTGGCTAGGCCCTCCAGTACTATGTTGAATAAATATGGTGAGAGTGGGCATCCTTCTCTTGTTCTTGATCTTAAAAGAATAGCTTTCACCTTTTTACCCTTGAATATAATGTTAGCTGTGGGTTTGTCACATATGGCCTCTATTATTTTGAGATATGTTTTATACCCATTTTGTTGAGGGTTTTTATCATGAATAGATATAGAACATTGTCACATACTTTTTCAGCGTCTATTGAGATAATTATACAGTTTTCATCCTTCCATTTGTTAATGTGGTGTACCACATTGACTGATTTGCAGATAATATCCCTTGCATCTCTGGGATAAATCCTACCCTGAGTTCATTGTTAATGTTCAACAGCATATATTAAATAAAGAGTCTTAAAACAGGAACATATAACACATAGTTACATATTGATCGGTTGGCAAAAATGTTCTGACCAGAGGCTCACAGGAACCTAACCTCATATTTCCTGTAGGGGCCATGGTCCAGTATTCACTAATTCAGTGTTCACAATGACTATACAGAACATAACTACTGTGAATAATGACAATCAGCTGTGCTGATTTTATTGACAGGCACTGAGGCATGTAGAAGTCAAGGAAGCTGCTTAGTGCCACCCAGTAAGATCAGATCCTAGGCAGTCTGGCTCCATGCCCTTCATTCTTCACTGCTGTGTGCTACTGTCTTTATATCTATTACATACTCTTTTCCATTCTTCTGAATCTGCTGTCGATGCTGCTGAAACCAACCCTCTGGCTGTTTTCAATGATTAAAGTCCTTTTGGTAAAGCTAACAGCTCTGACTGAGAATCATGATATGTATAATCCCCTGATAGAGGTAATAGTATTTGACATCTGTATGAAAAGCTCCATATATTTCATATGAGCTGGTTCGCACAGCAATATCATGAAGCTCCCATCACCATCCGTTTCATAGACAAAAACTGACATCTTGGGAGGTTGTGATTTGGTCACGCCTCCGGGGTGAGGAAGTGGTAGAACAGAGACCTACATCCAGATTTCCTGGCTTCAGATCCCTCATTCTTTTTTGCAATATCAAGGCTGGCTCCTGACCAGGCTCCAGGGACTGCGTGCTTCTGGTATGCTGCTGCGGCTGTTCTGATTTGTGGCTTCCATTCTGCTTTGACCTGGAGAAACTATAGAAAGTGATTTCAAGGGAGGGGCCAGAAACATTTTCTTTAAAATGACTGTTTCCATGTGTATAGAAAACCTTTTCATGGGATGGAATGGCCTTTTTAGAATGATGATCTTTTTTTTTTCCGTTCCACTAGGGAAATATTTGAAAGTAAATGATAAAAGAAAAATACTTTGAGAGGGCTCTTGGCATTTTCTTGATGGTATACTCTCTCACCTAAACATTGTGCCTGCCTCGTCTCTTTATTGTCCTTTGTGTATTTAAATATGTGTGTTGGAATAAGAGGTACTTAATAAATAAAAGGATACAGTAAGAAATAAAGTCTTCTTCCCCTGGCGTGAGCAGTGCCCCTGGAAAGGCGTTATGATCTCCACCCTAGCTGACTCTCTTCTGGTGGTGATCGGGGGACATTTGTCACCTCTTGGGTGGCGTGTGGGGAAGAGTGTCACTGCCATGTAGTAGGAGTAGAATTTAGGGACGCATATAAACAGCCTGCAATGCACAGGACAGGCCGCCACAGAGAATTCATCATTCCAGATAGTAGTGCTGAGGTGGGAGCACCTGCTGTATCCTCAATAGGAACTGCAAGGGCTGTCTTAACGGTGAAACACAAAAGCTTTTGTGTCTGTGTCTTCAGAAGACTTCTGCTTGCATGGTTCTTTTTGCTTCTGACTGTGTGCAGCTGCCTCCCAGGGCTGGGGCGGTGGGAGCTCCTCTCCAGGTGCTGCTAGACTGGGGTGGTGCTTGTCTTCAGAGACCAAGAACAACACAACTGACTTCAGCCCATCTGCTTGTTTGTTATCCTAATGTGTGGGCAATTCTCAATGAAGCCAGTGACAAAATACTTCCTGGAAAAAAACCTCTTGTGTTTGTCTGAGTTCTAAATAATTGCTGCTATTAATAATCATATACAAATACATGTAAATTTATATTTATTTTTTTCTTGCCCTTTAATAAACATTGTATTCTATGTGGAAATTAATTTGGAGAACTCCTTGTCATACAGTTGGCCTTGACGCACAGTTTGAGCTCTCTGTTGCTTTGGGAGTAGTGAGTTCCTTATAGCTCAGAGATGTTGGAGCTTGCTGTAGGCGTGCTGCACGCTTCAGGCCCCTGACTCCGAAGGTCCAGCATGTTCCTGGGTTTAAGCAGAGCTCTGCAGTAAGCAGTGGTAGTGCAGTTTATGACGAAGCAACGGAATTGGGGTTTCCTCAGTTGTTGTTCTGTGTGACTGTTCGGAATTTTTAAGTACGATTAAAATCTCAAACAGTGAAAGAGTGAGAACACGTAGGTGGAATGTTGTTTGGTAAACACTTGTTTTAGTTTGTAGAAGGAATATTTCATTGAATTTTAGAAGTAACTTTAAAATTGGTATTTTTTTTAAATGGTGGTTTTAAAGCTAAAAAATGATTCAGGAGTATGAGGATGATTGCTTAATGCGTGATCGTGGCTGGAAATGATGTTGTCATATGGAAGAGGGAACATTAAATAGCGATCAGCCCTGGGCATCCCCTATGCTAGGTATGCCACTGCTAGGATGGTTGGATCTGAGGGAAAAGTGAATGAAAGCAGGCCCAGCAAAGCATGTAGGGTTTATGTTGATCTGGCGTCTGTCTGGGTGAAACCGGTGCTCTTTGAAAAGCCACAGGGGATTGAAGTTCTGACCTACTGCGGCCTTTGTGAGAGTAGACAGATTTTGCCCTCCATCCTAATTTTTAGAACTTCTTACTGATTTATACAGTAAGAGCCGTATACATGTTGTTAATGTACAGCATGCATTGTCAGGGCCAAGCACATCTGTGTAGACCTACCTGGATCAAGAAGCAAAATGCGAACAGGACCCAGAAGCTTCCTCTGGCTCCTGTCTAGTACAAATATCCGTTCACCCCACACCAGGGTGACCTGACTTCTAACCGCACAGATCAAGTTGGCTTATTTTTAGATGTTATGTAAATGAAGTTAATTGTACAGTACATAAAGAGAAGACTACTTTTTAACCCATCTCTCTGGATTTTGATTCTTACTGCAGACATTCCAAAATGTGGCAGTTAGACATTTTGGCAACTTTCAGTGGTAGATTTAACAAAAATTCTCAGTCTACTTCATGTGTGGCTTCACTAAAGGAAACATTGGCTTTTGAGGTAGTAACATTTAATAGGCTTGCTTCTGTAATGAAGAAGATAACCAACCTAATTATGATATCACTTTGTTGGGCTTTAGAATTTTATTTGGAAGGCAGATAATTGTATAGAAATTAAATTGGAGTTTGTGATGTATTGAAGCAATCAAGTTCATTTAAAGCTAGAGTAGTTTATAGGCTTAGAGTGTGGTCAATAAGCTGAATACACCCTATAGAAGCTTGTAATTGGATTTGGAGTGGAAACTGTAACATTGCTGTGCACACTGATTGCATCAGTGTATACTGAATAATATTTTCTGAGTAGTAAGCATGTCTTGTCTATAGGGACAGAATAGATAGGATGCTTAATAGTTGAAGGTTGAAGTTGAAGCCATGGGGATCTGAAATTGCCATTGTGGGGAAATTCAGGGCTCAGTTGAAGGCTTTTGGAAATGTTACACTGTTAAATTAACATAAAACTAATTATTTAGAAAAAAATAGCCTCCTCTGCAACCCTCGTCCATGGTGAATATATGTCCTGTCCCTCCTTTCTGGATCTGCCAGAGGCTGGCTCATTCAGGGTAAGCTGCGGCGGCCGTCGGAGGGCTGGTGTGGCCCCTACCAAGGTGTTCTGTGGCAGAGGGCCACACGGGACATGAGAAGACTTTGCCATGCAGTTTCTGTTGGTCCAGGCAGATAGGAAAATGAATAGTTCTGGCAAAATCACTAAGTCAGGGACGTTTGTCTCTGGAAAGCTGTTCTTTGCTCACTTAATTTTTTGGTCTGTGTAAAACATCCTCTTCTTTCTTCCCCTTTTAGGGGTTTCTAGCCATCTTCTCTAATTAAGCCAGGGAAGAATCTTACATTCTTTATTCTTTGATACTTATTTGTATCCAGTTGTTCAGGTTGCCTGTTTTTTGCATTTTCAAGCCTCTGAGGCAGGAGAGGCAATGCTTGTAAATAAAAACCAGTTCAGGAAATTACATCTGAGATGGGAATCAGATCATGTCACACTTCTGGGCTTCAGGCTCTTGAACTACCGGGGAGCCCTAAGTCCTGCTGTGCCATCCAGGAAGCCTGGGCACCTTGTCTTACTGCGCACACTCGCCTTGCACCCCCTGCCTGCCCAGAACGGTGCCCCTGAGGGTAGCTGTTCACCGCTGCCTCTGCTCCATGCACAGGCTCCTCTCCCGGCTGGGGATGCCTTCCTCTGCCATCCTCTTTTCATCTTGCAAGATTCCAGGGCTTTCTTTCTCACAGAAGCCTTCCTTGATCCCCCCCGGACAGGATGAGAGTCGTTTCTTCTGTGTTCTTGTGGTACACTGTTGTGTGTCACGTACTGCTACATTTGTACTCTGGTATGTGGCCTGCGGGGTAGGTGCTCAGCAAGTACTTGCTGGACCAATAGATGGAGTCCACTTTTAGACTGTATTCTAATGATTTGTTGACGGGTCGGTCTGTCTCCCCCACTAAAGTTTGAGGGCAGAGATCGTGCCTGTTGGGCATCACATATTCAGTGCCCGACAAAGATACAATGTTTGAATGGAAGGCCCACGAGGCTGGCCTGTGGGGAGAGCATTTCAGAGGCAAGGGAGAGTGTTCCTTGCATTGCAGTCATTTGTATGGAGTCCTGAGTGTGTGGGCAGAACCGTGTCCTGCGGTGCAAAGGCATCCCAGAATGCTGTGGGGTGCCAGCTATGCCCTGACACTCCCCCATCCCCACCCACTTGTTTTCCAAATGGGAGTGCCTCTGCACGTGGGAAGGTGGTGATAGGAGTGTTCATCCCTCCGAGAAAATCTCTGACAGTGGTGTCGGTTACCCTGCTGATTGTTGATGCTGGAAAATATCTGCCAAAAAGAAAAACAAAAAAGTGGATTATGTAAAGACAGTATCAATGATGATCCTCTAAGGGAAATAACCGCATGTTTACAGGGTTGCTGTGCAGCCCCATAAAGGCCCTGTGTTGCTTGTCTTGTTTCATTTCTATAGTGATTTTGGTGTGAGTACTTCCCTGGATTCACGTCCTCGGCCCCTAGAGCCGTATCACAGTGCCGGTCTTCAGTTCCCAAGAGAAGAAGTTCAGTGATGGGCTGGAGCTTTCCCAGATTTGAGCCTTTCTCTCCCCACCCTGCTCAGATCTTTGGCAATCACTTACTTGCCAGGGAGTGCCAGCAGGGGGTGAAATGAATAACCAAGGAAACAGCAAATTCAGCAGGAGAGCAGACACGCCACTGTAATATTTTCTACACCCTGCTGAGGTGCTGAGGCCTCTGTCCCCAACCCATGCCCTGTCCTCCCCATCAGATTGTTCGTGGCTCTGAAGAGATTCCAAGTGGTAGGATTCCCTGGTGTCCCGAGAGCCCAGTCTTAGGGGCTCTGCTCCCGGCACGAGTTTGAGGACCCCTGGCGTTATGAACAGAGACACGTTGCCTGAGGCTGTGGCTTCTTGCTCCAAAACTGGGGACAGAAAATCAAAGAGAAGACTGATCTCAAAACATATTCCTGAGCCCTGCCTCTCCCCAAATGGGAGAAATGAGCAGGTCACTGTGGATGGTCCGTGTAAAGCCGTTAGGATGCTAGCCTGGAATGCACAGGTCTTCTGTGCAGTGGTAGTTCCTATGAAGGGAACACCCTCCACTGGCTTGGGGACAAGGGAGATGCGCTCAGTCTTAGGGGCAGAAAGGAGACAAATGCAGCTGGAGCAGCCACAGGCGAGGGACTTCTGTCGAGATGGCCTCACCTGGCTGGGAAGCTGTGGATAGAGCCTGCCCGTCTCTGTTCTGCTGTGACAGTGCCACCTCGGAGGGACAGTCCTTTTTCCCAGGCCTGAGGTCAGCAGACTCTGTGTCACCACGACCTGTTCTCAGTGCCACTCCTCTTGCCCAGAGGAAGGGAGGAAGGTTGGCTTTGGGCAACATGGAAGCATGGAAGGCAGCTTTGGGGGTGAGGCTTCAGGCAGGGGTGGGGCTGTCCTCCCCTTCCCTCTTCCTCACTCCTCAGCGAGATCCCCTCTCCTGCCCGGACTCCACCTGCCGGAGCAGAGCCCTGTCAGCTGCTGGCTTCTCACACCAGGTATGGGGCCCGGTGGCAGCTCTTGGAAGGACAAGGCGCTGGGGCTTCTAAGTGGTGGGCGCAGAGGTGGCTCTCTTGTCCCCCCACCCCCACCCCAGCAGCCCCAGGGACTGCCTGCTGGGGCTCATCACGTTCTCAGGGCCAAGCCCACAGTACCATGCAGGCGCAGCTCAGTGAGTGGTGGTGGAGCCTATGCCAGAAAGGGGGTCCCTGGGGACATTTTTTTACCTAGTCAGAAATTCTGTCCACCCATTTAGTTGAGGAAAGGATTAGAATTGTCAGCTCTGCTCACTTGGGTAAATTCATCAACCAAGAATCGCTTTGAGAATCTCTTATGTAAATGTTGGGTTGTCACACAATTTTGTAGGGCATCTTTGACCTATAGGATCGGAATCACAGGGTAAGTTAGGTGGAGTGATCAGCTCAGTTGGATGGAAGACCACCGGGTGACCTGGGCAAGCTCCTTACCTCCTGTGCCTCAGTGCCCTCATCTGTGCATGGGAAAACAGCAGGACTGACCTGTCAGGTCGCTGTGAGCACGGGATGAATTAACACATGTGGCGGGTCTTATCTGGGAATGCAGTCACTCAGAACATTTCAGCTGCTGTTGAGTGGGGGAATTTGCTATCCTTACTGGTTGGTGTAAATTTTAGCAGATGGAAATTTTGTCATTTGTTCCTGGGTGTTGAACCAGTGTAGAGCATTTGAGTTCACTGGAAGCGTGTGTGTCTGTGTGTGTGCGGGGAGGGTTCTGCCTCCAGCTGGTGCACTGCAGCACAATCATGACACCACCCACCTGGATTGGGGCAGAACCCGTAAGTTAAAGGGATGGTCCCCATAAGACGGCCCCTGCTTCAGATGTCAGCTGCAAGTGTGGGCCCCAGACCACTGACACTTCCGACCAGTAAGCTGCTAATCCAGGAGGTTTCCATGACCCCCTCGGGTTTGGCGATTCAGTAGAATGACAGAGGATTTTATTTTATTTTGAAGGACCTAAATCAGAGCCACCCAAATGAAGAGACACATAGGATGAGGTCAGAGAGGATTCCCGGTGCCGAGCCTCCGTCCCTTCTCCCTGTGGCGTTAGGGTGTGTCCCCTTCCTGGCACAAGGGTGTATTTGCCAACCAAGAAGCTCTGTGCACCTTGGTGTCCGGAGTGTTCACTGGGCTCATTACATAGGCATCATCGATAAATTCACTGGCCATGTGGATGGACTCAGTTGTCAGTCCCTCAAGATCGGGCTCAGAGTCCCGACCCTCTAATCACGTGGTTGGTCTTCGGGGTGGTCAGCTGCCAATACACGTCCATCTTTCTTAGCATAAACTCAGGTGTGATCCAAGGGGCTCATGAAGAACAAAGGTACTTGGGAAAATCCAAGGATTTAGTCTCCCTTTCAGGAACCAGGGACACAGGCCAAACTCTTTATTTCACAATAGGGTGTTATACTGGAGATAGTAAGGTACAAGATGGTGGCCTGGAAAGGGAACCCAGCTCTCTTCTTGTCTCACTGTCGTTGCTGTAATCCAGTGTCAGTTTGGATTTATGGCAGAGCAGTAGTAACATGTGACTGGCCTTGATAGCTCTAGCCTTTCTTTCTTTAGAACAACTTTTATTTAGTCTCATGGTGATTAAGCTGTCTTTCGGGATTCTGTAGTGACCTTCTACTAAATGAATCACAAAGGAAGCATTTCTGAATTTGAGTCTTTCAGAAATGTGGCTTTGAACCATCTGTGATGCTGCGTGAGCACCGTGAGTTGCTGACTGGCAGTGAGCTGTCCTTCTGGCTCCCAGGGGTGACCTCGTTAATAAGAGCCCCCAAGTCTGGATGGACACGGGGTGCTGGCTTTTGGATGGGCAGTCCTTCTGTATTCGGTGTTGCTGACCACCGATGCCCTGAGGTCGGGCGACCTGCAGGCTTGTAGCAAGAGCTTTCCTGTGGGCACCCTTCTTTGTCCCAGTAAATGTAAGTTGAAGGCTCTGATTTTCCCATGTGTTCTTTGGTTCCTGTAGCAAGTGGGGTCTTCATAGCCCATTTCTTTGATTCTCCGGTTTTCCTTTGTCATTCCAGACAGTACAAGTTGGTACGTGTGATGAAAGATTTTTTCCAGAGGTTTTTTAAGCATTTTGTAAGCATTCTTAAACATGCTTAAGCACTAAACTTCTGTTGAGGGGCATTACCCAGAGGGCTTATGAAGATCTTTTTAGGGCCCAGATGGCTAAAGCGCCCTAACAAGGTGCAGAACTCATGGGAAGCTCTTGCTTCCACATCCTTTTTTTGTGTGTGTGTGTGAAATACATAATAAAACATTTATTGTTTTAACTATTTTTAAGTGTATAGTTCAGTGACATTCATATCGCCGTGCAGCAATCACCACTATCCAGTCTCCAGAACTTTCTCATTATCCCATGTTGAAACTACCCCTTAAACAGTGACTTCCCATTCCCTCCACTCCCAAGCCCTGGGAACCACCGTTCTTCTTTGTGTCTGTATGAGTTTGACTACTGTAGGTCCCGCACATTGGTGGAGTTATACAGTGTTTGTCCTGTTATGTCTGGCTTCTTTCACTTAATGTAATGTCTTCGTGGTCCTTTCATAGTATAGCATGTGTCAGAAGGGTTTTCCCTTTTCAAGGCTGAATAATATTCCATTGTGCATACATACCACATTTTGTTTATCCATTCATCCACCAGTGAACATTAGGTTGCTTCCACCTTTTGGTTATTGTGAATACGCTGCTCTGAACATGGGTGTGCAAATATCTGTTCTAATCCTTTCAGTTTTTTTGAGTATATATCTGGAAGTGGCATTGCTGGATCCCAAATCCTTTTTTAACACAAGAAAACAAGCCCATTTTCTTTTATGTGATTAGTGTGAATAGGCAAATAATTACATGCCAAAGTAATAAACCAGTTCACCTTTTGATGAAGGAGCCAGTAGGCAGTTAATAGTCTGCTTTCAGATTTGGTTGCCAGAACAGAGAACTATGTCTATCACTTACGGGACTTCCCCACAAATGGTGATGTTGAACGTGTAAATAAAGGTTAGGGTGTGATTGGCAGGATGTATTTCCAGTGGTTCCCTCCGCCAGATGTTCATCTTATCCCTTCCTCTCGTTCTTCCTCATAGTTCTCCATGTGGTTGTATGGTGTAGTGTAGTGGTTAAGAGCTCTGACTCTGGAAGCAGATTACCTAGGTTCCAACTCCAGCTCTTCCAGTTACCATTGGGCAAATTACCTTACCTTCCTGGGCCTCATTTTCCCCATCGTACAATGGGATTAAAAAACAACCCTACATTAAACACGTAAATCACTTACAACAGTGCCTAGCACATAGGAAATGCCTAGTAAATGTTGTAGTTTTTATTAGCAATGGTAATTTGCACCTATCTGACTGGCAAATAAGTGACAAAAAAATATAGATAATAGAAATTTCAGTATACCTTTGAGAGCATATGGGTATATGGGCATTTTTATACCTTGCTAGTGGGGTATAACTTGGTGTAACTTTCTGAAAGACAACATGGGAATATTACTATGTCAGAAGCCAAAAAATCCTCTCATCTGATCTTGTAATTCCTTTATTTTAAGGAAATAGGTACAGTCACAAAGGTAGAAGTGAAAGGCAGTTTATTGTTGTTTATCTTTTAATAAAGAAAAATGGGAGAAAAATAAATGCCTAATACTGTAGAATTTAGTAAAACTTGTTAAATGCAGTAGAGTACTGTTTAGCTCTCAGATTGTGTTCAGAAAATATTTACTACCATGGGGAAGTGTTCAAAATGTGTTGAGAGAAAAGGCTATAAGAAAGCAAGTATAAGACGATTTTGTGATTCATATGTATGTACATATATGCACCATATATGAGTGCTTTTGAGAAACAAATACCTACCAAACTTCTAAGGTCTATAGGTGGTAGCATGAGAAACAGTTCTTAGAATGTCTGTGTGGTTTTCTGGTTTTTTGGCACTGGGCAAATTGTTGGCATTGAGCAAGTATTAGGTTTCTGTTAGAGAAAAAAATAGTAACTTCACTTGGAAAAAGATGATTTTGGTTGGTCATTGTGAGGTTTAAAGAAAGCAAATCCTGCAGAGTAGGGCTCCCAGGCGTTGCTGGCACCTCGTGACAGGCCGGCCTTGGACCCAGGCGTGGGGCACTTGCCCCTGGAGCCATTCTGCCCAGAAGCCCAGCTTGACCGTGAGCCTGCAAGTCTTTGGGTATCTATGTATGTAGGGCAGTGTCCCCTCCCTCACAGGCCCAACGTCCTTGTGGTTTCTTAAAGAGCTTTTAGCCGAGACCCTGTGAGGTTTGCTGGGATTCTGCATGGTGGGAGGGCATTGTTTAATCAAGCACGCTGAAAGCTGGCGTTTGCAGGATCCCATTTTCCAGTCTTGTTAAGCCTCCCTGGCATGCCTAACACAGACATTTATGTCCTTGCGGTTTTGTGCCTAAAAGGGTAAAAATAAACTTGCTTGCTGCTCAGAATGGATGCCGAGCTGTGTATCTTGGGTTGGACGCCGATGCCAGATGGTGTTGCACCTCCTGCCGGGTTAATGAATAGGCATTTGCTGAAAACCTTGAGCTGCTCTTGAATTGTCCTGTGCACCTTAAACACAAAGCTCTGCGAGAGACGATCTGCACTTGTTTCTTTTTTTCTCCCCCTTTTGATTTTAGGAAGGAGAAAGAGGTGACACTGCCTCTCTGGAATAATTTCCTGTTGAGTTGCATTAATTTTATTGCTAGTGTTGTATAGATATATATCCCTAAATAAACATTTGTGCCAACTTCTGGGAAAAGTAAATTTCTTCTCAGAGCTGTCTGCAGTGGAAGCTTTAAAACACAGTTCTGCTTCTGCCTTAGGTGGAACCGGATGCATGTGTGAGTGGAGCCAGTAAAAGTGGGGTTTGTGGCTGTATTACCGCTTCCTTGGGATGTTCCATGTGCATTCTGGGCCACTCACTCTCACAAAAGCCTTGGGCAGTAACAAGGAGGTAGGTAGCAGAATATTACCTCTTGAGTCTACCTAGTAGTTGGTCACCAGTTTGGAGATAAGGTGGCTGTCTAGGTGTTGTGCAATAATAATTAATCTTTAGCTCACAGGCCGTGAGCAAAGATGGTTGGGAGATTTTTAGAATCCAAGCTTTGGGCCTGCCAGCATGAATTCTTTTCTTGCCCCAGGAGTTGCAGACCCCTCAGAGAATATAGATTGGA
This sequence comes from Smutsia gigantea, assembly GCA_032199065.1. Lineage (NCBI taxonomy): Eukaryota > Metazoa > Chordata > Mammalia > Pholidota > Manidae > Smutsia > Smutsia gigantea. The sequence continues at coordinate 957,098 of JAVSCE010011987.1, read as the reverse complement.
GCATATGGTTTTGCTCTAATCATTTAAGCAGATTGGGAATCCTGCCTCCACCACCAAGTCTTTTGAGAGAGAGGAGTCTACTCTGTCCTGCCTCCACTGTTCGGCACTGGCTGAAGCATTTATCTTTTGTGAGCATTTGTGCCTTGGCTTGATATTAGTTGGTATTTGGTGGCTTAAAATGGTCAATGCTGCATGAGAACCTCACTGTAGGAAGCCAGTAAAAAGTCGAAATTGGGAGCTGTTATACCAAAATCCAGTATCCTTCCAGGGTCCAGGCAGATTGCTCAGGCTGTTAAGGTCCAGCAGTGTTTATTAATGGCTGTGGCTATGAAGGTCACATGTCTGTTTTATTCTCATGGTTTCTGATCTCAGATGTCTCCAGAACACAGATGGCATTGGTGTTGTGCGTGATGGGATTGTCAGCCTCCAGAACTGAAACACCCTTTGGAATATTCCTGTCAATGGGTGGATTCTTTCAGGTTCCAAAACCTAGGAGGCTCTATTCCTTTTACTCACTCTGAGCAGCGGGTGGAATGGGTTTCCTTTAGCCTCATTCATTTGTGCAATCCTAGTACTATGGCATTAAGTAAATCCCATTGTAAAGTTTGCCTAGAGCCTTTTAATGTCTATAATCTTTGCTCTCCTTGATGCTTGGTGTGTGTGTTTGAGCAAGAACTTCTGAATGGGCTGGATGATCTCCATTCCCAGAGCTGGTTTTATTCATGAAGATAGTATTTAAAAGTGGCCTTTATTCTGTCTGCTGTTCTGGGCGAAGACTACCAGTTAGCTTTGATTGAGGCCTGGGGAGTCTAGGCTTTGGTCTGCCCATGAGACTTGTGCTCTCCTGCAAGTCACCTAATCTGTCTGGGCGTCTTGAACAAATGATCTCGAAGCTCTCCCCACCTTTAAATGCTGTGAGTTTGAGAATAAGGTATACCTTCATTATTTGGGGGGGAGAATTCCAGGGTAAAAGATTAGATAATCCTCATGGAATAAAAAATAACTTTTTATTGGTTTATCATTTAAGGTAGCTCTCCTTAGGTTCCTTTTTGGAACTCTGGATATGGTCTTCGGGAGAGAGACTTCTCATTGCCTATATAGTTGTTCTTTAACCTTTCGTTAGACACTGTTTAGGGCCTATGCTATAAGTAAGTAGCAGAAGTGGAAATTTCCTCTGAGCATAGACGTGGTCCAGATTTGCCTTGTGTTTGGGAATTACAACTCATGACCTATCCTTGGTGTTTGAAAGAATATTTTTTCCCCTTTCCTGAAAAGAGATTTTAGATTGTTGCCTCTGGTGCTCAGGTACTAGCATGGATTGTGTATTTAAAGTTTTTTTTTCCTTCAGATCTTAAAGTAAAAAAACATCTACGTAGTATTAAGGGAACTTCTTAAAACATTCTTCAGTGTGGTTTTTTTTTTTGGATTCAGTATAGGAGCTGTTTTCAAAGCAAAGGGATCACTTAAAAACATGAAAGCTCAGATTTCTTCGTATGCTAGCTAACTGTTTTCTGTTAGGTGTGAAATGGTTTTTCTATTACGTGCAGCTCCTCGTGAATGAGAGCTGATGCTTGTAAATGTTATGGGTCTTTGACTCCACCTGTAAAGGCTGTGTCTCCTGTCTCAACAGACTAAGAAGTGTAATAGTTTGAAGGGAATACTTGTGTTCACTGGATTTACAAGAAGAGTTCCTTAAGTCGTAGGCTTCCCCTTTGAATTTTCAGCTATTTAAAAAATTCCTCTCAAGGTAACGCAGTTAATTCAATGATTTTGTTCATTCATTAGTTCACCAGGCATTTACTGCATTTTTACTGTGCCACGGACTGAGGTGCATGCAAGGGAGTGGCTGGTGGATCGGGGATGCAGAATGAATAACCATTTATTGCTGTCAAGAACTCACCACATTCGAGAGTTAATAGGCATATATACCACAAAATACTTGAACCCATTTTTTAAAAAGTCCTCCAAGCCCGTAGAAATTGGGATATTTTTTCATTTGAACTTTGCTATGATGTTGAGGAAATTTCTGGGTCAGGAAGAGCCTTCTAGGCAGAGGGGAGAACATTAGCATTGGTGAAATGATGTTAACACTTGTTCCAGAAATAGTAATTTCCATAGTAATTATTGATAGAAAATTCACTTAAAAAGGTAGATTGAGGTATTGATTGTTCAGAAGAGGACTTCTTATATTTTCAGGTGGGTCTAACACTTCAATTTCCAGGCTTGGGATTAAAAGGAGATTTTTGAGTCTCCTGGTACAACTTGCTATCCTTTGGTATAGAAGATGATACCCTATTGTTAGGTGGAGGAGGAAAAGGAAGGTGTGAAGGGCTCACTTCTTGATCTCTAGTAATTCTTATATTACACGTAGGGAAGAAAACTCTTGAATTAGGATTCATGTCCAACTACTCTAACAGAAACCCCAAACAGTAGTGACTTAAACAAGATAGAGTTCCACTTTCTTTTATGTTAACGTTGGCTGGAGTGGTATGTCCATTCTACTAAAGTCTCAGCGTCCCAGCTCCTTCTGTCAGTTGCTCTGCCATCTCCGGTGTTGCTGTCCTTCGTATGAACACAGACAAGGGAGGAAACAGGGTGGGAGGCAGGGCAGGAGGAGGTGATGGCCCAGAAGTTGCCGTGTTTCTTCTACTCACACCGCACTGGGCAGAATTTGACCCCATTGCCGCCCACTGCCAGGAGATGCTTGTAGCCTGCTTAGTTTCCACTTGTGTGGAACAAGGGGGGAAGAGCTTTGGGGCAAGGGTGGCAGTCTCACACAGCCCTGTTTGGACCCCGTTGTCTGTGGCTGATGCTTTTGCAGCTAGAAAGAAGAGGTTCTTTAAACCCTGAGTAACCAAGAAGGGTAGCCATAGCCCACTTTCTTGGAGTTCTTTGTATTGAAGAATTGAACAGATTTTACTTATCTCCATCTGCCTCTTCAGACTCTCTGGCCTCAAGCTGCCCTCCAGGAGCATCACCACCATGGGCAACACAGATGCACTGCTGGACATGCACACTGCTTGCTCTCAGGGTCTGCCTGGCACTGAAGGTGTCCAGCCTTCTGACCTAGCAGTCCTCAGAACTGCTGAGCAATTGGCAGCAATGTCCGGGGAGTGTGTTGGAAGGTGCCTTGTGCTCTTGAGTCTAGCTGGACGTGAGGCTTGGCTGTCTTAGTCCATCTGGACTCCCTCCAAGGTGGCTGAGTTAATAAGATCTTCTGGGCATTTCAGTACAAAGTAGCCTATGGACCTGGAGTTCCCTTCATGTGGGTCAGCACAGACATGCCACCATGTTTCTTGTAGCAGCTGCTCCCAAACACGCCTCAAGACATCGACCACCTGCAGGAGAAGCCGGTTAAATGTGTGGGTTCCTGCAGTCCACTACAGTGGGCCAACTAAAGCAGGTTCTTGGGGTGGTGCCCAAGAATGGACATTTAAGCAACACCCCTTCCACATGGAGCTGATGGTGGGCATGGTTTGGGAACCACTGCTTGGTAACCATTCACTTACTACTTACAAGGCTTGCTAAGCACATCACATTTCCCCTTTCATTGAGGAGTTTATGTTACAGCTTAATTTGTAAATGCTAGGCATCAGGCTGTTTCTGACACTCAGTAAGTATGACAGAAGCAAAAGTTTGTTTTCTGAATGAATAGTATTTGTGTGCAGCTCCCCACCTCCGTTGAAATGTATTCTCATGGCATATTAAGTTGTCTTACAACATTTTGGTTAACAGAAAGTAAAAATTAGCACCAGGAAATGGCTGCATGTGTATCACTTTAGAGAAATTAAATACTTTTATATCTTCCAAAATTGGTGATAGATTTGAAAGTAAACATTAAACTCCATTCTGGAGTTTTTATGCTAAGCCAGTGTTTCTTAGGGAAATCTTTTCCACGTAATTCGACTTAATTCTTGAAGTACCTGACTCCTTCCTTTCCTCATTGCATGCCTTTGCTCCCCATTGTCCACCCCTCCCAGGAAGGCAAATGTTTTCATGTTTCCTGATAAGACAAAGTCTCCCAGGATGGGGCTGGAGTCTTGGAGCCAAACGGGGCAAAGTGCTATAAGCCGTGGGTCCAGCTGCTGACTGAAAGCCACTTTCCCTTTCGTGCCGCCTGCGGTCTGCCAGGCTGCGCTCCTGTGGGGACGGGTGGTTCAGGGCTGGCTGCTGGCTGCAGCTGTATTTTGTTTGCTTGCTCTCTTTTCTTTTTCTAAAAACAGTAGCCTGTACCTCATTCTTGTATTCACCCTGTGGTGATGAAGCATTAAATCTCTGTTGAGAAAACGTAATAATTTTCACTGTGTTCTGCATGCTGGTCCAGCAGCTCCTTAATGTCAACATTGTTTGTTTTTCTCCAACTATCTGATCATTTCCATATTCATTCTGTGGTTTTGTTCCTCTTGTCATTCAGGATTCTCTTCTTAGGGTTGACCAGGAATCCTCTGCTTTTTCTTCTCCTCTTGTATTTGAACCTTCAACTTGGGAACGGTTACCCAACGATCCTTTGCTTGGGAATGGCCCCTGCATAATGACTGCTCTGCAGTCCTGTTGCTGTGGAGGGGGGAAGCAGGTATTGATTGGGTACCACCTGGGTGCCCTGTACATAGAAGTTCAGCCGATGGCAGGATTGAACATGGTCCTTGCCCACCAGAAGGTCAGTGTTCTGACAAAAGTAACACCTCATGCCCAGTTAGACTCTTAATGCCGGTGACTTAAAGTGTGTTTCTGGAATACCCGAGGGTTTAATTCTCTCTGCCTCAGGTTTACTTCTCTGAAATGAAGAATTGATTACATAGGCCTTTAAAGATGGCAAGAAGTCTTTTATTTGGACAGTGATGACTATTTTAACTGTCTCTCCCACCTCCCAATAAAGGCTGAGAAAGTCACAAATTTAGGGAAGTATTCCAGAAATATGTGGATGACTGACCTTGGGAAGGACACTTAATAGTCATGGTTGAAGGTTTCAACAGATTTTCTGCCAAGGGCATGTAGCCTTTGACCTGATTGCTTCAGACAGGGTCATGTGGAGGTCCCCTGACACTGTCTCCCTTTGGGAGCTTTGGAAGTTTCTCTCATCTCTGCAGGGATGCTGCCTTTGCAGAGAGGCAGCCCTTCTTCCTGGGCCATGGCACTCATTGCTCATCAGTGGTATCACTGCTGACTTCCCTTCTGATCTCTAACTAGCCATTGTTCAGTGTAATCAGACGAGCCCAGTTTGTCTTGGAATGTTGTCTCTGTTAGCAATCTGCCTATCCCCGTGCATCCACTCACTCAGGGAATGCTGGGACACCTGGGCACCCAGCCCTGTTCTCATCCCCAGTGGTGAGCAGAATAGATGAGGCCTTTGCTCTCATGGAGCTTATGTTCAGGCAAACAGAATAAACAGAATAATTCCAGATAGTTACATGCCTGCAAGGGAAAGGGAAAGTTAAAGGAGAAGATGCGTTTTATAAAACAACCAGGGATAATTTGATCCCTTACATGGAGATTGTGAGTTGAAGAAGGAGGGGTCAGCCGCAGGAGGAATTTGCCAGGCAGAGGAGAAAGCATATATATACAAAGACCTTGGGAGGCCAGAGCAGAATGGGCAGGGTTTTTCTGGGGGGTCAGGGGGTGGGGGTGTGTGTGGTTGAAGTAGCAGAAGGCCAGGCCGAGACAGCTTGCATAGAGCCAGGGTAAGGAGTTTTGGATTTCCCCTAAGTGTGATGGGCAGTCATTGGAGTAAAGAAGACAGCTTTATTATATAGCCAAGAAGGCTGTGTAAATGGCCTCACGTTTCTGTCAGCGCCAGTATTCTCGGGTTACTTACTCCTTTGTGGACATTAGTGATCCAAGGGCCAGGTTATACATTTTACTTCCTGGACGTGACATGCCCTGCCAGCTTTGCTGCCTTAATAGATTGATCGCACGCAGTGGAGGCCTTTGTCTGCCACAGCAGAAGCTGTACTTTGTGACTATTTTGACTGGTGAAGGGTCTGTGGAAGAAAGTTTGGGCCGCTCTGATGGTCTGTCTGCCCCCACACTGCTGGTAATTAATATTCCTACTTGACTCTTGGTGGTGTAGGGAGAGGAAAGGGAAATTGAATAAAGTATGGAGCCAGTCACTGTGAATCCATGTTCCTTGCGCTGTGACTCTGTATTTCCCTCCCGCACCTGGGACTGTGCCTGGGGTTTTCTGTTGTCACTGTAAATTATTACAAGGGCTCATAAAGACTTAAAGGTCATGTGTTATATAGCAAATAAAAAGCACATCCATAGACTTTAAGTTATGATAGTGCCTGGGAGTCGATAAATTGCTTTGGATTTCGAGCACAGACAAAAAAAAATGGATTTACACTTCTGTTTTGGGGAGTTTATCTCTTGGGTTTATTTGCTCAACTGCTTTAATAAAGGCCATCGTTGGGCTTGCTCTTACTCTGGGAGCTGTTTCCTAACGATGGAGAGGATGTGCTGTTGGCCTCTGGGGCCAGTTTGTTCTAGTTGATGCAGGTTGACTTGTGAACCAATAGGTACAATAAAGTGTTAAGTGATAATGTAAAGGGAGGTCCAGGCCTCATGGGAGCATAAATGTGTCTTTCGGGAGCACCAAAGGGGGGTTGTCAGCACACTTTGCGCTGGTGCAGGGGATGGGGTATTGTAATCCCCTTATTCTTTGGCTATGATAAGCAAATAACTTTTCCCTGACCCTACTATTCAAAAAGCCTCTCTTTTTTCATATTCTTTCTTGTTGGGGAGCCAGCAGATAGAAGAGAAGACGGGATGCTGGGAGGGGGAGGGGAAGGGCATCAAATGCCCTTGTGCAGCCTTGGGGAGCCCCTCGGGAAAAGGGTCCCCATCCTCTGCCATGCCCGGTCACCCTATGGCAGCTCCAGGCAGGGTGAACAGTTTTTATGCTGTGCCTCTGTATCCTTTTGTCCTTTTGCCTCTGGTGTGACCTGTGCTTGTCAGACCTCCAAGGTGGACATCACTGCTGAGTTGAGGCGACAGCTGCAGGATGCTAATGAGAAAACAGAATGGCTGTCTGAGGAGGCCTGGGTGGCCGCAGGGCGCCAGCATCTTTATCGGTCTGACACAGTGCCTGGGGGCCCATCTCCCTGTGCCAACTGCCTGCGGTTTTTTTATTTTCTATTAATATGAGGACAGTGACTACTCATTCCTCCAGAAGCTGCTGGTTAGCACTCAGGCTTAAACTGCTTCAGGCTAACGTGTAGTTTCTGTCTGTAATACAAGCCGTCAGGGTTTGGTATGGTTGCTGAATTAATTATTTTCCTTCCCATAATTATTAATACAGTAGTTGATTGATACTAATGAATACATGCAACTAGTTTTATAGGATTATGATTATTATTGAATGCTTTTGAAACCACCTAACCCAAGAACTTGGACTTGGCAGTAACTTGCATCTGTCTGTGTGTTCCTCTTCTCTCGCATCCCCTGCCTCCTGCCCAAGCAGCCACTAGCCAGAATTTTCTGTTTATCACTCTTGTTCAGCTTCTCTACCATGTGGCTGGCCCAGGGCAGGGTTCCCAGCTAGGAGTATTGTGGAGGTTTCTGCCTCCGGCTGCCAGCCTCTGTAGCCACGCTCACTTTTTTTTTTCTTTTTTGTATGTGGATGAGTGGGTGGGAGGGAATGTCCCTTAGGGACTGCCCCTACTTGTGAGGTAGCAACATCTCATAGTACATTCAACCTGGATCTCTTTAGTCATTCTTCATCTGGTAAGACCCATTTTTCCCCTCCTATAGTAATCATTTTGTAATGTTCTCTTTGCCATCCTGAATGCAAGTCAAAGACAGTATAACCTTACTAGCACACATAATTTCAAAAAAAGAAAAATCCATGCAATTTCGTAGCTAATGTACAAGATATGAAAGCAATACATAATCAAATAGGTATTTTGTTACCTAAATGCTTAGGCTCAACTGTACTAAGAAGACAAAAAGAAGTCATCAGATAGGTCCCTGCACCTATGGGGAAAATCCCCTATAAATACAACAACTCCAAATACAGGGTTGACTCGGTGACTCATTATAGAAGTGGTTTTATCATCAGTGATACGATTTTTTTTTTTTTAAGCTTATGGTAAAGTTCAGAACAAACCACTGTATTATTCTTGGCTCTTTATACATGATAGGTGCATTCTGGGAAAGTTTAAGAATATGTTAAAACTTTGCAAAAAGTAGTTTGTCCTCATATTTGCTCCTGACTAGTGGGTCTTCATTTCCACACCAGGTCAGACTCCTCCAGGGTGCTGGCTGGTGGTGCAGATTCCTGGGCGCTCCCCTTGGAGATCAGCAGAAATGGGGGGACTCTGGAATTTGTACTTTATTGAACATCCCTGGTCATTCCAGTGCACTTAGTGGGTCCTGGGACAAGTTTGGGACATACTATCTGAAACTGTCTGTCCTTATTTGCCTTATTGGCTATCTTAATATTTGTTAATAAAAGAACTGTTGGTCTTCCAAGTAAGCTAAAGATCAGTCACAGGAGGAATGATCTGGTTTTCGGTGAGCCCTGTAAGGTACGTTTCTAGCTCCATGATTCTTAAAAAGGGCATCTTCAAAAGTGCGGTGCTGGAGGCATTCCAAAACCCTAGAGGTACCTAGGGTCTTACGAGGCACAGAAGTATGAGGAGGCGCAGGGGTGTTCTAAAAAAGGGTAGGAGTTGATCTGTACTTGTTTTTGCACAACAACTCTTTGCTGATTGTGACCTTAAGCAAGACATTCAGCCTCTGCAGATGGAGTGGTGAGACCTCTTTGGCCCCTGGAGGCCCACGGCACTTTGGGTTTAGTAGACCCCTTTCTTCATTTCAAATATATTGAAATTGCAAAATATTGAAATATTGAAAATTATATTTTAAGATTGCATCCAGAATGGATTATATTCATTTTTATTTTAAAAGAATGAAAACATTGTTAAGGGCCCCTAAAAGTTTCATGGGCTCTAGACTCAGTGTATCATCCCTTGTGGACAAGCTGGCCCTGCACCTTTCTGTAGGTTCTTTTCGTCACCTGAAGAAGTGAGGTGGCAGTTACTTGGCAGGTATGTTGTAGGCATTAGATCTGATATGAGCAAAAATCCTCTAGCCTATTCACTGTCTGGCTTAAGTGGAGTTGTTGTTTACCGGCCAAGAGGAAGCCTTCCATTGAAGACCGAGCTTTCCGTACGGGTGCTCCTCAAAGGTTCAGACTTGCCCTTTCACTGCTCAGTTTTTCTTAATTCATCATTTTGTTTACATGGAAATTCTTTTCCCTCCTAATCTTCACTCTCATTCGCTCCAACACTCCCGCGTCCTCATGATTCCCACCGTCTGTCGGGGTTGACGCCCCTCCCACCCCTTTGGGGCGGGGGAAATCACGTGGTCACGTGCTCAACTTTTAAAGGAGAATGAATGGCGACGCATTTGGTTTTACTACTGCTGGGAGGATTTCTTCATATCGGCCCTAGAAATCCTAATTTCTTCCTGAGCATTCTTGTTCTATGCTGTGTCTTCTTCCCTGACCTCTGGGATTATCTTTCAGGAAGCTGAATTGAGAGACTCAACACTTAGTTGGTAGCAAGCTGGCTGGTGGAGGAGAGAATGGGACCACAAGTAAGAGAGGGCGTGAGGATGGAGGGCAGGGCCCCCAGAGGCGATCTTGATGCCGTTGCTGGGCATCATTATGCCTTCGGGAATAATCAGTCCATCAGGAAATCATTATGCCTTCAAGCCCAAGAGACTGGCTGAAACGGTATCTTTTCAGATAATTCGATACTGCCCTTGGATCGTAAAACCACCGAGCAGCTTGTGAACAAGTACTGAGCTCCTGATGGGTGCCATGCACCGAGGATGTTGACCTCAGTGAGGATATGTCCTTCTGGGAGGGAATCGCACACTGCTCAACAAACAGCTGAGACCGTTTCGGGTATTCCTAAGTGCTCTAAACGTGACAGAGCAGGGCAGTGTGGACGTGTGTGACGGAGGGCCTGCTGTCCCTAGGCTGCGGTGAAACACATTTGAGATGAGGCTTCAGGGAGCCAAGAGGACAGTCCTGCACAGATCGGGACAGAGGGCATTCACAGCAGGAAGGGCAGCCGGTACAAAGGCCCCGAATCGGGAACAAGCCCTGGCACAGCCCAGGAGAGGCCAGAGGCCAGTGGGCGTGCACGCTGCTGCATAGGGAGAGAAAGGGAAGAGGTGGAGGGCCAGCTCACATAGATCAAATGTGGTAATTAGTTACAGCAGCAATAGGAAACTAATACGGCTGCTCTCTCCCAGATGTGTGCCACAGATCAGGAGAAGGCCTGGCTGAGAGGAGAGAGTGAGCTCATCCACTCTCTTATGCCAGACTATTCATACCAGCAACCTGGGGTCCTTTGCCTCTGGGGTCCTGTGGCGTCTGAGTGTGGCTGGGAGCCCCTGGATGATTTTATGACTGGAGGTGGTATTTGATTTATACATCTGGTGTCCAGTGCCCTGTGGAGGGTGAAGGCTGGTGGTGGCCATGAGGGCGAGCGAGGCAGGAAGACCAGCGGGGAGCCATGCCCGAATCCGGGTGGGAGGTGAGGGTACCTTGGATTGGGGGTGAAGTAGTAGAGATGGTGAAAAATAGTGATAGTTGGGATAAGTATAGGAGGCAGAAGTATTAGAATTACCAGAAGATTAACAGAGAGGTGGGAGGGAATGAGGAGATGCGCATATGCAGTCCGGGTTTGGTTTGAGCGCCAGGTGTCATTTGCCAAGCAGATGTGGGTGTCTGTCTGAAATCAGCTCTGTTTGGGGCCCGCTAAGCTGGGGCAGTTCCTAAGCATTCAGGCGGAGCTAGTGAGGAGACACTTGGATATTTGGGTGTGGTGTGCACTTCCATGAGGGGTCAAGGCTGGATGTATGAGTCTGAGACCACGGCATGGGGTGCCCTCGCTATGGGAGAGGAGGGAGAGAGGGGGTCCCAGGACAGAGCCCGGGGCTCGCCCAAGGTGGGGAGGCCAGGAATGCTGCAGTGTCCCGGAGGCAGATCAATAGAATGAGCAGCGCTATAAATAGAAATCCCTATGGAGATGACAGAAAACCAGCAGTATGCCTGCCTCGAGAAGGAATAGTGATTAATAGGCGCTTTAGAAGCGTGATGTTCTGCTCTGGAATATGCTACCTGAAGAGACTGTTGCTAATTGAGCGATAGGATCCATTAGGGTCTTAACATTGTCTCGTATTTGTGGTAGCGATTACTGGCTTTGTGGCAAAGCCCTTTGGCATTTGTGGATGGAGTGTATTCATTATTATTAAGTAGAATTTCCTGAAATGAATGTCAGTTTCTTTTTCTCCTAAGCTTTGCTTTATGAATTACCATAAAGTATATATAAGCAACTCGTGAAAGGTGAGCAGAAAGAGAGAAGGGTGAATTCTGAAGCGTCTGATGGCCTCTCACTGCTGAACCTTGGCATTCTTCCACATGGAATGGGAGCGAGGCCTAGCATGGGCAGAGGCAAAGGACCCCAGGTTGCTGGTATGAATAGTCTGGCATAAGAGAGTGGATGAGCTCACTCTCTCCTCTCAGCCAGGCCTTCTCCTGATCTGTGGCACACATCTGGGAGAGAGCAGCCGTATTAGTTTCCTATTGCTGCTGTAACTAATTACCACATTTGGTGGCTTACAGCAACACAAATTTGTCTTGTGGTTCCGGAGGTCACAGGTCTGAAGTGGGTTTGTAGTAGGCTGAATGGTGCCCTCCAAAGATTTCAGGTTCTAACTCCCTGTAAACATTACCTGACATGGTTATGGTACTTAATTCCACACGTAACTCATTCTGCCCATCACAGAGGGCAATTATTTATGAATAGTATATAACATGAGGAAATCAGTCTGTCTGGGAAACCTAACGTGCCCACCTGAGGTTACGGTGGCCTGCTTATCATCCTTCTCCACGTGGTGAGCCAGCCAGACCTTCGCCTTGCAGCCTCCATAGCAAGCTTGCCTTCTCAAGGCACACAGCAAGCCATTTGGTACTTGTCTTTTTCCATCTGGCTTATTTCACTGAGCATAATACCCTCTAGCTCCATCCATGTTGTTGCAAATGGTGGGATTTGTTTTCTTCTTATGGCTGAATAATATTCCATCGTGTATATGTACCACATCTTCTTTATCCATTCATCTACTGATGGACACTTAGGTTGCTTCCATTTCTTGGCTATTGTAAATAGTGTTGCCATAAACATAGGGATGCATATGTCTTTTTGAAACTGGGCTACTGCATTCTTAGGGTAAATTCCTAGGAGTGGAATTCCTGGGTCAAATGGTATTTTTATTTTGAGTTTTATGAGGAACCTCCACACTGCTTTCCACAATGGTTGAAATAATGTACATTCCCACCAGCAGTGTAGGAGGGTTCCCCTTTCTCCACATCCTCACCAGCATTTGTGGTTGTTTGTCTTTTGGATGGTGGCCATCTTAACTGGTGTGAGATGTATCTCATTGTGGTTTTAATTTGCATTTCTCTGATGATTAGCGATGTGGAACAATCTTTTCATGTGCCTGTTGGCCATCTGAATTTCTTCTTTGGAGAAGTATCTGTTCAGATCCTCTGCCCATTTTTTAATTTGATTATTCGCTTTTTGTTTGTTGAGGTGCGTGAGCTCTTTATATATTTTCAATGTCAACCCTTTATTGGATATGTCATTTATGAATATATTCTCCCATACTGTAGGGTGTCTTTTTGTTCTACTGATGGTGTCCTTTGCTGTACAGAAGCTTTTCAGCTTGATAAAGTCCCACTTGTTCATTTTTGCTTTTGTTTCCTTGCCCAGGGAGATGTGTTCATGAAGAAGTTGCTCATGTTTATGTCCAAGAGATTTTTGCCTATGTTTTCTTCTAAGAGATTTATGGTTTCATGACTTACATTCAGGTCCTTGATCCATTTTGAGTTTACTTTTGTGTATGGGGTTAGCCAGTAGTCCAGTTTCATTCTCTTCCATGTAGCTGTCCAGTTTTGCCAACACCAGCTGTTGAAGAGGCTGTCATTTCCCCATTGTATGCCCATGGCTCCTTTATCGTATATTAATTGACCATATATGTTTGGGTTAATATCTGGACTCTATTCTGTTCCACTGGTCTATGGGTCTATTGTTTTGTACCAAATTGTCTTGATTACTGTGACTTTGTAGTAGAGCTTGAAGTTAGGAAGCAAGATCCCCCCTGCTTTATTTTTCCTTCTCAGGATTGCTTTGGCTATTGGGGGTGTTTTGTGGTTCCAAATGAATTTTAGAACTATTTGTTGCATTTTGTTGAAGAATGCTGTTAGTATTTTGATAGGAATTGCATTTAATCTGTAGACTGCTTTAGGCAGAATGGCCATTTTGACAATATTAATTCTTCCTACCCAAGAACATGGGATGAATTTCCATTTATTAGTGTCCTCTTTAATTTCTTTCATTAGTGTCTTGTAGTTTTCAGAGTATAGGTCTTTCACTTCCTTGGTTAGGCTTATTCCTAGGTATTTTATTGTTTTTGTTGCAGTTGTATATGGAATTGTTTTCCTGATTTCTCTTTCTGGTAGTTCGTCGTTAGTGTATAGGAAAGCAACAGATTTCTGTATATTAATTTTGTATCCTGCAACTTTGCTGAATTTAGATATTAGTTCTAATAGTTTTGGAGTGGATTCTTTAGGGTTTTTTTTTTTTTTGTCAAAAACCCCTATAGGGAATATCATGTCATCTGCAAACAGTGACAGTTTAACTTCTTCTTTACCAGTCTGGGTGCCTTTTATTTCTTTGTGTTGTCTGATTGCCATGGTGAGGACCTCCAGTACTATGTTGGATAGAAGTGGATAGAGTGGGCATCCTTGTCTTGTTCCCGATCTTAAAGGAAAGGCTTTCAGCTTCTCTCTGTTAAGTATGATGTTGGCTGTGGGTTTGTCATATATGGCCTTTATTACATTGAGGTATTTGCCCTCTATACCCATTTTGTTGAGAGTTTTTAACATGAATGGATGTTGAATTTTGTCAAATACTTTTTCAGCATCTATGGAGATGATCATGTGGTTTTTGTCTTTCTTTTTGTTGATGTGGTGGATGATGTTGATGGATTTTCTAATATTGTACCATCCTTGCATGCCTGGAATAAATCCTACTTGATCATGATGGATGATCTTTTTGATGTATTTTTGAATTCGGTTTTCTAATATTTTGTTGAGTATTTTTGCATCTATGTTCATCAGGGATATTGGTCAGTAATTTTCTTTTTTTGTGGTGTCTTTGCCTGTTCTTGGTATTAGGGTGATGCTGGCTTCATAGAATGAGTTTGGAAGTATTCCTTCCTCTTCTACTTTTTGGAAAACTTTAAGGAGGATGGGTATTAGATCTTCACTAACTATCTGATAAAATTCAGCCATGAAGCCATCTGGTCCAGGTGTTTTGTTCTTAGGTAGTTTTTTGATTACCAATACAATTTCGTTGCTAGTTATTGGTCTGTTCAGATTTTCTGTTTCTTTCTTAGTCAGCCTTGGAAGGTTGTATTTTCTTAGAAATTTGTCCATTTGTTCTAGGTTATCCAGTTTGTTAGCATATAATTTTTCATAGTATTCTCTCATAATTCTTTGTATTTCTGTGGTGTCCATAGTGATTTTTCCTTTCTCATTTCCGATTCTGTTTATGTGTGTATACTCTCTTTTTTTCTTGATAAGTCTGGCTAGGGGTTTATCTATTTTATTTTCTCGAAGAACCATCTTCTGCTTCCATTGATTCTTTCTATTGTTTTATTCTTCTCAATTTTATTTATTTCTGCTCTAATCTTTATTCTGCCCCTCCTTCTACTGACTTTGGGCCTCATTTGTTCTTCCTTTTCTAGTTTCATTAATTGTGAGTTTAGACTGTTCATTTGGGATTGTTCTTCTTTCCTGACGTAGGCCTATATTGCAGTATACTTCCCTCTTAGCACGGCCTTTGCTGTGTCCCACAGATTTTGCGGTGTTGAATTATTGCTGTCATTTGTCTCCATATGTTGCTTGATCTTCGTTTTTATTTGTTCATTGATCCATTGATTATTTAGGAGCATTTTATTAAACCTCCATGTGTTTGTGGGCTTTTTCATTTTCTTTGAGTAATTTATTTCTAGTTTCATATTTTTGTGATCTGACAGGCTGGTTGGTATAATTTCAATCTTTTTGAATTTACTGAGGCTCTTTTTGTGGCCTAGTATGTGATCTATTCTTGAAAATGTTCCATGTGCGCTTGAGAAGAATGTGTATTCTACTGCTTTTGGGTGGAGAGTTTTGTCGATGTCTGTTAGGTCCATCTGTTTTAATGTGCTTTTCAGTGCCTCTATGTCCTTATTTATTTTCTGTCTGGTTGATCTATCCTTCAGAGTGAGTGGAGTGTTGAAGTCTCTGAGAATGAATGCATTGCATTCTATTTCTCCTTTTAATTCTGTTACTATTTGTTTCACATATGTAGGTGCTCCTGTGTTGGGTGCATAGATATTTATAATGGTTATATCCTCTTGTTGGATTGACCCCTTTAGCATTATGTAATGTCTGTCCTTGTTTCTTGTGACTTTCTTTGTTTTGAAGTCTATTTTGTCTGATACAAGTACTGCAACACCTGCTTTTTCTCCCTACTAGTTGTATGAAATATCTTTTTCCATCTCTTCACTTTTAGTCTGTGTATGTCTTTGGGTTTGAACTGAGTCTCTTGAAGGCAGCATATAGTTGGGTCTTGTTTTTTTATCCATTCAGTGACTTTATGTCTTTTGATTGGTGCATTCAGACCATTTACATTTAGGGTGATTATCAATAGGTATGTACTTATTGCCATTGCAGGCTTTAGATTCCTGGTTACCAAAGGTTCAAGGGTAACTTCCTTACTATCTAAGTGTCTAATTTTACTCACTTAGTATGCTATTCCAAACACATTCTAAAGGTTCTTCTTTTTTCCCCTCCTTTTTTTCCTTCTCCATTCTTTATATATTAGGTATCATATTCTGTACTCTTTTTCTATCCCTTTTTGTTACCTCTGGTGACAGCTATTTAGCCTTAGGAACACTTCCATCTATAGCAGTCCATCCAAAATACACTGTAGAGATGGTTTGCGGGAGCTAAGTGCTCTCAGCTTTTGCTTATCTGGAAATTGTTTAATCCCTCCTTCAAATTTAAATGATAAACTTGCCAGATAAAGTAATCTTGGTTCAAGGCCCTTCTGCTTCATTGCATTAAATACATCATGCCACTCCCTTCTGGCCTGTAAGGTTTCTGCTAAGAAGTCTCATGATAGCCTGATGGATTTTCCTTTGTATGTGATCTTATTTCTCTCTCTGGCTGCTTTTAATAGTCTGTCCTTATCCTTGATCTTTGCCATTTTATTTATTATATGTCTTGGTGTTGTCCTCCTTGGGTGCCTTGGGTTGGGAGATCTGTGCACCTCCATGGCCTGAGAGACTATGTCCTTCCCCATATTTGGGAAGTTTTCAGCAATTACTTCCTCAAAGACAGTTTCTATCCCTTTTTCTCTCTTCTTCTTCTTCTGGTACCCCTATTATGCAAGTATTGTTCTATTTGTATTGGCCACACAGTTCTCTCAGTATTCTTTTATTCCTAGAGATCCTTTTTTCTCTCTGTGCCTCAGCTTCTTTGTATTCCTCTTCCCTAGTTTCTATTTCATTTATCTTCTCCTCCACCATGTCTAATCTGCTTTTAATACCCTCCATTGTGCTCTTCAATGATTGGGTTTCTGTCCTAAATTTGTTCCTGAGTTTTTGAGTATTTTTCTGTACCTCCATGAGCATGTTTATGATTTTTATTTTGAAATCTCTTTTAGGAAGATTTATTATTTCGGTCTCACTCAGTCCTTTCTCTGGTGTTGAGATTTTGCTTTGAACCAGGTTCCTTTCATATTTCATATTTGTATGTGGCGCCCTTTAGTGCCCAAAAGCTCTACTCTCTGGAACTGCTCAGCTCCTGGAGCGATGTTGGGGGTCACAGGGGAGTGATGCTGGTGCCTGGGGGGAGGAAAGAGCTGTTTCCTGTTCCCCAGCTGCTGTGCTGGTCTCCACTGCCAGAACCAGTTGGCCAAACACACAGGTGTAAGCCTCTATACTTTGTGTTTGTAGCTGCCATAGGTGGGGCTTCCCTCTGGCTGGCCTGATGCCAGGGCAGGGGCTGCCAGTTTGCGAGCCAGGTGCAGGCTAGCCAGGCGGAAGGCATAGCAGGCTGTGTATCATGGTGGGGGGCCTTGCAGCTGTGTAGCCAGCCAGGGGGCTGGAGTGCCTGAAGATCATTAAAGTTCCCAACCTGCTGTTCAGAGTTCACCCGGACAATTTTGTCTACCTGTCCTTTCTCCTGAACAGTAAGTTCTGTGCAATCCTTGCCCCTTTAGCAGTTCTCTCACTGTTAGGATGTCTCTCAGACTGCCTGCCCAGATCAGCCAAATATGAGTTCCTGTTTTCCTCAAGCAGGTGGAATCTCCATCTCTCCAGGTATTCCGCCTGTCTTAGCTTTCCAACACCACTAATCACCAGAGCACCATGCAATGCAGGTTCGTTCTCCCAGAGCAGATCTCCAGGGCTAGGTGTTCAGCAGTCCCAGGCCTCCACTATCTCCCGCTCTGTTTCTCTTCCTCCCGCCTGTGAACTGAGGTGGGGGAAGGGCTTGGGTCCCGCCTGGTCACAGCTTTGGTACATTACACTGTTCCATGAGGTCTGCTCTTTTCTCCAGGTGTATGCAGTCTGGTACAGCCTTCTTTCCTGTTGCTCTTTCAGGATTAGTTGTATTAATTATATTTTCATATTATATGTGGTTTTAGGAGGAGGTGTCTGTCTCAACTGTCACGCTGTTATCTTTAATCCAATCTCCTGCATTCTTTATTTTAATAAAACTTTATCCTACTGTCAGCCTCTGGTGAAAATAACAGCATCAATAAGGAAAGGCCTGATTGTTGTGATCAGTGTCAGCTTCCACAGTTTCTTGAGAGCAGGTTGCCTGGTGGTCTCTGTTGCATCAGCTTGGTGTAGGCTGTGTGCATGAAAGGACTAAGACCTGGCCTGCTACCTTGTGTTGCTGGTGATCACTTGTCTTCCTCTTTCTCTTTTGCCTCTTTGTGTATGGGATTGGCCTCTGTACAGCAACCAAAAACCTCTGATTAACTTGTGGCAGAATGATTAACTTGATTCCTGAGCTACCACTTGCCCAGTGTTGAGAGAATGTAAAGCAAGAGTTTTCTGGAAATTTGGAGCATCTCCAACTTCCTCAAAAGTTAAGGATCTGGTTTTACGTGGAAAATCATGGGGAAGACCTGGGTTTCCCCATCCTTACAGTCTGCTCCTGTCTTCTCAGTTTTCTCTGGAAATTCTCCTTTATTATTCAGTTGTGATATATCAAACTATTATTTTCCAGGGAGTGGGAAGATGTCAGTAAGACCTTGAGACTTGGCATTTCTGAGTGATGGTGGTAAACGGACCGGCTGAGCTCCCCTTGGAATAGAATGCTGATTCGTTGAAGCTGATGCTTGTGTGAAATATTTGACTCATCTTCTTGACATCAAGATACTGTTTTGCTCTTTGGAAGGGCTCTGTCTGGACAGGCCTTTTGAGTATTTGCATTTTATTTCCAGAGAGTCTTTGCTGCTGATTGGGTGAAAGCATCGCTCTGAGGAGGACAGAAAGGCAGCCATGTGACAGGCTGGCAGCAAACTGGATTAGGGGCTGGAATTTCAGGTCAGTACAGGGGGTAGCCCAAGTGATGAAATGCCATTTTGTCTGATCAGACATTGGGCTGTCTTTGGAAGCATTAAGTGTGGGTGACCAGGGGCAGACTCCTTCCCACTTTAAGCCACACCTCATTTGCTTAAAAAGAAATTCAGACACAAATATTGGTTCAGGCTTCCTCACAGCTCGAATCCTTGAAGATTCCAAGGTCACACACCCCTTCATTCCCCCCATTCTTAGCTTTCACACTGTGGGTCACGTCACAGGTAGAAGTTGGCCAGGATCACGTTTAGGGCTCAGCTGGGACCTGCGCTAGCACCCGACACTCAGCCTCTCCTCTTAGAATGCAAGATTTAAAAGGACACACTCCCCTGTCTCACTACCTGGATTTGTTTAATGTATATTTGAATCCAAAGGACATGATTATGTGCTTTTGCTTTGTGCTTATAATGGACTTTATAACCTTCACTGTTTTAGATGCTGACCTTAGAAAGGCATTATTTTAAGTTTTCAAGGATGCTGATGGGTTCTAACAGGCTCCATCATCTTTCAGCTATTCTGCGAGAGAAGCTTGTGGAATTGGTGTCTTGTAGCAAGTAACATTTTGCCCTCACCATGTTTGGTGTGTTGCAGTGAGATCAGCAGAAATAAGGAACAAGGTCCAAATCAGACCAGCTTAGTTTGGTTTAGCTGAATTTATAGCCCCAAGGCTGGACACTATAGTTGTATACAGAGGAGTCAGTAGGTAAAAGATGGATAAGTCTGAAGCTTGTTCCCATGGAGGTCCTGTGAGCCCAAACTTGATTTTCAGGTTTCGAGTGGGAAATTCCTTGTTGCAATCCAATACACTTCCAGGATAGAGGGACTGCAGAGAAGAAAAATGAAGATGAAGTAGCTCAGAACCACTTGACAACTGAAAATACAACCATGGTGTTACTACTTAGCACGGAGCCCAGGTTTTTCTGTTGGTTAAGGCAGCTTCATGATCTAAAAAATTTACTGGGAATATCCTGCAGGAAAATTAAAGCTTGACTAGGAAATAGTGCTGGGATCTGAAGCATACTAGAGAGACCCAGGTTTCCTTGTGTAAGCAGGTAATATGATGCGTTCCCCAGCTATTTTCCTGAGAGTTGCACACCCAACATAGGAAGGTGATTAATGAAGACAGATATGGCATTGTTTTTTATGCTGCTGTTTGCCATTTCTGCTCTTTAACTAGGGACTTCCCAGGTCCTCAGTGAATGAGAGAGGTAGGCATGGGGTGGTAGGGGTGAGGGCTCTAGAGCTGGGGGTGTGGGGTGGTGTGGAGCCTGTGGTGGGCAGGTGGTGGGCCAGCTGAATGGACTGGAGTTCTGGAGTCTTGCTTAACACAGGGGTGCTTTTGCCAAGAGGTAAGGCCAGTGTGGGCTTGGCAGAAGGCTGATGTCAGTAGGATAATGGGATGGTGTTTCCTAGGACCCCAATGGCTTGTTTTCTTGTTAGCTATTCTAGGGATTGTGTAAGGAGGTTGTTATCTCTTCTAGGAAGATAAATGTCCCTCGGGTAGGATCCTCAGGGGCTGCATGTGGATTATGCCCAGCGTGGTGTTGGGTGAAAGTTGAATGAATATCTGTGATTTTGGGATATGACTTTTAGGACTTTATGCTGTAACTGTTATTACATTATATTGGGCAGGAGGGGATGGGTAGTTTTGTGTGTGTGTGTGTGTGTGTGTGTGTGTGTGTAGTATAGAGTCAAAACTGTGTTTTTGTAGCTGAAAAGAAAAAGAAAAGAAACGTTTTTTTGAGCACTGATAGGTGCCTGGAATCGTGCCAAGACTGGACTCTCATGTTACATTGTCTCAGTCACTCTCGATTATCCTTTTTATATATGTGAAACTGAGGCTTGCAAAAAGCTTAGTAATTTGCTAGATGACAGTTACCTGGGAGAGTGTAAGGGAAAGTAAGTGTTGGTAGCTGGACACTGAGCTGAAAGCCACCCTCAAGAGGAAATCCATCACAGAGACACCACATTGGCCCCCAGTGCAGCTGGAACCTTCAGCAATTACATTTATTAGACTGTTTCATTTAAGAAGTACAGTTGAGTGGGGAGCTTCCTACAGGACAGTGCCACTGCTTCAACCAAGACAGGTTTGGTTTCTAGGACGCTTTCCTTTTAGAAGGCAAGCCCTGGGGCTCACTGCCTGCTGTGGATTTCAGACTTTTAAGGTCAAAAGGAAGAAGCCTGGACCTCTGCTGAGAGAAGAGGGCTTTCAGTTCCACAGACTGAGTTCCTTGAGGGCAGAGGACCTGTCTTTCGTATCCTCAATGCTGATCACCAAACGAGGCCTTCTGTTGGCTGAAGGGGAAACACTTGGAGAGTTGCAGGGTAACAGTGGGTCATGATGTAGAATAGGGGTTCTGTGCCTTGGCCTTCCCCAAAGGAATCGTCCTGAGATTGGCTGAGAACCGGTTCTCAGGCAGGTGGTGTGCTGGAGGGTGGATACTCCAGGCAGTCAGGAAGCGCTCACTGTGACTGATCACTGGCTGCTCGGCAGTGTGATGGGAAACGGGTCCTCGGTCCTACACTTGCATGCCTCCCTCCTCAAGGGAGCTTATCAG
This sequence comes from Smutsia gigantea, assembly GCA_032199065.1. Taxonomy (NCBI): domain Eukaryota; kingdom Metazoa; phylum Chordata; class Mammalia; order Pholidota; family Manidae; genus Smutsia; species Smutsia gigantea. Next base: position 935,829 of record JAVSCE010011987.1, on the reverse strand, counting down.
GACGCAGAGGGGACGTGTCATTGACGAAGGTGCCAATGACTCCACTCTGACTTCAGACACAGCAGACCATGATACACCTCTTAACATGCTGCCACACCGTGCTTCCCAGCACTGGTTCTCCAAAAGGCACAGAAGAGACGCTCACGGCCCTGCCCATAGGGACTTCACTGCCATACGTTAGACTCTTCATTCATTGTCAGTTTGCTGCTACCACTGGACAAGCTACCCCAGCACTTGGTGGCTTGCAGCAGATCTACGGGCCAGTTGGGTGATGCTTCTGGTAGAGTGGTTTCACGCAGGTGACTAGGTGGTCAGTCTGCTGGCCTTCCCATATGTTGGGAGGTTGACTGGCTGAGTGCAGTCTTGGCTGGTGTCAGCTGGGACAGCTAAGTTCCCTTCCATGTGGTCTGCCCTCTTGCGGAAGGCTAGCCCATGCTGTTTTTGTGGTTCCAAGAGGGTGAGCAGAAGCATGTAGTGAATGCCTTGTGAGGCCCAGGTTCAGAACTGGCAAACCATCACTTCTGCCTTTTATCTGCCGAAGCAAGGTGTAAGAGCAGTCCAGATTCAAAGGATAAGGAGAGTCTTACTGCGAAGGGCATGGATACAAGGACACCATTCATTGGGGCATTAGTGCAGTCAGTCTGCCTCATTCCTTTTATATGAATCCAATAATGCTTGGGGTCTCTTAAGCAGTCCTTACTTCTCTTGTTCCATTCTTTATTAATTAAAACTCGGGGAAGACTGTGTACCATTTACTGTTCATAGTCTCTGAGGATGTCGCCAAGGTGAGTAAGACACTTCAGTTCTGCAGAAGTTCATGACCAAAGGCGTGGGGGAGATGGACATGAAGGTGGCCAAAAAGGAGAGAATTGGAGAAAACCCACAGTTTAGTGGGCTGTGACCCAGAGGAAGGATTGAAACATGTCTGTGGGTGGAGCGGCTTCCCAGAAGAGGAACTAAGACACACCTGGGAGCTGGGAGCAGGAAGCGGTTGGGAGAAGGGTCAGAAGTGGTGGGGGGACCTCAGGAGTTTGCTCTGGAATCTTGGTTTACTGCAAGAAGGGAGTCGTGGGAGATAAGGTTGGGCAAATGTGCTTGGGTCTTGGGCTGGGTGGAAAAGCCGGCCCTTAGGTTTCGGGTCTCAGACACTGTTGATGGCCGAAAGGCAGTTGTTAGCAAATTATTTCTGTTTCCCATTCCCGTGACCTGTGTACTGGAAGGAACATGCAGTGTGATGACTGTGCACGGGTGCCTTTCCCTGCTCAGAAGGCAGGAAGGTGTCGTTTTTGGAGTCCAAACTGTATGCTGAGGCGCCCTGGGTACCCCAGGAGAGTCATGTGGGAGCCGTGGGATGGTGCAAAATTTTGTGAAAACACAGCTACATCTGCCTGACACCACTTAGCTACTGCTGTTAAGTTGTTTGGACCCAACTACTTAGTAAATAGAGCTTTTGGTTTAAGGGTCTCATGAAAAAATTACTGAATTACGAACATCTCAGTAAAGTGGAAAATTAGTTTGCAAACCTCTGGTGGAGTTCAGAGTCCTGCGTTTGAGTCCTGGCCCTGCCTCTAGTTAGGGGTGTGACCTTGGGGCAGTGAGTTACTTTCTCTGACTGGTCTCCTCATCCATTACGTGGAGATGGCACCTCCCTCCCTGGGGTTATGGACAGGAATAACGAGTTCATATAAGCAAAGGACTAGAAGTGGAGCTGGCCAGCATAAGCACTGACCACAGTAGCTACCCTCGTGCCTTCCCACTGTGGGGTCAGCAAGGCCACAGCTGCTGGGCTGCTGAGGTCAGTTCTGTGAAGGCAGCAGGCACACAGCTCAGGTGCCCCAGTTGGAGGAAGCAAGGCCTGCAGAGAAGTTCACGAGCCTTTGAGCAGCGAGTAGGACTTTATGTTCTGCGTGAAATTACAGGCCAAGGTGAATGCTGTTGTCCATCTTTATGCTCGTCCCTGGAGTCCCAGTTCTTCCCCCAGCCTCTCATTTCAAGAAACTTACTTTCCTAACACAGTGCTGGTTTCAAAGTGATGACCTTAGGCACCTCCATTCATAGTCTGTCTCACTGCTGTGTGCCCCACCCCTCAAATGATATGGCCCGTCAGGTGAAAGGGGCACGAGACGGTGTCTCTGCCTTGTCATCTCCTGCACTAAGGGACAGCAGCAGGACGACGAGCTGGGAGGGAGTGTCCCGCAAGTGCCAGCCAATCCCGGCCACACACCGGGCGGTGCTCTTGTTGGTCATTAGAAGCCCATTTGTGATGTTGGGGTGCCCCATTGTTTTCCATTTCCAGTCGGTCTCCTCCTCTTCCCAGGAGGGCGTCAGGTTGCACTGGGTCAGATGTTTGCCGTCCTCAGCGTGTGGCCGTGTGTGTAGGGCTGACGCTGTTGTGTTTTCTGCAGCGGTGATCTGCCCGCTCTCCTCCTCGGCCCCTTCTCTCCCTCAGGCCAGTCTGTCTGCTCCCCTTTTGTCCAGGGAACTTTTCTTTCTCCATGTCCACAAATGTCCCTTTGACTGCTCCTCTCTCTGACTTGTCACTGGGAGTTGACTGTGGCCTCATTTCCCATTCTGATCGTGTGCTTTTTGGATTCTGGCAAATCTCTTCGCATTTGTTTTTCACCTCGGCACGCCATTCTGTCAGCAGTTCAGTGAGCCCTTTCCAAGCTAATTTCTCCCCATTTGGTTTTTAATTAGTTTTCCTCTCCTCCACTCCTCCGGCCTGCCTTCCTTCTGTGGGTAACCAGTACAAGTCCCACTATTTCTGGCATGCTTTTAAGAAAGTGTGGGCTGGAGGAATGCCAGTCATGGTTATTGTTTCCAGGGTGGTGGCTTCATCTTGAAATTTTCAGTTTATTCATTTCCCATCTTGCTGTGTAGTGCAGCTTATGCCATTTGTAGGCATTTCATGATCTGCAGTAATTTTGTGGAGGCAGAGACTTGGTATCTCCCTTGGAGTATTTGTTGGAAAAGATTTGTATTTCAAAAGTAAAGTGTTCTGTGTAATGGTTATCCTGTATCTTTAAGTCTTCCAGAAGACACAGAGCAGGCTTCCATTTATAGATTATAGATTCAGGCACAGCCCATAGAAACCCAGTAATGTTAAAACCTTTAGTATCTGTGTATATTTTGGGGGAAATAATGTTCATAGCTTTTATCAGACTCCTGTATGGCCCCCAATATTAGAGCTCCCTGCAAGGGTTATTTAGAAAGCCTATAGAGATTTGAAATTGTAATGTGTGATCTGGAAGACAAGGATAGAGACTGCAGGAGCAGACACCTGTTTCTAGTGAGGATAAAACCCTTATTAGGCCCCTTGGAGGTACACAAGTCCAGGTAACCACAACTGTGACATCTAAACAAGGGGTGGTCATGCAGGAGGTTGAGATTTGTTTTTGAGAGTCCCTCCTACACCAATCCGTAACCCTCTGGGTTGACTGCTGATAGACTGTTAGATTTTTAGTGGAATAAAAGAGAAAGGTTAGTGTCTTAGGAATATCCATTCTAAAGCATACCACATCAAACTCTGTCCTCTGTGGCAAGGCAGCTCGGCTCTTTGGAGCATCGTGTAGGCTGTAAGGAGCAAAGGTGGTGATGGGTCTCCGCTGGAATTCCTAGATCTTTGCTACTCAAAGGGGATGAACAAACTGGTAGCATCATTGCCACCTGGGAGCTTGTTAGAAATGCAGACTCTTGAGACACACTGACTCTGCATCTACAGAATAACCAGATTTCCAGGTGATTCTGGCCACATTTAAATTCAAGGAGCAAAGTTCTAGGCTCAGCCTGTTTCATGGTAGCAGCCATATCTCTCAAAGGCATTGTATCCTGGCCATGGTCCCTGAATGTTTTAGATTAAGTTCTGATTTCCTGTTGTTTTTATGATAAATTCCAATACAGAGTAATTTAGGTACATAATCTGCATGTGATTTGGTTTTGTACCTTTCTGTGAATGTTTACAAGTGAATACATTGATCACAAAAAGAATCAGTTCTTGACTGTCTGCTTGAGGTATGGGACAGGAAGATAGCATCGTGCTTACCTTACGCAATCACCATAGAAGGCCCTGGGAGCAGAGACATTCGTTCTGCCTTTTGAGAAGCCTGATCCAGCGAGATACCCATATCACAGGGTCATTTCATCTTATTGAACTGTATCTTCTGATAGGGAGAAAGACAGACATGAACTGGGTGGAGAGAGAATAAAGCCAGTAAAACTCACTAAAAGGGACTCACAGAGTTAGTTAATTAGTTGAAGTTTCCAAGGCCAAGAGTGACTTGGAATGTCCAGATATATTCCCCAGATAAAAAACAATTCCCCAGATAAAGAAATATATCATAGCATAGCTCATGTCTTCATTGTACCAATTAGATCAGGCCTCCAAGGCCAAAGATTGTCAATCAAGGACTTCTGTGCCCTACCCCATGAGACAGAGCAGGGAAATGGGACAAGGGTCAGGCCATTGTAAAATCAACTTAGCCTGTGAAAAAGGCCCAGCTTATTCTTTTACTTAATCTTATGCTGTTCTTCCTCTTCTTTAAGCCCCTTAATCAATTAAGTAACTTTGTGACCAAAACGGAGCTAGACCTCTGAAGTGTAAATGAACTTATATAGATAAAGAATGACAAGATCTAGATCAACAGTCACCTAAATAACCCTATTCTTAAGACAAAACTTCAAAGGAATTAGAATCACCTGTACACATCATGCCTATGTTAACCCCTACCCAAAAGGGGTTATGAAACCCAGACCCTAACCCCTTTAGCACACCCCCTCTCTGAGGTTGCCTGCACTCCCCTGAGGTTGCCTGCACTCCCCTTTGAGTGTGTGTGCACTTTCTGCCTTAAATAAAGACTTCTTACTGCTCAACTTACTACGTTTTGTGTCTGCGCTCTTCCATTGCTAAGCATCTTTGTTACTTTGCTGTATCATTCTGTTTTCCAGACTTAAGCTCAAGTGTTCACTGTGTCTCTGTTCTACTCCAGATAAGTAGGGAGGGGCTACTGAGAGCTCTGAAGCATCTTTGTTACTTTGCTGTATCATTCTGTTTTCCAGACTTAAGCTCAAGTGTTCACTGTGTCTCTGTTCTACTCCAGATAAGTAGGGAGGGGCTACTGAGAGCTCTGATTTGGGCTTTGCAGGTTCCCATCACCTGGGTGACCCGGACAGGACTGCAGCTGTATGATCATGCTGTTTAGTAGCCTGTCTGAAAAAAATATCCTTTCTTTGCCTTTGGGAAGTCCTCAGAACCTAGTCTCACTCCATACAGTGCTCTCAGGCTCCCCCAAGTCCTGAGGGGCTAGGGACTTAGTTCCCATGCTGTGCAGATCCAAGTGAACACGGGATGCCAAGTGACCCTGGCATTAGAAGTTGGCAAGGGATCTGCCCTATGCCGACCAGGAGTTCAGTCAGCTTCCCTTTCCTGCCTCTGTTCTTCCTTGCTCTCTGCTGCCTACAAGGCAGCAGCCATTCCCTGCTGTTCCTGCTTTGCTGAATTCCTTCCCAGCAATAGCATAAGGGGCCAGAGGATGAGTGGATCATTCTGTGTTGGGGGGTGGGTGTAGGGAGAACAAACGTCAGTGTTAACTGATAGGCTGTCAACCTATGATAAAGACATTTTTAGAGTTTACAAGAATTCTGCCCTCTTCATGGAGCTGCCCTGATGCTCTTAGACTCTGAATAGATAGCAACTTCTTTGTTGTCAAGTGAGTAGCTTAAGTAGTTTAAGTAGTTGTTTGTGTAGTTATAGTCCCGGTGTGTAGCCTGAGGATGTTTGTTGAGTACCTTTTCTGCTGCTCTGCCCCCTGGCTAACAATTCCACCTTGCCATTAAGTGGGATGACTTCTACCTGCTATGACCTTTTGTCCTTGTGACCTGAACTTGAAGGCATGCTATGTTTCAATTTAATGATTTTCCTTCCAAATTGCCTAGCTGAAGCATGGTCACTAATCCCTGCAGCAGAAATAGCTCCACCTGAAGATTTAAGAGGTAGATTTTGGCTCTCTTGATGCAAGTTTCTTAAGGGTTTCACAGAAGAGAGAAGCAGTGACCATATCATACATTTACTTGATGTTCAGAAATGTGGAACAAAAACTATCTGGGAAACCAGGGGGTGTTTGCAATCAGCCTATTGCCTTTTTTTTTTTTTTAACTAGAAGCTCTTTTTTTATATCCTGACTTGCTTTTTCACACTTCTTTGCTTTGGAGTCAAACTTGAGATCAAATTCTGTAATCACTAGCTGGGGAGCTTTGGAGGTGTAGTTAGCTTATTCTCTGAACCTCATACATTAAATGGGGAACAAATATTTCAAAATGGTTATGAGGAACAAAGTGAGTTGGTACATATAGAGTTTCTAGTAGACTTCATGCAATCATTTATTTGCTATTGAGTGCTTGGCATTTAGCTGGCAGGGTTGATGGGAACTGTGTACTAGGTAGGTACTATGTTGAAAAACGCCGATGAATAAAAGCAACAAACACGACTTGCCCTCCTTGGATTTTGTAGTCCTTCAGTATGTGACTAAACTAAAGTTCTAGGCAGGTAACACAGAAATGTAAAGTAGCCTGTGTAGGTTCTATGGAAGATTGGAGAACCATGCCTCTGTACTCCGTGTCTGCCAAGATCCCCTGTAACTCCAGGGGGAAAATATGTTCCCAGCCGGGGTCAAATAAACCTTTGAAGCTGAAATCAGTCAAAGGGAGAGATAAAGTGGGAGAATCCCATTTATTGCCTACAAGCAGTCATCTATTCTTGCTTGCCTGTGTCTCTCTCAACCCGGCTGCAAAAAAGACTCCACCAAACCTCTCCAGTCCAAGTGCCCACTCGCTTCCCACCCTCTTGTAATCACCTATTGATACGGAGGTGGACTATTTCTCTCTGTCCCTTAGAAACACTTATTGATATGGAGATGCACGAAGGCCAAGTGAGAGATTCTGGAAATATTGCAGTTTTGCCCACGTCCTCTCACAGAAAAGGGGTCAAGTGTTACCAAAGAGTCCCATTTTTCCAGATACCAGAAACCCAGATTTTTATGTGGAATCTCCCTTTTTTTCCAAATGTTGACAACTAATTAAAAAAAATCTTCCTGACCCAGTTTCTAGTCTAATGTCAAATAATAAGGGTATATCCTTATCAATAAATATTATTTTGATGTTGTACGCTCTCAGGCCACTCTACCATAAAGCATAGCCCCATCCTCCACCTCGTCTTCTGTTTATAAGACACATGCCCAGTGCCTGTATCCAAGAGCCATGGCTGCACTGTCCTCCTTTTGAATCAGGGCTGCACAGTAAGAAACCTGACCATAGCATGACCACTTGTCTGTGAGGCAAAACAGCTTAGAAGGCCTATCCTGGATTGAGGAAGAGGGTTTGTCTTGCTACTACTATGTTCTAATTACCGTTGTCACTTGAACCCAAAAATGAAAACCTGAAATAGGGTGTTGTAGAAACTAGCTCTTCTTGACAGGACCTGCGTTTATATTCATTCTCTGCAGGGTTTGGCATTTGTGAGCACTCAAGTTCTGAGGTACAAATTTTGCCTAAAACAAATAAAAAATAGTGCTTTTCAAAACACGTTGGCACCAACTTCTTTGTCAGTATCACATTTTTATTGGCTGCATATTGAAAAGCTGAACTCAAACACACATCAGCTTACCTTTGAATTGCCTAGTATGGTTCCTGAGGGTGAACTTGGCAGGGAAGTTTTCCTCAAGAAGAGTAGTCCCTGGATCCTCTTTATGATTTTCTTCAGCATCTCCTGTGGCCTTAGACTGTTCTGGTTCATGTCTGGTGTGAACTGCTGTATTCTTTGGTTAGTTCCATGTGCTTTGGTGCAGCAGCCACTCGTGCTAATAGGTTGTCACATCTATAGTTGTGGAGCTTGGTAGGTGGGAATGAGCCACGTTTCTTTTAGGCCCCAGTTGTTGAGCTTTTCACTCACCTGCCACCCATTAGACAAAACGAAGCCTGGTTTAAAGGCTCAAGGCAAGGAGGAATTGGACCAGTAAATATCAGGCTCACAGTAGTGATTTCTAAATAAAAAAATTAGTACAGAGTTGGAAGGATTTATACTGAGGGAGTAATTTTTCTGCTAAAAGGAAGAAGAGCCAGGATATTCTTAGTTACTGTTTCGAGGCATAATAATCAGAATGGCACTGAACTAGTGTGTGATCAGCCACGGCAACATCACTCATTACAACATCACGTGTGATTGTGCATGTTTAGGGGATTATGGGAAAAGAAGAAAAAAGAAACAGCTGGAAGGTAAGAAGAGTGTTGCTTTGAAGGGGAAGATGAGGATTCACAGGAAAGTTGAGAAGGATTCTTAGCATTGTAGATGTATAAACACCCAGAATCAGCTTTTGGCAAATTACAGGGTGAGAAATACCCAATTAAAATCCTTGTTTTGGTGAAAGTTGTCTAAGGTCCTCAGCCAGAGGATACTACACAGTTTTCTTTCCCTGGAAATATATATATATATATGGCATTTCCAGGATGTATCTGACCATACCACAAGTGACGTTGTTGAATTATAGCCTCTTAACTCTAGATTTATAACCTTTTTCCTGCTCTGTGAAACTAGATCTGGGCCCCTTAAGTATTTGTCCTTTGCTTTTGGCACAGTGGTAAGCTTTGTCAGTAGAGGGTGCTGGAGAGACATTGCTAGAGGAAAGGGTTTTAGTTCCTGATTCTGTATGTTCTGTGGGAGGGCTTTTCCAGGGTGTGTGTCCTCTCCAGTGTCCTGTTCCTTTGGCAGGAGCACACAGTGGCCAGCAAGCCTTCCCTGGCAACCCCTTGGGTGATATTGTGGCAAAGTGCCTCTGTTTAGATACCTCCCTGTGAACACCTTTACCTGGTACCTCAGAGGACACATTCCCAGCAGATTTGGCCAACCAGCACTACAGTGGTTTCTGTGCCCTCTCCAACAAAATGAGGATCTCTGCCTTGGGGGTGGGGCCTCTTCCTTAGGCGCCCCATCTCAATTGCAGTGGTAAGAGGCAACTCATTACAGCTTGTTTTCCTGTATGCTTTCGAGTTCCTTGTATACTTTTTACTAGTCAGTCTCTCGTTACCCCAATCCCTGGTTGAAGTTAATAGTTGTTTGTAGTAGCTTTTCTTATTCAAAATATTGTGATTTCCATCTCCTGATTAGACTGACAGATATAACACACCCTGAAAAACAAAAAGTATTGTGATAGGCTCTGAAATAGGCAAAAAAGGTTACTTAATATCGAGTGTACCCTTTTGGGTTATCTGTGCCTTTCATTTTCTTTAAACTGTTTTATACTTTGGCAATTTGTAGAAAAACGATAGTAATGGAAATTCTTGTTCATGGATATGCAAATCAATTTTGTCCAGTGAAGGTGCTATCGATCATTCCCAAGAAACCAGTTTTATATAAACAAATTTATTTCAACATTCCTGATTGCCTACATATGTGTGTGTTCTTTGCATTCTCTTTTGTACATTCTTTAATTAATGAGCTAAATAAAATCTTTGAGATATGTTCATTTTATATGTGTAAGAGAGTCATGGTTTTATCTTAAAAGAAAAAAAAACAAACCCTATAATGGCATGATGTAGTAAGGAGCTCATGAGATATGCCCACTTAGATTAAAATATACTGTAGATAATGGTGATATGAGTTGCTAGAAAGTGATTTAAATGTACTTTTAATACTTTATAAACCAAACAGTAAAATAGAGAAGTAAAATCATATTTATAAATAAAAATTAAAAAGTGTTACAATTATGTTTTGAAAATAGATTATAACATTCATAACATAACCAGAGACTGGGAGAAAATACTTGCAACTCATATCTGACAAGGGACTTGTATTAAGAATATGTTAAAAACTCTTCCAACTCAGTAACAAATAGACAGCCCAATTAAGAAATGGGCAAAGAATCTGAGTAGATAACTCATCCAAGAGAAACACAAATAGCCAATAAACACATGACAAGGCTCTTACCTTCGTTAGTCATCAGGGAAATGCAAATCAAAACCACAGTGAGATGTAACTTTTTATCTACTAGGATGATTGTAGTAAAAAAGAAAGTAAGTGCTGATGAGGATGTAGAGAAATCAAAACCTTCATACACTGCTGGTTGGAAGGCAAAGTGTGTTGCTACTGGAGAAAGAGTTTTAACAGTTCTTCAAAATGTTAAACATAGTTACGATATGACCCAGCAATTCCAATCCTCCCTGTAAACCCAAGAGAAACGAAAACATATGTTCATGCAAAAAACTGGGCATGAATGTTTACATAGCATCTTTATTCATAATAGCAGTCAAGTGATGAATAGATAAGCAAAATCTGATATAGCTCTACAGTGGAATAGTATTTGGCCATAAACAGAATGAAGTATACTGGTACCTGCTACAACAAGGATGAACCTTGAAAACATGCTAAGAGGAAGAAGCCAGTCACAAAAGACCACATGTTATCTGATTCCCTTTGTATGAAACTTCCACAATAGGTACATCGATAGAGACAAAACAGATAAGTGATTGCCTAGGGGTGGGAGTGAGGATGGAGGATTAGGTGGTGATAACTAAAGGGTATGGGCTTCTTTTTGGGGTGTTGGAAATGTTCTAAAACTGATTGATGTATCTGCACAATTTTGTGAATATTAAAAGCCATTGTACACTTTGAATGGGTGAATTGTATGGTGTGTGAATTAATTCTAAATAAAGCTGTTACCAAAAAACAGTAACCAAGACAAATAAAATCATCAAATAAACCACATTCCTCAGTGGTGGGTGGTCAGTGCTGTGTGTGCATGAATGTGCAGATCCATCGTCCTCATGGTGGAAGATCTTCCTGGCCTTTCTTTTCTGCTGTCTTCTCTTAGAGAGCTTTTCTGTTTATTTGGAACCATAATTTCTTCCAGGGAGATTATTGCAAAGTGAAAGGAACACCTGCACAGTTTGCTGATGGGTGGTCTTCCCGCCTCCTGTACCGCTTTGGGAAGCAGCTGGGAGAATGGATGCTCTAGCTGAACCTTTATTTTGCCTGTTCTTTTATCACTGCTTAAGTGTTTAATGTCTTACTTTATATCTTTTTCTCTCAGGATCTTGTGATGGTGGCTGTTGAAGGAATCTGCATATTCGTATATTAACTAACTTACAAATGATACAGGGCCAAAAATGGTATCTAGAGCTTTTACTGACAAAAGCCATCCGAAGAAGAACCAATAGGCCAGAACACTGGGCCATAGTAACAATAGAAAATGTACTGGGAATGAACAGGAAGTCTTGCAACCCAGGTTCAAAACAATCAATTAGACCAGAATGGAGAAGGCCTGGCTTACTTCCAGTCACAAATAAAACTATGTTGATTTTAGTTGGGGTGTGGTGGGGAGGCTGGATAAGAGCCGACGATTGCGGCGGCTTCCAGAAAACTGACTTGGTTTTGTTCGCCCACTTACTGACTGAGTGGCCTAGGGCAGGCTACTCGGCCGCCTGTATCTCAGTTTCCTCCTGTGTAAAATTGTGGTAATAGTACTTCCCTTATAAAGGTATTGTGAAGATAAGCCAGGTTAATATTAGTGAAGCCTTAAATCTGTACCTGGCACAAAATAGGCACGATATGATGGTGATGCAGGTGATCGAGTTAAAGAGGTAGGGATTCCAGGGTCAGGGACACGACAGGGCCAGTGCTTGGCAAGAATCAGATCCCACAGGGAACACTGGGCTCTGGGTAATAGAATCACTGACCGAGAGGGAAGTCAGGCAGGCGGTGGGCTTGATGGGGGGGGGCTGGGAGCTAGGGAGGCAGTTTAAGCAAATAATTACTGAGTAGCTTTTGTGGGAAAATGTATGTGTGAGATGGTGGGGACAAAAGCCCCCCATCACGTATGTAATGTGGGATAACCTTCGGCTTACCAGAAGGGGCACCTGGGTTAGGACCGTAGTAGGAGGGCTCTGCACTTTACTGGTATCTCAGTCTCAGGTTCCACATATATAAAATGGATATTTTTGTTGGCTGTGAGGATGAATTAAGATTTGAATTAAAGCATCTAGCTGTTGCATAGTGAGTGCTCAAGAAATAGTACCTCTTATGTAACAAACTTAATGATCGGGAACGAGACACACAAAAATAACCATGGCATAGACGTTGAATAAAAGTCATGAGAGGTACAGAGGTCTCTGGGATTTGGAGAAGGGAGGGAGCTTGTGTGTTTAGACCCTGATAAGGCAGTGTTTTATTTGAAAATGGCCTTTCTGTGAAGATTGGGATGGAGAAGGGGGCATGTAGTGAAGAGGCTGATTCCGATCATCGGTGATCCTGTAGAAGAGGTTCCTGTGGGTATAGAGAAGGTAACTACTTTCAGTTCCCTTTCTACCGCTTAGGATTCTTGATATGTTCCCTTTTTGTTGAAGGGGTTCTTGGAGTGTTAATTCTCTACCTCAAAGAAATGCATCCCTAAGTGAAACTTGAGCTGTGGCGTTCCCCCCAGGAAATGTTTGCATGGGGGCCTCTTCCTATTTCCCACTGACATGGACTCCTCCTACAAGGTAGAAAAATGCCAAGACAGTTGTTGTTGGATGTTCCATTTTGAAAACAAATCCAAGTCTGATTTCCTAGGGCATTTAGTTCCTTTCATAGAAATGCTGGAATCCAAGAACCTCTAGATTCTGTGGGGAACCTCTCAGTCGGGTAGGTGTTTTCCAGGTGGTGGGGTGTGAGGATGATCTGACTCGGGCCCCGCAGCTGGTGGGGCTTGGCAGGGCCCCCCCCTCACCTGCTGTGTCAGGTGCCCCGGCACTTTATGCCCAGTCACACAAGGGAGAGGGAATTTCTCCACTAGAGGAGGAAAACTGTCCGGTCAACACTATATGATGTAGCACTGTGGCCCTGGCGCTGTAGACCCTTCAGGCAGCTCTGCATCCTCTGTCGCAGACTGGCTTCTCCATTACCCTGTCTTGGTGAATGACACGCTGCTTTTTTTCAGTGGCCCACGTGGAAAGTCTAGCGGTCATCTGAGACTCCTGCTCCCCCATTCCCTCCGTTTAGTCATCATCCGTTGTCCTGCCAAGTGACCTTTTAAATGTTTGCAGCTCCTGCTCTCTACCTACCATGATCGCCACTGCCCTGAGGGGACTTTATCTGACTCATTCCTCACCCACAGCTGCACCAAGTGCCTCTCTGGGCTCAAATCCTCTACACAGCAACAAGATCAAATATAGAGGTCTCTCAATTCCTAAAAGTCTCCAGGGACTTAATGGTTAAGATGGTGGTTCTCACTGAGCAGAGGAGGTTTTTCAGAATCATCTGTGGGCTTTTCAGAGTATGTAGGTGTGGGTCCCGTCTTGGGCCTGTAAGTAGAAGGGGGTCACTAGGGAAGGTGCTTGGGTTTCTGTATGATGAAAAAAATCTCTCTTGAAAGGAAGATATGCAATCATTCTTTAAAAAATAACTTTTTATTTTGAAATAACTATTTCACAGGAAGTTGCAAAAAGAATACAGGGTGTCCCATGAACCCAGTTTCCCCCAGTGATGCCATCATTCATGCTCCAATAGGATATTAAAACCAGGAAATTGATATTGATACATTACAGTTTAGTAGATTACAGACATAAGCATGACTTAGCATGACTAATGCCCACTTCTCTTGCCAGATTAGAATGTAGCACTTCCTATTACATGAACGATTGGGTCATTTTTTCACTTCTTTGGGACACAGTTCACAAATGGTGTGGGCATTCTTGGTTCTGTGAGTGGTGGCACTGGTGGCGGAGCATGTTGTATGTGAGTGTGCATTAAGAGTTTGAAAGCTACCACTTGTTTATCCTTGTAAAGTGGAGTATACCCCAAAGAGCTTGCCGAGAATAAATTTGAACAGTGTAATTCTAGCTGTTGACCTAAGGTCATAACTTTCTTATGTGAAAAGTCTGAACTACCACAACAGGTTTTATGGTAGAAGACTAGCACAGACATTTATTCTTCTTGAATCTGAGATACAGGTAGCTTAAAATTATGTCAGTGTGAATTGTTTCCCAGGCTTGTGTAAATCTTGGTTTGTTTTATCTTGTTTAGATCATAAAACATACGGGGATAAGGCTTGCTTGGTTGTTTTTCAGTCTCGTTTTGGGCGTAATTCTGCAATACAGCACCTGCCAGGGAATGGCTCTATGCAGTGCATCAGAGGTGTAGTTTTGCTATGAGAGATGGAGTATTATTATGGGTTATAATGAATTCAGTGGAATGGATTTCAGACTTCTAGGTGCTAACTTAGGGAATTCCTTGAAGCAGCCACCCTTACCAGTACTGAATCGGGTTTGGTGACTGAACTCAGCTTGGTTTCCTCTTCAAACTGATGGACAAGATAAAAAACAAAACAAAACAAAACCTTTGTATCAGTTGTGGTGACGTTTTGCTGACACTTGCCTGTATTTTTTGTGTGTGTTGCACTCGGACTTGCTTGTATCTTTTGAGAAAGGAATTGAAAAGCACTAAGAACACCATTATCTGCTTCAGAATAAAACTAGGCCAGAGAAGGCCAGTTGCAGGTTCTAATGGCCGGCCTCAGGGTGTTCCCACCCAACTCGCAGAGGCATCTCAGGAGTTGTGAGACTTCTTCAGTGACCTCGCCTCTCCTCAGGGGCCAGGCATTGGACTAAGCCTTTTGCAAATTAAAGCCCTGCACAGTAGACATTTTAAAGAAAAGGAAACTGGATTTCCATTTCTGTAACTTCCCAAAGGAGGCACAGGGCCAATTCATGTCAGTACTGAGATTGGAATCTGGGTCTAATTCCCATGTCTTTCTACCAGCCCAGATTGCCTCTCCATCCATGCAAGACACCGTGGGGGTTCAGCTCTGACCCTCTTGAATAATTCCAAAGCAGGCTTCTGAGAGACTATTGCTTTCACAGTTGAGAAGCTGCCTTCTGAGGTGTATCTTCTGAGTGGAGAATTCAGAACCACACGGGTGGCATGTCCGTTGATGATGAGTAATAACCTCATTAGATTAAGAAGGAGACTTTGTGGCCCAAGGAGAGAAGAAAACAGCCAGCTGACAGTTACTCATCTGATTCATTTCTTTGTGTTTCTTGCACTTCTTGTTAGCGAAGTGGTGAAGTAGTTACTGGATCTAAAGAGTCTTGGGTGAGTGGTTGAGGCCTCCAGGTTCTTCAGAGATTCCCCTAGCAGTGATGGCTGCATTTTCTAAGGATAAAACCAGCAAGCATCTTTATTGACCAACGGGCTACAAGGACTCTTCCCAACAAATATTAAGTACTTTGCAGGACTTGAATCTCTTCCTTCAAAGAGTTTGAATCTTAACAGGGAGCAAACTGTGAGGCTAAAATGTGTGTATGTATCAAGAGTTAGCACATTATAGAGGTGCGTGCATAAGGGACAGCCGTGTGACTCTGTCCTTCATCTAGGGTGACCATCCATCTCTCTTTGCCTGGGATGGGAGGGTTTCCCAGGACAGAGGACTTCCAGTTCTAGCCCTGGGACAAAACTGGTCACCCGTACCTTCAACAGGCTTTGTGCAAGGTGACTTGGGCAAGTCACTTAAGCTTTCTGAATCCTGGGGCCTGAATCTCTCCAGATGATTTTTAAATTCTCTCCCAGTTTCTTAGGATTGGCAATTTGGTGTGACGGATTAACCAGCTTGTGTTGAGTAGAGTGTGTGGGCTACAGGCTAGTGCTCAGAAGCCTTTGATAGTGATGATCAGAAATCAGTATTTGATTGAGAACAATACTGGCTACTGTTCAGAAGTTAAGAACAGGTAGGCAGTTAGGGTAAAGTAACAGATACCTGTCATGGGGTGGGCTGAGCAGATGAACAGGATTGTAAACTCCTTTCAGCTTCGGCCCACCCAGAATTTTCTTTCTTAAACCCTTAGTGCCAACAATTGCAAATACAGAGATTTGACCCCAAACTCTAGGTTTTTGGCTTTTTTGGGAAGATTGGAAGAGCTAGCCCCCCCAGACTGCCTTTCCTAGAGTCATGAGGTAGCTGCCCCTTCTCCATGAGCACATGGCCTGTAATTCTCTCCCGTCCCCTCCTCCGCTACTCTCCCACGTCAGAGTTGTGTTCACCCCCCACCCCATCTTCTCCCTGCTCACCTTTATTACCTGCCTAGTAAGGTAGTTCTTAACCCTGGCTGCACCTTTGAATTTTGGGGTGTGCTTAAAATTATATTGGCTTTGTGGCCCTGCCCAGACCAATTATAGCCTTGGGGAGGGTGTTTGGGCTGACATTTGTGTTCAAAAAGCCTCCGCATGGGATTTGGATGCCCAGTGAGGACTGAGAACCAGTGCCTCAGCTTGATAGTGGGGTGGGTGTGGATGGGGAGGTTCACCGTGTTGCAGAGGAGATGAGGAAGCCTTTACCTGATCCTGCTGACGGGGCTGTCACAGTGGGAGTTAAATGTTAGCTGAGCTCACTGGTAAAAAACCAGCGAACATTTAAAAAGCAAATACCCTAATGTTGTATTCATGGCACGTTTCGCTAAGGTATTAATAAACTCCCCCCAGATCCTGCTGGACTGCTGTAGGCATTTATAATAATGACCACAGTTTAAGTCATTATAATAATGACCACAGTTTTTTGCATGGTGTGATTATAAAAGTATTTTTAATGGGCTTGTAAATTTAGTGGTCATGAGAGGCAAGTGACATGAATTTAGTGTATTTAAGGCAAAGGATGAAATAGAGAGGACACAGTTAAGATGAGGTTTGGTGGTTTTCTGTTTTACATAATGGCTGCATTCGTTCATCCAGAATTCTCCCACTGTAAATCAATCCCTATCATCTCTTGCCTTCTCCCTCTCCCATCCAGGATCTCATTCTCGACTATGAGAATGGTCATCCTGAATTGTTAAAAATACGAGTAGATGGTAAAAAAAAAAACAAAAAACTGTTCTCATTGGAAACTTAAAATGGAAGGGACTTCAACCCCATCTATTTCTGCTGCTTAAAGGCAGACAAAACTGAGGTTTTGAGGTGTCAAGTGACTGGTTCAGAGCTGGGCCCCTCACGGAGCTCTTCATCCTGCTTCCCTTCCGCCAGCCGAGCACTACTCCCCAGGACCCTGCCAGTGTGGAGAAACGGGGTCCCTCTGGTGCGATGTGCCTTCCTTCAGCTGGCAGCTTGCAGTCAGGCACAAGCTTCAGGAACTTTGTTTGATTGACCTTTTATCCCTTGATGGGGCCTGGCATTAGTTGGAGCTCAAATAATGAGGGATAATGAAGGAAAGAGACCAAGTCAGATCACAGTGTCTGCACACACCCTCCTGGGGCTCTCCACCTGGGCCTTTGGAACTCAGTGGGTGTGCCCTGGGTGGTGCCCCTGAGCAGCAGTGCCCTGCACTGCCCTGTGTGGTGGGGAGGAGGACTGGGTGTCTCTAGACCGTGTCTTCAGTGTCGTCTGCGCAATGAGTAGGACCCTGGAGAGCACACAGCAAGGTCCTTCCCGTGCCTGTTTGCTGATAGGGTCTTGCCTCTCTACTTGGCCTCTCTTGGCCCTTTCAACTAGTTTTCATTGTATGGAAGATACTCTAAATGCCACGCTAATGTCCCTTTGATGGAATCACAAGAGAAAAATAGTAAGATTGATAGGTCGCTTTCTAAACTGGTGACTTGTGACTGTCATCTCTCCTTTCCATCACAGGGCCTCTGCTCTATCGGGGTGCGTGTGTGTGTGTGTGTGTGTGTGTGTGTGTGTGTGTGTGTGTGTGTGTGTCTGTCCGTCTGTCCTCTGGCTGTGTTCCTGGCTGCTGACAGCACAGTCGTTTAGCTCACTGCTGAAGTTTTGCTCCTCTTCATGTCTTTGAAATTAAGTCCACACGATACCCTCCATGAGGCTCCATGCTCAAGCCATTCTGGGTTCTACTCCCTGTCATGGAGCCTAGACACCTCCTAGCAGAGATTCTTTGCTGGCTGGGCTGGAGGAGGACATGAGAAGGTGTTTGCAGGGTCACCTGAGAAGTTACTGTCTTTAAAAAATCCCCAGATAGAAGCCCAGCCCTGAATGATAGAGGAGGATGAGGGAACGCTCTGCTTAGGCGATAGGCTTGGAAGAATTTCTGCCTGATTATTATATCACTGGCCCCTCATTTGAAAACAGATGGCTTATAGGGTTTCCTTGATGAAATGGGGAGTGGGAAGCAGCTCAGATCTGCAGTTTATTGTTATGTGCCAGTCAAGTGACTTAATACTGGTTTTTCTAAAGACTTACTCCTTTTATTCATAAGTTTGGGCACGTTTGGGGCGGCCAGCTCCCTGACAAGTATGTGGGCGTCCGGGAGCACTGGTTAAGCAGAAGCCAGCCAGACAGCTAGCGTGCCCACCTGCTTCACCTCCAGTAGCTGTGTGACCTGGCTGAGCTGAGTCGTTCATGCCTCGGTTCCCCACTAAGTGGGGGCGGTCACAGCACCTCCCTCATGGGCTGAGAGGGTGTGTGTCAAGGTGGTAACTGCAGCTTTTATTTCAGTGACGATTAGGACAGTCCTGCCTTCATAGAGCAGACAGTTTGGTGGCAACCGGGGTCCAGAGGGGAAGCCCTGGGATCAGCCTGTGTGACACATGGGACATTTGACCCCGTTTGTGCCTTCCCCATCTTCCCTACCTCTGCATTCCGCCCTCAATCGGTGCCTTATTTATGTATAAACAAAGAACTCAGCTTATGAATTTTTAGAGCTATCCCGTAAGTCTGTATTACATCAATCACCGAGTGATGTGGTGGTTTTGTTGTGAAAGGTGGTCTGGGTCAGAGCCGTGGAGGGACAGTCCAGGCGCTCCGAGATACCTGAGCTGCTCGCCCTTATGCTGATGGCCCCAGACTTGCCCTTGCCTGCAGTCACTTCTCGGGCTGTCGTCTTCCTTGGGAGCCCTCCCTACTTCTAAAATTCTCAATCTGTTACTGTGGGGATAGAACCGAAGGTTACCAGGAGAAACCAAATAATCAGACTGGTTAAATCAGTGTCCTTGGTTTTACGCAAATGACTTAGCAAATAGTCTGAGGGTTCTTGAGGGGTGACTGTTGTGTCCTTCCGACCCACCCTCTGCCCGCCTTTTTCTTACACTGAGCCAACCAGGATAATCCAGGATCATGTCTCTATTTTAAGGTCAGCCGATGAGCAACACGCATATCATCAGTGTCCTCGATTCCCGATTCCCCAGTGCCGGGTAATAGAGCAGGTTCTGGGATGAGGGTGCGGACACACTTGGAGGGCCGTTGCTCTGCCTACCACAGCTGTCTTGTTCCTTCTTGTTTAAGTACCTACCATGATATGTTTCAAAGATAATTTTGTTTTCTTTTTTAACACATTTATTATCTCACAGTTACTGTAGGTCCGAAGTCCAGGCTCATGGCTGAGCTCTCTGCTGAAGGCCTGACCAAGCCAAAATCAAGGTGTTGCCAGAGCTGCAGTTCTCATCTGGAGCTTGGGGTCTTTTTGAAACCTCACTAGTTGTTGGCAGCCCTAGTGACGGGAGGGTTGAGGTCTCCGTCTTCCTGCTAGCGGTTGGTCAGAGTTCTCTCAGCTTCTGGAGACTGCTTGCAGCTCCTTGCCATGTGGCCCCATAGGTGGTTTACAACTTGGACGTTCACTTTCTTCCAGCCAGCCCGACTGCATCTCTCTGCCTTCCTCTTCTGTGATCAGCCAGTTGAAGAAAACCTGCTTTTCAAAGACTCACCTGATTAAGTCAGGCCCACCCAGGAGCATCTCCCTTTTGCCATAACAGTACAAAATCATGGGAGTCTCCATATTCATAAGTTCCATCTACTCAAAGGGGGTGCAGACTGTACAAAGGGGTAGGTGATTGCAGGTCATTTTAGAATTCTGCATACCACACTGTATACTTATAAAAAGACAATAAGATATGGGTGTATAAGGATGTTCTTGTTTTTTAAAAAAATTCTTACTGAAGTATAGTTGAAATAATATAGTTTCAGGTGTACAGTGTAACACCTTGACATTGTTATACATTATAAAATGCTCACCATGATAAGTGTAGTTACCACCTGTCATCATGCAAAGTTACTAACAACATTGTTGACTGTGTTCCCTAGGCTGTGCTTTCCATCCCATGACTCATTTTATAAGAAAGTTTGTACCTCTTTATCCCCTTTGCCTATTTTGCCCATCCTCCCACCTCTCTTCTCAGGCAATCACCAGTATCTACATGAGTTTGGGTTTGTTTTGTTCATTTGTTTTTTCGATTCCACATATAAGTGACATCATATGCTATTTGTCTGTCTTTCTCTTATTTCACTTAGCATAATACTACTTATGTCACAAATGAGTAGGTTTCATTTTTTATGGCTGAGTAATACTCCATTGCACATAAATACCACATCCTTTTTATCCATTCATCTATCAGTGGATACTCAAGTTGTTTCCATATCTTGGCTTTTGTAAACAATGCTGCAGTAAACCTAGGGGTGTGTATATCTTTTTAAATTAGTGTTTTCATTTTCTTTAGGTAAATACGCAGAAGTGGAATTGCTGGATTGTATAGTATTCCTTTTTTTTTTTTTTAGAAACTTCTGTATTGTTTTCCATAGTGACTGTACCAGTTTACGTTCCCCCCAACAGTGTAGGAGAGCTCCCCAAAAAAGATTAAAATCTATAACATGGGAAGCTAAAAATACCTTTAAAATTAGGTAAAGAAAGAAATGAGGCAAGGAGAAAATAAAAGTAGAAAAATAAGAGAAACAAGGTTTAAATATAAAATAGAAACCACTTTACTTTTTGAAAACGGACTATGATTTTGGCTCTGAGCTTTTCCTAACAGCTCTCTTGAAGAAGGAAGCAACCTCAGTTATATTTTTACTGTGTCATTAGGTAAAATCTGACCAGTTGTTCAGATGCCCAGATAAATATTCTTGATGCTAAGATGCAAAGAGACCTTTCTTCTTTATGTCCTCCTGGATACATGAAGTATAATGAGCAAAACCTTTGCCAGGTTTTAAACCCAGTTATGTTTCACCTGGCCTTTATATACTGATTCCTATTTTAGGTCAAATGTGCATTGCTTTGAAGACTGCTTTCAAGACGTGGTCCAGGACCAGGCCAAACTTAGGGATTTGAAATATCTAGAGCAGTGCTTTCCATCTGGTGGTTCTCATGCCCCAGGGATTCTCCAGGGTGCTCTGAGCTTTTATTCTGAATGGGAGTGACCTCTGTTTCCCCACTTTTATTTTTGAAGGTTGTTAAATAAAATATATATTGACGTGTATGATCTCCCATCCCTTTTTAAAGGTGGAAGAGTCTGAAAGCGTACTAGCATTTAGCAAGTGCTTGGATCATGGTTACTGGCGTTCAGAAGAGTGTTCTGCACTAGCAAACCCGGGGGTTTTTGAAAATGGTATGTTATAATAAAAAATATTTATTTATATCCCTTAATGGACTGTTGGTAAAAGACAGGATGCATTAGGAGCGCTCAGGTCAAAGTATAAATTATTGAGCATTCTGCTGATAATTCTGTCGAGTTCCGCCCGGATCATCTTCCCTTTAAAAGCCAAAGGTTGCATTCATCTGATCAGGATTTCTTTGGCACTACCATATGGTATTTCTTAAAAATATTTAGAAAAAGAAAATATTATGACTGTTAACAGTCATTTTGTCTCTTAGTTTATTAGGGATCAAAGACTCATACACCTGTAAAGTGTTATTTGTGGAGAAGTGCTTTCACATAGCTGCCAGAAACCACCTGTCTTATCCTGATATTTAGAAACAGAGCAAAAAAAAAAAGTAAAAATAAACTTGTGGGGTTTGGAGATGCCAGTTAATCATACCTTTCATGCCTTCTGGGTTCTGAACTAGAGGAAATAGAAGCCAGACGAAGATTAAAGGACAGTCCCAACTTTATTAGAGCAAAGCAATATTGCAAGATGTGTCCTGGGTGTAAGACCTTCTGATCCTCCCTGAATGGAACCCACGCATCTACCCAGGTGATGGCCGGGCAGCTGCGGGTGAGCTCTGCTTGGTAGGGAAGCCCTGTTCCTTTAGCCCATGGCAGCAGGAAGAGAGTGAGAGTGTACCCATCCCCTTAGGGCAGGAAACCCAGCAGGCCCCCCAAGCTCGGATGCTGTCCTGCTGCCCCCAGAAGACCGGTGAGCGCTCTGATGCAGGAATCCCTTCTGTGATTTCTTCCTGTGATTCACACATTCTGCTTGAAAACACGTCCAGAGGAAGTAAGGAGTCCTCCCTTTGTAAACTATTTCATTTGTTTTTAAATTCAGATGCAGGAAATCCAAACATTGGGCCGTTTCTTGTTTAGTTTTGATGCCAGGGCCAGTAATTAGATTGCTGTCAGGTTTTGAATATGCATTTGGTCCCCACACCAAGTGTATACTAATAAGAATGTAATTTTGGAATTGATTTTGTTGACAAATCATACTTTTTTCTAATAGAATTAAATTAAATGTGGTGTGTTACAGGCTAAATGGACAAAAGGTAATTTGTCATTCATCACTTTGAATGTTAGCAAAGATGGTACCAAAATGAGTGAACTTCATAAGCTTTAATGTCTTGTTTCAAAATGAAATATGATTTTACTTTAATATTCTATCTTTATCATATATATATGTAAAAATTAAGAAGTGATTAAAAAGTTCCTAAGGCATGTGTGTGTGTGAGAGAGCCTGTTGGAGGAGCACATTTTTCACACAAGGTTGTGCAAAATTGATCTAGAACAATGGATGAATTGTGTATCTCTTAAGTCATCCTTCAAATATAGTTTCTTTCAGCACAACTTTGAAAAGCTTTTTCAGTGGCTCAGTTAACGTGCCCTGGAAAATACCAGAATCAGAAGCATTTCCAGAAACTAAATATTCGTTGACATCATCTTTTGCAAAACTAAGGCACCTAAGGAGGATGCTTGCCTCAGATGAAGGCTGTTCTACTTTGAATTCAACTGGGAAAGCCCTAGCGATTGTTAAGCAGGTGTTCTAAAGTGAGCAACTCAACAATTATAAAACAGCGAAAACTCAGTTAATCCCCAGTGATGTCTGACTTTGAGCAGCGCAAAGTATATGTTGGGACGTGCCTGAGGTGGTTTGCTGTATGGAGCTATGGGCTGTATCAGAGTTTAAAGTTGGAAGACATGTATTCAGACTGTGTCTTTGAGTTTAGCATAGTGGGTCAAACTCCTGCAGTTAAGAAGCACTACCAGTTCCCTTATATGCACTCCCAGTTCACAGTGACCCAACTATGCCACCTGCATATTTAATTTTCATCTCAGCTGGATGCATCTCACAATTACTGGGAGTATCTGCAAGACAGTTGGTGTTACCGACATGCATCCAGCTTATTCAAAAGGAATACCAGTTGATACGTTTTGTACTCATTAAAAAGGAGAGGAACTGTGCCACATTCTCTGTCATCCCCCACTGAAAATTGGTGTCTGATTTGCCCCGTTGTTACTCTCCTGAGATGGAGAGCAGTGAATCTCTTTAATGTGCAAAGAAGTACTGGGGATCTTTGTGTAAACACCAGTTCTGAGTCACTGGTCTGGGGATAGGCCTGGGATTCTGCATTTCTAACAATCTACCGGATCATCTCAATGCTGCTGGGCTGCAGACCAGACTTTGAGTAGCAGGGGTATAGAGGTGCTGGTTCCTGGAAGCATTGGTAGACATTGAGGCCATTAGGTCATCTCCCAGTGATTTCTCACCTTTGAAGCCAAATGCCAAAAGAGAGGCTAATAAAGCTCTAACAGTCCAGCATTATTCTCAACAGGTCCTTGCAGTGCATGCTGGTGATCTAACAGGGCTCTGTAGTGGAACTAGCTCTTCCTGAGAGGCTGCTTCCTTCAGCACAGGCCTGAGAAGACCAGCTTGCAATTCTTTAAGGGGAAAACCAATGTGCCTTGCAGGTGGATTGTCTAGTAAGTCAGTGGAGCTACGTTTGTAGAGAGCAGAGAGTTTATCTTGAGAAATACTGGGATAGACCACATTGCATCCCACTAGGTAGGACCCAGAGGGCTGGTAAAAGGAATATCTTTTCAAAGAAATGGCTGCATATAAAGTCAGTCAGCTTAAAAATAAGAATACCCCAGCTAGGGCCACACCTCAGATGAAGTGAATCAGAATTTTGGGGTGTGAGAACTGGTCATCTATGTATTATAAAAAGGAGCCCAGGTGATTCTTCAGTGCATCAAGGTGGAGAGGCCCTGGTCTTGGCAGTCCTTAACTGGGAGGGCAGGAAACTCTCCTGAGATGTTCCATTTTAACTCAAATCAGTTCATCACTGGTGTAGTCTGAAGGCTTGTGACCAGGCTCTAGTCAGGCAGACCTATAAGGTATTTGCAGTATTTGGGAGAGTTGATTGGTTCATAAATAGGGGGACAAGTATGCTTATCAGCCAGCATCTGATGATTGAGTTCTTCCTTAAGAAAATGCAGACCTGAGGCAGTGTATGCCCCAGGTTCTGCCAATGCTTGGGACTTTGTATGCCATGTGGATTTACTGTAGCCCCATTTTAGAAAAGATGGGAAATTTGTTATAAGGTTTAAATCTGATAAGCCTCTGAGTGCCTACTTCAGAATGTGTGTGTG
Organism: Smutsia gigantea; assembly: GCA_032199065.1. Lineage (NCBI taxonomy): Eukaryota > Metazoa > Chordata > Mammalia > Pholidota > Manidae > Smutsia > Smutsia gigantea. The sequence continues at coordinate 911,307 of JAVSCE010011987.1, read as the reverse complement.
TGGACCTTCTCATCAACTAGTTAAAAAACTTATTTAAGCTGGTAGTCTTTATCAAATCAAGGGCTTGGCAGGCTGCTCTATTCCTGTAGACAATGCAACTACAGAACTCATGGGGTAGGCCAGCACCCAGCCTGGGACCCCTGCAGGTGACAAAGAGGGTCCTGAGAATGGGGTGACTGGCTTGTGGGACTCAAGGAGCACTTGCTTAATAATGAGCTCTGTCTTGAGGGCATTGCCTTAATATTGGAAATCATTTTGATAGTTTTTGTGGCTTTTTTTTTTAACTGGATCTATTTTGGGCTTGTCATCATTCATGGATGTTTTCTATATAGGGAGTGGATATAGGGAGTTGCCAGAAATCTGATCTTCAGAGGAAGAGGTCATTTTATACTTAACCATAAAATTTCACTGTGGCTTTACTGTCCTTTGGCTCTGAGTGAAAGTGAACCTTTTGAGTGTTTCCATTCAACATTGAAGAGACCTACCTAACAAATTTACACTGATCTTTTCACAGACCATTCCTTTTCTTCTTCTTAGGGAGTCATTATCAACCCGTCATAATGTGTATTCATGGTTTCTGGGCTGAATGCCAGATGACAATCCTGCTGTTTTTAAAGACTGACTGATGTAGCGCTGTCCAGGTTTTGTCTTCTCAAAGCCTTCTTCCTTGGCTTGGTGATTCATAGACTAGGTCTTTGTGGAGCAGAGCCCCAATGCCATATACTAATTAGTAGGTGGGGGCTCAGTGGCCCTAGAATGAGCCCCCTGGCTGGTGCCAAGAGAGGCTTGGCTGAAGGATGTGGAAGAAAATGAGACTCACCTGTCAGTCAGCTTGGGACAGCGTCAGCAGGTGGCCCCGATGCTCTGGCCTTGAGCCTTAGCGGAGGACTCTGTGCTTCAGGGCTGCTGGTTGACTCCTGAATTCCCCTTGCTTGCTTTCCTTGCCCTGCAATGTAGTCCTACGGGCGAAGGTCTCTGAGCCTCTTTGTGTTGGGTGGGTAAGGTCCTGCTGATTGGTTATGGCAGGCGTTCTTAACTGGAGTGCCTTTTCCTCTAGGGGACATTTGGTGATGTCAGGAGACATTTTTGATGGTCACAGTTCTGAGAAGAGGTTTCTAATGGTATCTAGTGGACAGAGGACAGGGATGCTGCTGACAGATGTCCTACAATGCACAGGATAGTCCCCTCAGCCCCCTCCACAAAGACCTAGTCTGTTTTGGGCCAGGTAACTGGCCCCAAATGTCAGTTGTGCCAAGAACTGAGAAACCTCTGGATTAAAGAGATGTATTTCCTTTTTCAGGGATCCATGCCTTTTGTTTTCAGTGTAGTAGATGTTTTCTGAATTCTTGAGTTGCTGCAGTTTCATTTTTTGTTGATGGGAAATTCTGTCAACTGTGAATACCCTGTGGGCCTGGTGAGTGAAACACACGGGACCCGTGAAGAGCTTATCTGATCCAGCAGTGACAGCTTTCTTCTCTCTCCTCGTCTGCTTTTCCCTCTGTCCGCCTGCCAGTTATGTGCACACCCAGGAGGCTACGTCAGGATCCCGTCTTCCTGTGCTCATTTCCAGCTGCCCTCCCTTCCCCTCTGCACCCCCTAGTGGAGATGGCTGCCTGTGAGGTGGCCTGAGGACTGGGGCGGTGCCCATGGGGGAAGGAGGGAATCAGAGGCCAGGAAGGAGGGCCTCTTCTGCATACAGAGCTGTTAACCTGCTCTCAGTATTTGGAAATTAATTTTGCTGTTGATGTCGTTTTGGAGCCCTGAACTACACTCGGGGAGCGGTGACTACCAGGCGGTGGGGGTAGAGGCTGTCCTTCTCCTACCCACCCCAGGAGCCCAAGCAGAGCATGACACGTGCCCCGTGGGCACAGGGCTGCCTGGCTTTGATGGGTTTGAAGGTAAAAGGACTGGAACATTTAAAACCCAGACATGGATAAAAGCTCCCCAAGAATACCAAAGGTGTGTGCTTTTAGTGGGTGTCTTTCAGTTAGTGACTCAAAGTAAGACTTGTTTAGCCAGTTCTGAAGGGAACAGGCTTGTTTTCCCTTGGACTGTAGTTTTCCAGGACGGGTCAGAGGACCAGGTCACAAAATGGAAGAGAAGGGCCCTGTGCGCACCTCTTCCTGGGCGGCACCCCTGCTGGCTCCTGAGCTACTTTGCCCCCCTGGAGTGGCAGGCATGCTTGGTGGTTGCCACAACTGTCACTCAGACCTGGGGCAGCTGCTGGGGGCCCTTTGACAGGTGTTGAGGTGGTGGCCTCGGACCTTTATGTCAGGGCCTTCCAGAGGAATGAACAACCAATCTCAGAGCTATCTTCTCAGGAATTTGGACTTATTCTGGAGGAAGAAGCTACCTCACTTCTCTTTTTAATAGGACAAGGAAGCCATATTCAGAACAAGAGTCTCCTCCCAGAACATCTGCAATCCTACCCCAGTAATCTGTAAATGTGTTTTTCTTCCTATCATCTGTTGATTCTTCCAATCCCTTGAAGTTGGTAGGACATCATGTGAGACTCTCAGCTCCTCAATATACCCGGACTGTGGTTTCAGGTTTGTGTTTCACACTAAGTCTCTTCTGCTTTGAGTTTCTGCAGGCGGCTGGTAGACACAGCGTGCTGTGATGGAGGCCACGTTGCATAGGAAGGAGGACTTGGGCTGGACAGACGAGTGTTGTTTTAATTCTGACTCTTCCTGGAAAACATAATGTTTTCTGGGCCTCGATGTCTCCTCTGTAAATGAAGGGTTTGCACTTGGTTATTACCGTCCAAGCAGGACCTGATGTAGTACCCCAGTGTGTATAGAAGTGTGTCGCACATTTTAATTTTATTGTATTTCCTTTTAAAATCTATCATTTGGCCAGGGAGCTCTGATGAGCAGAGCCAGGAGTTTGGTAGGGTAGTGAGCAATTATTTCAAGGTTAAAATCCAGTTGGTTTTGTACCACATTTTGGCTGCAGAGTAGTGGAAGCCCAGGTTCACTCAGATAGCAAGTGGTAATGGCTACTATTATTTAAAATTGCTTTCCAAGCACTGTAAGTTGCACTTAAATGCAAATTGATACAGAGGTTAGAAAGAACAGTAGTAGTAAATTTGTTTCAGAGTTGAATCATTAATATTATCTAAAGACTGTTGTTACTACACATAAAGAAATCAGACCAGAAGCCCCTGAAACTTACAATTTATGATTGACCCTCCTTTAAGCATTTAATTAGCATATCTCAGTGTTTTCCATTATATATGTGTGTACTGAATTTTATAAAACAAATCAGCAAAGAAGACCACAGCAAAGCATTAACTTCCTGGCCAAATAACATAGAAATTTAGAGTTTAGACTCCCACCTATAGAGGTAGCTAGGTAAGTTTTGTTCTGAGTCTTTATAGTATAAAACTTTTTCTAACAATTTTTTTTGAAGAATATATTTAAAACCTGGAAAGACGGAATTCGAATACAAACATTTGTGGAACCCCTGAGACCTCTCTGGGAATTCTGAAGTCCTTTGGAACACGGTTTGACAACTGTGACTAAGCTCATTCACCCCTTTTTCATCCAGTCCCAACAATGTTCTGTGGTTATACAGCTTCACCCACTTTATACATGCAGAAGCTGAGACAGACTCGGCCAGGATGACAGTGCCAGTGGGTAGAACGAACTACAGGTCACAGGTTTCCAGGCCTTGGGGGTGGGGGTTCTTAAAGTCCTTCTTCATCCCCTCTTCTGATGTCTCCCCACGATCATCTCCCACAACCAGTGAGGAAACCAGCACCCTCCACCAAACATTACCCTTCCTCTGTTTCCCCTTCTATCCCTTGTCACGGACATCTTACTATTCCCATGATCACTGCTTCTTCTAGAATTTTCTTCAGGAGCTTTCTTTCCCTCCTCTTCTAATACCTACCAACCACCATAACCACTTTAGTTTAACCCTATCTATTCAAGGGCACAGTGATTTTTCACTGCTACTTGGCAAAATCTTAGGGTAAAAACTTCTAACAAATACAGTCTCTGAGGGCCCGGTTCTGTGTGGTTCACACCAGACGGAGGTCTTGGAGGTCATTGCTCATTCAGGTTTCTTCATCTCATTTCCACCTTCCTGTCCTTTCATCTAGCAAACACTTAATGACCACCCACTGTGTGCAAAGCATGGCCATGCCAGACATTTCCTGTCTTTGGAGCATATACAGACCCCAGAGGAGACATGAAAGAAAGGATTATCTTGCAGAAGCACTTCAGAAGGAGCACAGACTCCTGTGTGTCCCAAGGAGCATGAGCTGTTCTCCATTTGCGGAGCCAGGGGGTGCTTTATGCACTTGGAGATGTGGGTGGGATTTCCCAAGGCACCATGGAAGAGCATCACAGACTTAGGATTTCTTGAATGTTTCTGCATAGGATGAGGTGAAAGGCCCCAGTAACCCTCACTTAAATACAGGTAGGAAGTAGTTCAGGTGCTGTACACATAGAACAAAAGAGGCGTGTGAATGGCTAAGGTCGAGCATTGCTGCCCCGTGGAATTCTGGCCCTGCACGCAGTGATGGGATTGTCCTGTGGGGCTGGCAGGAAAGACCAGATCTCTGTGGTTGAGGCTGGCCGCTGCACCTGAAGGGCATCCCAACATCATGCATCCCCTCAAAAGATGAGTCCTGATGTAAGAGCTGGGTCCTCCCATGATGTGTGGGCACCTGAGGGGAATGCTTCACTGTCTGTTCAGTCCCTTGGAAGGGTTCTGTCTTTCAGTGTGCTCTCAGATGGGCTGAGGAATTGGCATCTGGCTAGCAAAGCAAACCTTGCTTTGAAGGGTGGTCTGTGAGGTTGTTCCGGAGCTCATAAGAACAGCTGTGTCTGGAACACTGATGACAGGTTTCTCTGCGTAATTCCCTTCTGTAACTAGGCCTGTGGTCACACCCAGCCATGGCACAACCTGACCTTGGCTCTGTTCTGGGGCATGAGGTAAGGGGTAGGTCCTCCCCGGGGCTGCAGTGAGCCCGTGAGGCTTACCCCTGCTTGCCTCGCAAGTACAGCTCCTCTTCCTCTTCCCAACTTTGGAGGTGGGCTTCCTTGCTTTTCTGGGGGTAACAGCTTTATTCAGATATGATTCACACATACAGTTCTCCCATTGAAAATGTATAATTCAGTGACTTTCAGTATATCCATCACCACAGTCAATTTAAGAAAGTGTTCATTATCTCCCGAAATACACCATGCACTCTCAGTCACCTCCCAGTTTCTCTGTTCCCTCCAGCCCTAAACTACTATTGTACTTTGTGTAGATTTGCCTCTTCTAGATATTTCCTATAAATGGAATCACACAATGTGTGGTCTTTTGTGACTGCCTTTTTTCACTTAAAGTAAATTTTCTGGGATCATCCAGGTCGTGACACGTATCAGTCCTTCATTTCTTCTTCCTGATGGATGGTGTGCCAGAGTGTGGGTGTCCCACATGTCCACCCGCTTGTCAGGTGACGGGCATTTGGGGGGGTTTCACTTTTTCTCTATTATGAATAATGTTGCTGTGAGCATTTTGTATAAGTTTTTGTGCTTTCATTTCTTTTGGGAGAATTCCAAGGAGCAGAGTTGGCTGGGTCATAGGGTACCTCAGGGCTTAACCTTTGAGGAACTGCCAGGCTGTCTTCCAAACTGGCTGCACTGTTGTACATTAGCCACACTATATAAAAGGTCCAGTTTTTCTGCATCCTCACCAACATTTCTTCTTATCTGTTTTTTTTATTATCATTTTAAGCATCCTTATGGGTGTGAATCGTATCTCACTGGAGTCTGATTGGCATTTCCCCAGTGGCTAATGATGTTGAGCATCTTTATATGCATTTATTTTGGAAATTAAGGGAATTGAGTATTTCCCTGCCAGAGATCTTTGATCACGTTTGGAAAGGTAGAAGTCAGACTTCGTTGTGCTGAGGAGGGCATGGGAAGGAAGGAAGTGAACGCTGTCCTTGTAGGAAGTGCAGGGACAGAAGAGATACACAGTAGGCTGGTTGTGGCCGTGATGGACCGAGACACTTAGCTCCTTGCAAACAGACGTGGTACGAACTTCCTTTGGGGGCGGAGGGCATGAAGTCATGTCCCCAGGCTGGCTGTAAGACCTCCTGAAATATACTGTGTAGTCCTGCGTCGTTCCTGTTGGGCCCACTTTACCAGAAGGTCTCGGCAGGCTGGTGCTGAGACGGATCGACTTTTTGATGACTGTTGTTCTGCGGCCTCTTGATTAATTCCGTGGCCATTACCAATGATCGTCATTAGACTTTTCGTGGCACCACCGCCCTCTGCTAAGGAGTGCTGCCCTGTTATCCTGTTATTGCTGTGGAAGTCGGGGTACCTCCAGAATGATGATTTTGAAAAGTCTTTTAAAATTCTTAGTAGGAATTGTAGGGATGAATTCTAATGGAATTTTCTGGGTGCTCTGTGTATGCTGATACAGTGGCTATTATTTCAAAATGTAGATTCCACTAGAGAAAAAGATATTCCTGGCAGTTCTATAGTCACTTAAACTATGGGCCCTTAGTGATCAGAACTGTGCTTGGAATTGAGGGGTTTTCACCCAAATCTGTATGTCTCAGCTAGAGTAATGTAACCTCGGCTGGGTTTCTTGACCACATGTTCTGTCCTTGGAATGCACCACCAGGGTGGTTCTGACTCTGCCCCAAAGGGAAGCCCAGTACCTTCGGCTTGCTCAGTTCTTGGGTCTGGCCTTTCATTTGCTGGACTCTGCGGCCTTGCGTGGCTTCATAGGGGAATAACTGAGGAAGCAGAGTGGGGCTTCCCGTATGAAAGTTGACAAGTCATTTCTGTGCATTTGGGGTTCTTGCCTAAAATAGTAAAAAATAAAAATGAAAAATCAGATGACTGTCTTTTTTTGGTGCAGGGCCCAGTGTACTTGCTCAGGAAAACCCCCTCAGCCCTGGGGTGAGATTGACTAACGGGTGCGGGTCACCGACAAGGAAGCACAACCACTTCCTGAGGAACTAGGGGCAGCACCTGGGCAGAGGGTGGCTTCCCGGGCCTCGGCCTCTCAAGGGTGGGGTGTCTGTCTTGGTCCTTGTTTGGTCCCTAGGGCCTGAGCGGCAAGCCTCGGCACACACTTGTGGAATGAGTGGAGAAAGGAAAGAAGGCAGGTGTTACACCGCTGGCCCGCATTTAGAAGGGATGGAAAAAGTGCCAGGGTGCCTGGACAAGCTCACTTAGTCGCAGTGGGTAGTTCATTGTGCCGCTGGGGCCCGTGTCTTTCCCTGAGAAGGTGTGTGGGGGAATCCCTTAAAGGGTGGCCTAGGATCGCACCCAGAAACTGGTGAACAATCTGTGGAGACAGACAAGCGTTCTCAAACTGGAGCCTAGAAAGCAGCCTCGCAGGCTGGAGCAGCGGGGAAAATGGTCTGAAGCAGGCGGGGCCGGAGCCGGGGCTTGGTGAACAGGCCAGGTAGGTTTAGATGAGCAGTGGGACCTGCGGAGGTGCAGGGTTTCGGGGACAGCGGCCCGGCGGGTGCGGAGGGTGGGGGGGAGACGGAGGACCTCGCATGATAAAGCAGTGTGCAACGGGGTTCGAGCCCCGTGGTGTTGGCAGTGTGGTAGAATGGCCGGCGGCGGTGCCCTTCTGGCTGGGTCAGGGCTCTCAAACTTGAGTGGGCATCAGAATTGCCTGCAGGGCTTACTGAAGCACAGGAAACTCCCCACCCAACCACCCAGTTGCTGATTCAGTTGACGAGCCCATATTTTGTATGTTATATGTATTATATACTGTATTCTTAGAATGAAGTAAGCTAGAGAAGAAAATCTTTTAAAATCTCTAAATCTCCCCCAAACTTTGCAATATAATTATTGAAAAAAATCCACATATAAGTGGACCCATGCGTTTCAAACCCATGTTGTTCAAGGGTCAGCTAGAGTTCTTAATTGTACAGAACTCTTGTAAGAATTCAGTGAGCCACAAAGGCAAGTGCCAAATGATTTCCCTCGTTTGTGGAATATAACAACGAATCAAAACTGAAGGAACAGAACAACGGCAGACTCACAGACCCCAAGAAGGGACTATCGGTTACCAGAGGGGATGGGTGTGGAGGGAGGGAGAAGGGGATTGTAGGTATTATGATTAGCACACCTGGTGTGGGGGAATCACGGGGAAGACAGTGTAGCACAGAGAAGGCGAGCAGGGACTCTGTGGCATCTCACTACACGGATGGACAGTGACTGCAATGGGGTGTGGGGGGGACTTGATAATATGTGTGTATGTAGTAGCCACATTGTTTTTCATGTGAAATCTTCGTAAGAGTGTATATCAATAATACCTTAATAAAAAAATTGCATAAAAAATAAATAAAACAATGAGCAAAGAAAATTCAGTGAGCTTAAGTACAGTAGGCTTTTATCACAATGCCTGGAACATATCTGGAGTTCACCACTTACTGTTCATCCTTAGTGTTAGCAGTGGGGCTGCCAACTACTGATGGCTCCTGATAGGTGAGGGAAAGACAGGGAGGGAAAGGAGCCCCACAGACCCACTGCAGTGCCCACTGCTTCAGCTGATAGGCGAGGGAAAGACAGGGAGGGAAAGGAGGCGCACAGACCCACTGCAGTGCCCACTGCTTCAGGACCCCGTTATCATTTCTCCTTGGGCTGCATATGAAGAGCCCCTTGAACTGAAGCATGTGCACCCTCTGAATACATCCTGGGTCAGCCCCCCGTAGGAGGTCATTGCTCAGCCTTCCCTTGGCGCGCTTAGAAAAGGGTGCTCTTTGTAAGCTGGCTGGTTCATGGATGTAGGACTCTGGCTGAAAGGGTGGGTATCTTGGCCTACCTGTAATCCATTCACATCCCATGCTTTAGCTCTATCTGTTGGGAAGCCTTGATTAGGACTTGGGCCCAGCCTTTAGGATCTGGCTGCATTAGTATTGAACCTATGCCCTTTCACCTCTCATTTTGCCCCATTGTGTGAGTGAAAGTGAGAACCACAGGAAAGCAGGTTGCCGTGTGCCCCACATCCCAGGCTGGAGTGTGTGAGTGGTCAGTGAAATGTGGCTCTCACTCCGGTAGCTAGAGTGGCAGGACCACTGGCTACCCCAGGCATAGCCTCTCTGTGCTGGTGCCAGGGGAGAGGCCTCCTGATGGCCCTGAGAGATTCAGCTTATCTCTGGACACTGTTAATGAAAGTTGCCATGCTTAAGTCACATGGCGCTCCCTCTCCTTTCCTTGTCCAACTGCCCCTGACAGACCATTCACTCCCTTGCTCACCACTCCTATTGCACGCTCCAGTCCTTGCCAGAGCATATAATAAGGACTTTGTAAGCGCAAGTCACAGATGCACGAAAGTGCCCGTTGGTGATGTGGCTCCACCCTCGGCTTGGGTTCCTGCTGACATTCAGCAGATATCCTTCCATCTCCTCCTCGCCTTGCAAAACAAGCTTCCTGTTTTGAACTTAGTCCCGACTGGAACAGACCTGCTACACCTGTTAACACACTCCAACACACATCTCCCCCTCTGTATTTGTACAGTTTTTTGTCACCTAGACAGATTTCCCCTGTCAGCTTACAGAATGATAACATAAGTTTTTGAACCAGCAAATTAAGAAAAAAGAAGTTCATATTTTACAGCTGTTTGAGTAAAAACATGGCTTCTGGTTTATTTCACTGTGTTTTGCCACGATCGCTCTGCTAACTTTCCTCCTCCTTTACAGTAGAATGGAAGTGAGAAAAGGGAATCGGCTGATGCAGGAGCCGGAGTGAGACCAGTGAACCCACAAACCCAGCCTACGCCATGAACTTGTGTCTCCCTTCTACGCTTTAAGAGCCAAGGACAGGTGAAGCTGCTGGAAAGCAATGGCTCTTTTTATTCCATGGAAGTTGTCCTCTCAGAAGCTGGGCTTTTTCCTCGTGACTTTTGGCTTTCTTTGGGGCATGATGCTCCTGCATTTCACCATCCAGCAGCGAGCTCGGCCTGAGAGCAGCTCTGTGCTGCGTGAGCAGATCCTGGACCTCAGCAAGAGGTACATCAAAGCGCTGGCCGAGGAAAACAGGAATGTGGTGGATGGGCCGTACGCTGGTGTCATGACGGCTTATGGTAAGTGCTGTGTCTCTAGGGTTTCGTGTCTGAATGTGGCTTTGCATTGAAAGGACCCAGGAGGCTCTCAGACTTGGTCTTTTCATGGCTTGAGTGTATCTTTTGCCACTGCCTTCATGACAAGGAATTGCACACACGTACAGAAAGCTGAAGCAATGCCGTTGGGGGGATTCTGAGCTCTCGTGTCCCCTGACACCAGCCCCAGGAGCAGTGGACCAGAACAGCCAGCCCGCGATCATTGCCTCTGCAGCCAGCTCTGTCTCCCTCAGCACATTTCTGGATTGCATGCTCTCATCTGGGAGGATGATCAGGGAATGCTGAATACTATTCTCATTATCTTTCCCCAAACAAAACTTAATTAGGACTGGTGGGAGTGAGGTAAGGAGGGTGGGGAGAAATGTTCTTTGGATGCCAAGAAACCCAGAGCTGAATGTGTGCCTCCTTCTGGCCAGTATGCAGGGCCTCAGGGCTCCCATGCCGGCTGAGAGCTCCCATCCTGGCTGTCAGAGCTTTCTGCTCTTCTTTCTGGCCCTTGTCTCTAAGTACTCTCCCTTTGAAAGAAATCCTCTTGTACTCTTTGCTTTTTTTCTCTGGTGCCTAAATCCCTTTTTGAAATGAAGCTGGGTGAAAAAAAATCCACATAAGGAATATTATTTTTGTTTGGCAAAAGTTTACTTGGTATAGAAAAAGGAAGCAGTAGACAAGCAAAAAAAAAGAAAAAGTAAATCACATATAAATCTACTTTAGGAAATAACCACAATTAACATTTTAGTATCTATATTTCTGCTATTTTATATATATATATAAATATATAAATATATATTATATATGTAAACATATATACTGAAATGTATATACAAAAATATATGCATATATATAGAGAGAGACACACACAAATTACTTAACAAAAACATATATAAACAAATGTGAAACAAAAATTCCAAACAAAATTTGCATCATGCTATTTTTGGAGAATCCATGTCCCCCTCTCCTGTGGTCCCTGAGCTCTAGAGTGGACTTGATCTGCAGATGACCTCTTGTTATTGTTCAGTGACAAGTCTAGTGTCCATAGGGTTTGGGACCCGGAGATGTAAGAAAATGAGATACAAGGATGGGGTTGGGTGAGATGAAAAAGATCAGTCTTTGTGATGCAAGTGAGGACCGTGAAGTATGGGAGTTCACACATGGAAGTTCCTGAAAACGTGCAGCAACAGGTTGAAGCCTGAGTTCACACACAGGAAATCATACTCAGTTTTACACGTGTGTGTGTGTGTGTGTGTACATACATATGTATTTTTTTAAAGGATCCGGGAAACTTGGTTACTTATTTTTGTATATTTTTTGGGAAGGGGAAAATGGTTGCTTTTAACACATAATGTGGAAATTCTTTTTCAGTGCCTACTGTTTGAGTAGTCACACTGTCTACTTTTAATCTCTTCTTTCAAGATTTGGCAGTGTCTGTAGGTGTTTTAACACATCCATATCAAATGCCGTCTGTTTTGATCTGATGGATTAAAAAATGAGACTCCATTTTAAGAGCCTACATTGAAAAACAATAGGTAATTTTTCAGAGGATGCATTTTAAAATTACTCATTGACTTTGATTTGTAATATTTCCCGAGGACTATAGTTAAGCCACCAGTAAAACACAAAGAGAGCAGATTGTCACTATTGGTTTTCCCAGTGTGCAAAAACTAATATAACAAGTAAAACAGCTGCTGTTTTCAGGTTTCTGGTTCAGTGCATTCCATGTCACACATTTTAGGGGAAAGAGGAGTAGTCAGTAATAATTTCCTCTTTCTCTTTATCTCTGTCTATCAAACTTTTTCCATGGTAAGGAAGAAACCACATGAATGGTAAATTTATAGGCTTTAAATTTCTCTAGTTGTTTTCGCTCTCTTTATCTCTCACGTCCTGCTGAATGTCTCCTGCTGTGGGCTTCCTCCACGTTCGGAAGGCCGGTGATCTGGTCTTAGCTTTCCAGCCTCACAGACACATTATGTTTTTTAGAAAGCTACCAGAAAAATCCAGAGTGGTCTATTAGAATTTCACCTACTTTCTATACTTACAAAGTTTAAGAGCTTAAAGAAACTACAGAAATTTATCCCAACTTTCTTTCTGTACAGATCAGCCTTAACAAAGTAATTCTTCTTTTTCTGAGAAACCACAGAGAAACAACCAAACAGGCCCACTGGCAAGTCTAACTCACACTGCTATTTTTCTCTACCAACTGATCCACTCGGCATGTCAACCCAAGTGGTCTTTGGAGCTGAGATTTTGGAATTTTCACTGGACTGTGGACTGTGCACATGTGCCTGAGGCACTGGCAAAACAGTCCACTAAGAGTTCCTCACCGTGGCACCATTGGCATTCAGGCTGGATAATTCTTTGTTGTGTAACGTTTATCCTGGTCTATTGAACTTCTTCCATAGGAAGGAAGAAACCACATGAATGGTCAATTGGCTTTAAATTCCTACTGTTTGTGCATTGTGGGATGTCCAGCATCTCTGGTGTATCTACCCACTAAATGCCAGTAGCACCACCCATAGGGTTGTGACAGTCAAAAATGTCTCCAGACATGCAGGGCAAAGTTACCCCCCATCCCCACTTTGGAGAACCACTTCACTAAGAATACAAGGAACAAACACTATTCAGGAGCATCTTCTTAGAGAAATTCTCAAACAGATAACTGTTTTTTGTTCTTTAAAATTTGGCAGCCCAGCTTTCTCCCTGGGTCTCAGTTCTGGGCACTGACAGGTGAGATTGAGCAAGATGATATAGTCCAAGGCCAGTCCTAGAGAGCTGGAGGGCCATTCTGATGCGGTGTGCTTCTCCTGGGATCTGGTGGTACAGGTTGTGGGCATGAACAGCCAGGCAGCTCTGATAACACGTGGAGATGCAGCGACGCAGGATTTTCAGTGGCTTAGCTGGGCTGGTAGAGCATGGATGAAGGTGCACAAGCTACTGGCTTACAGTCTGTCTTTCTACCATAAGGCAGTCCATGTACAGAGTGTCTGATCTGAGCAAGTGAAGAGCTGATCCTATGTAACTGGGAGCTGTCTGTGTCTGGTTTGAATGAATCCAGTTAATAGACCTCCCCCTCCCATAAATCCTTCTTCCTCCCATCTCATTTCCATGTTGAGGTTCTTAGTATAGTATAAATGTGTCTTTAGTAGCTGTGGCCGGTGAAGAATCATAGTAGCTGTATTTAGATTATTACTGATTTATTAGAATCCTTGACTTAAGATCCTAGAGCAAAAGGGTTTAAAAAGCTATAACTTGTTAATTTCAGGTTAAATTCAGACCTATGCCTATTTGTGTAAGTAAGTTGTATTGAAACAACTCCCATTTGTTTATAACCACTTTAGTGACAGAAATATGATAATACCAGTATTTATTTCACATGACATCTAAAACATACTGACTCCATCTTTCAGCAGTTACCATAGTCGATTGTAAAACACTCCTCTGACCATGCCCCTCTTTCGACACCAGGATTTCCCAGAACCCTCATGGTCTAGAATATGGCCAGCAAACTGGCCTCGGGGCTGTGTCCTCCCATTTTTATATGTGAAGGGTTGGGAACCAGCACACCCTTCTCTGTGTGTGTCTGTGGCTGCCTTTGCGCTCCAGTGGTAGTGCCAGAGAGACTGCAAAGCCTAAAATGTTACTGTTTGATCACTTCCCACAAATGTTTGTCAGTCCCTGATCAGTATAGTCCCTGGGTCAGTCTTATTAGCCACAGGATTTGTTTGGTGTCCCAAGAGTCTTTCATTTCTGGATTTGGATTTGCTCGAGACTTCGTCCTAAGACACACATCCAAACGCCGTGTTTTTCTGTCCCTGGAAATGCTGCTTCTGAGTGGCGTGATGGTTGGGAGCACGGGCTTTGGGGCCACCCAGCTGGGCTTTGCTACGTCCTGGGCCCTGGAGATACAAAGTAGTTCGAGCGCAGGATGTCTGTCCTTATCTCAGCCACGTGAATGGGAAGTGTGCACGAGGGGCTCCTCTCAGGAAATCTCCTCCTCTCCTATCCCTGTTCTGGTGATTAGAAGAGGGACTTCTGAACTTCTGGGATTTGGTAATTCAGAAGTAGTGCCTGGAAGATGTCCCAGGCAGCCTGTGTGCAACAGAGCATTCATCCCCGTGTGGAGGGCATTTCTGTGTGCCTGCCGTTGGAGAGGGCTGTGCGGAGCTAGCCTGCTCTGCATCTCCCAGGCCCACATGCAGAGCCCTGCCTGCCAGTGACTTCACGGGAATTGTGTCATGAATGGTGTCACTTGCCCCAGTCAATGCCGTTCTTGTTTCCGAGGTGAACTGATCTCTGTCTCTGATGGCCTGACCCAAATTCTGATCCCCAGTGGTCACTCTTATCTACAGCACGGGCCTGGTCCGCTTATGTTCCCTGCATAGTAGCTATGGAAACCTGAGGCAATGGAGACACCCCTACACACACTTGTGGTCCATCCATACCTTATTATCCCTGGCCTTTCTCACCTGCTTGCTTCTCTGGGCGCTGGGATGAACTGCCCTGGACCAGTCCCCAGCCCAGGCAGAAGCAGCTTTGGGCCCTCAGGTTCTCTGCCAGCCCCCACCCCGTATCCTGTTTCCCTGCTGCTGGACCCCCCCCGACCTCCAGGGCTCTGCACCTGCTCTGCCTTACCTCCTGTCTTCCGGTCCTCTGAACTTCTCGGGCCTACACTTTCCCCTTGATGGGCTCTTATCTGTCAAGCCTGTCACCTTGGGACCTGTCTGTGCCACTGGCTGGTATGTATCAGTGCCATCTAGGCATTGTGTGTACAGCTGGGAAAACATGAACCAGATCTCTGTCCTCATGGAGGCTGTTGGATTTGGGAGGGGAAAAATAAACAGGACAATACCAGGCTGTGATAAATTCCAGGAAGAAAAATAACACAGGGAGATGGGATTTTTTTTTTTTAAGTACTGAGGAGTTAGCTTTGGATGAGAAGGCCAAAGAAGGCTTCCCCCAGGAGGGGTGTTTGTTTAGCCCACAGGACACCAAGCGGCTGCCAGGTGGGGTGGGAGGAGGGAGTTGCCGCAGAGCATGCCAGGTGCCAGCCGGGCTGCATGGGCACTCCACAGGGAGAGCAGGCGCTGCTGCAGCCGGAGCAGGGAGCAGGGTGGGAGGGGCTGAAACATGGTGCTCCCTGAGCATTAGGCAGAGCTCAGCCCTACAGCGGCCCTGCAGGCTGTGGGTCTCAGCGTGAAGAGAGGGAGGGTGCGGAGGGGATGGGTGTTCCTGAGTGTGCGCTGGCTGGTGCTCCGTCACCCACTGTCACCTCTGTAGGCGGGGAAGAGAGGCAAAGAGGAAGGGAGTTCTTCCTGTTTCCTTCAGGCGGTGGGTACACCTACCGCGAGGGTAGAGAGCCAGGGTAGGGCTTTGTTGCTGGTCAGGGGGCCTCGCTGGCTTGGGGATGCCTGTCTGTGTCCAAGGCAGCAACACCATGTAGGGTTCTGCTCAGAAGGGCCCCCACCATGGATGGCCCTGGGGCGACTGCGTGAGGTGGCTCAAGCTAGGTAGCCCCTGCACACCTAGGTGATGCCCTGAGTCAGATAAAGATCTCTTTACATGTGTTTCATTCCACCTTTCTTATGGAAATGAAGAAGAAAAAACTTAACATTGGATGTCATTAGAAATATTAGCCTGTGAAGGTTTTTCTTTGATTTACATTTTGCTTTTTGTCTCTGTTCCTACCACTGTTACCAAGGATCTGTTTTTTGGAGGGCTGGGGTGATGTGGTAAGACACCAACCATCGCCAAAGCAGAAATGCTCCACCCTGAGGAAAGCAGACTTTCTTTGGAATGAAACTGTAAGGAAAAAAATGAGCTGAGTTGTTTGGTGCATCTGGGGAGGTCTTGGTTATTCTACGGTGACGTGGCCAGTGTGATAAAAGAAAGGGCTTTCTGCTTTAAAACGCTTGGAACCTAGGCCTGTTTGTGGCTTGGGGCTCTTGCAGCGATCTGCAGCCCACCCAGCACCCCCCGAGGGCCAGGCCAGATTCACAAGCCACCCAGCCAAAGCCGGAGGTCTGGGGAGGACCCGGGAGTGTCGTGGACGGGTGTGCAGTCAGAACACGGGGCCCGGGAGGAATCAGAGGTTCATTCCTTTACTCCCCTTGCCAGTAGGGCTTTTTCCTTCATGCCGCACCACCGCCTCAGTCCTGGCTTGAGGGGAGCGTGCTCATGTGCGGGGCTTTGATTCGGGCTCAGAGTAGGCCGGTCCCTGATGTGGGGTTCCCCGCCGTGCCGGTGGTGGGTGAACCCGCCTAGTGGTGGGTGGATGCTTCTGCCGAACTGCTCAGACAGGTGTCCTGCCCCTGTGGCCGCCATGAGAGCTGCTCATCCTCCTCGTTGCCTGCCTCGGGGCCAGCCGGGGGGCCATGGCCGAGCATCTCTTGTCTGAGTCCCTGTGTTCGCTTTTCCTTCCACCCGGGAGCTCCCTCCTGCTCTCCCTCTGTCCTTTCAGAGGTAGGGCCCAGCCCCTCCTTTATCCTCATTCTTCACATTTACACTACCCGTCATCCCATGTTTATTGTATGTGTTTGTTATCTCTATCCCCCACTTAGAACAGAAGTCCCCCAAGGGCAGGGGATTGTGTCTCTCTTGTTCCCCACCTTCCCCTGAGTGAATAGCAGCATGTCTCCCACCTCAACTCAGTCTGTGTGGTACGGTTACAGCCGGGCTAATTTAAAAATCACAGTGACACAGTAATGTTTTTAGTGAGATTGGAAACAAGAAGAGAGTCCCTGTGGACTCTGTGTCGAGGAGGCTCCAGAAAGCTATTCTGCATGATTCAGACATGGGAACCATTGTCTGTTTCTGGAAAGCAGACAGTTTATATGTGGCTTAAGGAAGGGCTTCTTACTAGATGTCTGAGCTTGGGCAAGTAACTGATGTTTCAAGAGCCTGCTACCTCTTTTATAAAATAGAGGATGCAATTCCACCGGCCTCACAGGCTTGTTGTAAGGATTACGTGTGACAAAACCTGTTGAAGCACCTGATTAGTGAAGTGCATTCATTACTGTGAAGTGTCACTAACCTGGTGGGCGTGTACGGCATCTGTTACCTCCCAACCAGAATTGTCTGTGTAAACCTGACATGGTTGATACGGGTGAACACAGGGCTTCAGGAACATGTTGATGTAGCTGTCCGTAGCATTTACAGGCAACGAGACCTGACCAGATACGGGAGGAAGCAAGCTGTGTTCCAGAGGAAGGCGGGGGTGCCACCGCCCTCCCCCACGAGGACAGGCGAGGCTTGTCCGCCACACTGACCCGGGACTGGTGGCCCCGCCCACCGGGGCTGAGAACCGCTGCTCTGGACTCCACAGAATGCTGTTGGCCCTTCTCTGGGCCCTTTCTGAGTGTGGCCCTAGCTCCACAAGGTGACTTTGGCATTTTGGAAACAGGAGCTATGATTTCATGACCCTGTTATAACGATAAGTCTTTGCTCTGTGGGCCGTGAGTTAGGACGGGTTTGGCCAGCTCACTCTGCCTCTGAAGAGGTCCGGGTGGTGAGTGGGAAGCAGCAGCCGCTGAGGGGGAAGCGTGGGCCGCGGAGTCGGGCTGGGCACCCTCGGGCCCCACCTCTCAGAGCCAGAGTCCCTTTCCCTTTAAAAAGGACTGAAGTGCTTGACTCCGATCCCTTGCAGCTGGCGGGGTGTTAGGGAAATTGGGGCAGCGGCCCAAGAACTCCATTCCAGTTAATTTGGGATGCCCCGAAGCACTTGATCTCATCAGCAGGCCAAGATGCGATCGTTTCTCAGATTCTGTTGCCTAGAAAGTTCCTTGAAATACTAGTGACATCCCTGCAGCACCTCAGGAATTACACTTGGTTCTCAGGACAAGGTCAAGTCAAAGCTTAAATCTGCGCTTCTAACCTGGGAGGACCGCAGCCAGTGATACTGGGCATCTAGCAGCTCTTCCACATGGTGCTGGTTGTGCGGCACTTTTCTGACCTGGCTGAAGGGTGCATTTGAGTTTAGGAACAGGTGTGTTATCCACCATGTGGCTCCAGGAGTCCAAATGAAATAAGGCACGTTGACTGGTGACCAAGACATTTCAGGGGGTCTTTACACCTGACATCAGGATGCTTGTGGACAGTATCTTTGAGTTCTAAGGGTGGAATTCACTATATTGTATGTATTTTCAAATAGCATTTAAATAATAAATTTTATGTAATATATAAAAAGTCTGAGGATGATGTCAGAGTAATGTGAATGTTTATATAAAATCAAGAGCATATGGAATATGAGACAATCAAAGATCTTGGACTCTTCAGGCACTTGACCTGCGTAGGCTCGTTTTCTCTCCCATTATGCAAGGAAAAAGGTTCATTTTCAACTCAAGCAGCTCCTTGAGTCACTATTTCAAAGCTGTTCAACACAAGATAAAAATTACTGTCAATAAAACCACGAGGGCAAAGGTGATGCCAAGCCTGTCTTTGTATCCTTACAAAGAAAAAAGAAAATTTCCTTACCTCCAAGTCCAGATAAATTTTGATTTCCCTCCAGGCCTTTGCAAATAGATATGCATGGGTATCCTTGTTTTAAAAAATAGGAATATTTTATATACAGTTTTTTAAACTCACTGTTGTATTTTCTCATGAGATATTTGTAATCGCTGTATACTTTACTTCCTCATCCATCCATTCAGTAAATATTTATTGAGCTCCAGATGTTAATAGCTGGTGGCAATAAACAGAGATGACAGGACAGAATTCTCTGCCTTCCTTGAGTTTCCAATCTGGCGATTTACAGATGGACATAATGTAATTTAATCTTTTTGGTGGGTATTTGGGTAGTATCTGGTTCTTATCTATAATCAATAACACTACTCTTTTAAAACTAACACTGCTTTGAGTGTTTTTGTACAGAATGAATGGCCTGTATTTTGCTCATTACTACAACTGTATTATCTTCCTGTGGAAAGGTCACTTGAAAATTAATTTAAAAACATATAACTGATGAAACTTGACATTCCTGTCAGTCAGTGGGAGTGAGAGACTGGGGTTAATTCCTTTCTCATTAGCACCTTCCTTTCTCATTAGCACTCTGTCTTTGCTGGTGTCTCCAGAGCAGTAAGTGGGGCTGCTCCGTGGCTCTGCTGTTCTCACTCTGCCTGTCTGGCCGACTGTGGTGAAGAGGGACTTGCATTAGGAATGAGGGCAGATGTAAATTATTTTTGGCAGTTCAGATGTGCTCTTGCTCATTGCACGGTTGGTTCTGTGCCAGTCAGTCGTGGCCGCTGCGCCTTAAATGTAGGTCTCAGTCGTGGCTGTGCTTAGAATCCTTAACCTGTGGTTCTGCAGATCTTGAGTGAGCTCCTTGAAGATGCGACTGGGTAACGGAGTCCCCAGGCAAAGCTGATGCCCAGCAGGCTGGAGAACCACCGCTCCAGAAGCAAGTCCCAGGGAAAGGGTGGGCATAGCATAGGCCCTAGGTACAGCCTTCTTGATAATTGTTCGAGTGTCGATCAGCTTGATCAGTTGGGGTTTACCCTCCAGCCTCAGTTTTAGCTGACAGACCTATCCGCTGGACCTGCAGGACCTCCTTGCTGAGATCCCGTCTCCCCAGACTCCAGCTATGAAGGAAGGCATAGCTGCCAGTTACATCTCCTTGGCTGTCCTGCTCAAGGATGCGGCAGCACCTCCCAGCCCCTTCTTACCTGCTAATATCATGGCTTTCTGGAAATGAGAACTTGCAGGAGCTGTCAGAGCACCTGTTCGAGATTTTGTTGATCTCACCCTTGATCAAAGAACATCTCTGGCATGATAGAAACCAAAGCTTACTTTCCCCAGGGGCACATCTTAAATGTTTTCGATGGTGTTGCTCTCATCCGTATCATGTACAATAAGTTTGAGGAACACAGAATTGAGGTAGTAATGTTGGGATTAAATTTTTATTGGTAAATTTGAAGGACAAACAACATTCTAAAACTCTATTAGTAATTGAAATTTGTAGTCCTGCTGAGGACACATTTCACTGCTATAGTAACTGTAAAACACAATGCTAAATATAAAAGTATTATACTAGAATTTGGAAGAATGTTTCTATCTCCTTTCTTTGTTAAATTCTGTGAAATTATTCTTGGGTGTACAGTCTCAGTGGATAAACAGGTTATCAATAATACTAAAACATAAACCAGAATTCTCTGGTATTTGTTCACATTTGCAATAAAGCTCTTAACAGTTTTTGCAGGTTTTGGAAAACCTGTAAAATACAAAGGTAAGGAATATTTTCATCACCTAGAAAAGTGTAATTTATTTGGCCTTATTTGTGGGAAATTGTAGTTCATTTATTCATTGGTCCCTTCATTCGTTCATTCCCTTAGTCACTAATGTAATCCATGCTAAGTACTAAAATGTTCCAGGCACTGTGCCAGCTGGTAAGGAGACAAAGGTGGGCTTGACGTCATCTTTGCCCTCGTGTGTTTTATTGACAGGCTCTTTTATCTTGTGTTGGACTGCCTTGAAATAATGGCTCAGTTAGGTGCTTCAGTTGAAAATGAACTTCTGTTCATTTTGTGTTAGGAGAGAGGGGAACACCGCCATTGTGCTCCTCACATTGTCCTGGCAGGATCCAACGAGTTAGTCCATGTAAAGTGCTTAGGACAATAGCTGACGCCCGGCACTCACTCCGTGAATGGTAGCAGTGGTGATGGTGAGCGTCAGCACCCTCCTCCTCCTTGTCAGCTCCCTGAGCCATACCATGCAGTCACAGAAGGTCCATCCAGTAGGTGAGCTCAGCAGGGGATAGTAGCCCACACTCACTGGTGGGCTGTATTTTAAGAGTCGAGGTAGAGTAACTTCTTAATGCTGATATGACGCCTTTGTATTCTACCTTGGGGCTGCTCCACTGATGACTGACATCCAAAACTATGGGTTGGGGGACTCTGTTCATAGTCCTGTTGCCTTTTAACAAAAAGGCAAAAGGTCACCAGCCTTGCTGAAACCAGCACAAGGGCTAGCCTCTGTCACTCCCAGAGGGAGAAGGCTGACCCTGCTCAGCGTCCTTCCCTTCCTGTTTGTGGCCATGCCTCCTGCCTCGGGGTGGGAGTCACACAGAGGGCAAGGTCAGCGACTGGCTGCTCACCCTGTCATTCCCTCTCTGTCGAAATCCTCTGTTCTCTCTCCACCGAGGAGCAGTGGGGAAGACAAGGATTGGGAGAAAATACCTTAATTAGTGGTTCTTAAATGGGGGTAATTGTGCACCCCCTCCCACACCCCCCAGGGCATTTTGGTTGTCATGTGGGAGGACTCCTACTGTCATTCAGTGGCTAGAGGCTAGGGAGGCCGCCAAGCATCCCACAGTGCACAGGCCGAGGGGTGCTGGTCCCACAGCAAAGAAACATGTGGCCCAATGTGTCAGTAGTGTCAGACCTGAGAAACCCTGAGTTAGCCCAGACTAGGAGGCCGGGACTTATGTGTATGGCTAACTCCAATTGCTGGTAATAGTTAATGCCGTTTTTACACGTGGACTCCAGCTGACAGTACAGGCTCCAGGCAATGAGGCTGGAGAGGGAAAGATTGATATCCCTTATTTGAGGAGTGTTTTCTTTTTTTAATTGACATACATACAACAAAATGCCCTAATCTTAGCGTACAGATTGATGAATTTTGACTTGTGTATCCCTCCTGTAACCATCACCCAGATCAACATATCAAACATCCTATTAATTTGTTTTTGTCCTTTAACCTGTGGAATAGTTTCTTTATACTGAGTACAGCCACTCCTCAGTGGCCCCATTGTCCCCATCAGCACGGCTAGCCTCTGATGAGGCGAGTCAGAGGCTGCTCCCACTGTCCGTGCCGCCTAAGGACGTGCCAGGGACAGGCTGTGAGTCACCTGACGCCGTGGCTGCAGCTCCCAGGGGAGAGTGATTTCACGACCCTTTGGATAAAGCGATAAAGCTTTGCGTCCTTCAGGGAGAGATTTCTTCAGGAAGGATGAGAGCATTTTCCAGAGCAAGGTTTTCTTTCTTATTTATATATGTAATAGGCACTTATGTCGCGTTTTAGTGTATTATGTGTCAGGCAGTGTTCACAGCATGTTTTAACTATTAATTCATTAAGTCCTCATAACAACTCCAGATAGGTAGGCTTATTTTTATCACTCTTTTACAGAAAAGGAAACAGGAACAGAGAGTAAGGACTCAAACCTAGGAAGTCTGGCTGCAAAGTCTGGGCCAGTAACCACTTCTTTGGATGACAGACACTGAATTTTATACTTGGTTTCTTTATTCTCCCTGGCTCTTCTGGCTGGTCCCAGTGAGGCAAGAGGGAGTTAGGCAGACCTGAATCAAGTTCCTTTTCTGATTTGTCACCTGTGTAATCACTGGCATATTACTTCATGTCTGTGAGCCTCAGTTTTCTCATCTGTAAAATAAAGTCATACCTACCTCATAGAAAATACAAAAAAAAAATGGGATTAAAAAAAATATGTGTGTGGCATGTCATAGGCACTCAGGAAATAGTAGTTCCCTTCTCCCTTTCTCTGTTACAGTCATGTTTCACACTGTTGCTCTAACATCATGGCCCACGTGTCTTCAGGTAAGACACACTGAAGGGCAACAGCTGGGCCTGACCAGCCGGTGCTTGAATGAATGAACAAAGTCCTGTAGAGCCTACCCTGCTGAAGTCTGATGTCTGGGCTTGGGCGAGTGGCGGGGAGAATGAGGTTATGCCAAGCACACAGAACCAGACTTTCAGGATAAAATGTGGGTTTTGTTTCTGTACGTAGATTTTCATCAGCTCCAGCTGTGCTGTCTGGAAACCACTAAGAACACAAGCTTCCGTGTAAATGACGTATCGATGTTTCCGTTCTGAAGACTTTCTCTCTTGACCTGGCAAAACAGGACAGCCCGAGTGCCTCTCAGCCAAGGTCCATTGACCATGCGCTGAGCTTGGTGAATTGGTCGGGTGTGTATTCCTTTCTTGGCCAGACCAGAGCACCTGCTCAGAGCACGTTTGCTCTGTTCCCAGAAGAATGGAAAGTGGCATCCCACATTCTGCCACCCACAGGGCACCTCTGCCCCTGCCCACTCCCGCTTCATTAACGAGCTTGGATTCCGTTCACATGGTGGCTGTCCTGTTGTCCTTCTGCCTTTCTCACATATACAAGTTAGTGTGTCTTTTTTGATTGTGAGTTTGCAGAGGAGAGGTGCTAAGTTAGTCTTTGTGTATGTGTGGCATATCTTGTGAACAAACTTAGCAAATGCTGGTGTAGACATGAGGATAATGTGTCTGTGATTGGTCTGGAGCAACCCACAGTCAGATGTCTTAAGAAAGGGAATCAACTCTTAAACATAAGCACCATGAGAGACTATCCCCAGCATCTAAAACAATGCCTGGCATATAAGAGTTGCTTAATAAGTATTTCTTGAATGGATGAATGAATCTAGTTTTTATTTTAAGTATCTTTCTTAATCTCATTATCATTAACTCTGGGTTATCTAGCATGCCAGGATCTAGCACAGCTATTAGGCTGAGAAAACTCTTGTCAGGCAGCACCCTACCAAAACACTTTAATCAATTCCTCTCCTTGTACACGATCTTTACTGACACACACCATGACAGCCCCAAAGGGCGGCAAGCTGAAGTAGCTTCTCAGTCAAGTTCATTGTTTTTCAGTGCTGTATACTCTAGTACAGCTCAATTTTTTGCAATGTCTTTATTTCTGTTGGTTATACAAGGTATTCTGTTTGTATTCTCTGGGCCACTTGAAGATGGCCTCTGTCATCTTTTAAGCTATAGTTTGTTATATACTGGTCTTCGAGCAGTATCTTGACCGTGCCACTTCCTGTTCTTCATGTCAGAGAGTGTGAGCAAGAGAGCATGTGAGCGTGCACATGCCAGACAAATACGTAAGGGCTGAACAGTTTTTGAACTCTGCATTTTCTTATCCAGATCTGAAGAAAACCCTGGCGGTGCTCTTGGATAATATTCTGCAGCGCATTGGCAAGCTGGAGTCAAAGGTGGACAATCTCGTAATCAACGGCACAGGAACAAACTTGACCAACTCCACCACAGCTGTTCCCAGCTTGGTAGCACTTGAGAAAATTAATGTGGCAGGTAAGAACAGCAGTTCTGTGCCCTGACATGGAGTCAGACCCTGCTGTAAGCTGGGAAAAGAATGAAGGAGCACAGTGGTTCTTACTGGTGTAAGGTAAAGTCCATAAACTTACCATGGCCCCTGTAAAGTATTTTATTTTTGAATTACATGTTAAAACGCTGTTACAGTCTCATCATGATGTGTGATATCTGGTGGTTCTCTGACATATTTCACACAATGAGCTCCTGGAATTCACTTTGAATGAGAAGATTCAGAGTAGGTGAAATACAGAGGGTTTCAGAAAGCTCATGGCAGTTAGAGCACCTTCTTCCTTCCCATTTTCATCAGACAGTTTCACAATAGTTACATATAATAGATTCTCTCCTTTCTGTTGTTAAAGAAGGGCCACTATTGCGAAACATGCCTCCCTTGTACCTATGGGGAAATATAAATTCTGGAAATGGTGCTCAGGAAATAAATGGTCCTTTCTGTAGCCATTCATGGATGCCAGCAGGCAGTTCCCACTGGAATGTGTTTGTCTGGCCCCTTCTTGAAACTGGAATCTTGGATGAGAAGAAAGAACTGGATTAAAAGCAAAACCCCAACCATACACAGCATGTGTTGTCCACAGCTCACAGCACCTGTGACATATAGGGGACACCCCCCGACACCCCTGCAGCAGCCCTGTTACACAGCCCTTTGTGGTTGAGCCAGGTCTTGCTTGCCCTTGTTAGGGTGACTGCTGCTGTTTCCTAGAGTCCCAGGACAAAGCAAAGAGCTTGAGGATTAGAATTAGGTGCCTTGGGTAAATGGTTGTGAATAGCTTGTCTATGTGCCTGGTAGGTCCTATCCAAACACTAGTTGATGGATAAAATAAGTATCTGGGTTTCTTTGGAAATTTATAAATCAGTTCAATCCACTTTTTGGCATGTTTCTGTCTGCTTCTTTCTTATAGAAATTCACAGACTTAAGTGGGAGAGACGCTTTTCCTTTCCTACCTCCCAGTGTCAAAACATTTAATTGTTTCACATCATGCAAGGTTTTGTATTACCTTTCTGTTATGTTCTTTGCCCTTTAGCGAGTTTTAAATGGCAAAATATATTTCTAATAATCCAAAGTATCCAACTAAACAAAGGTATTAAAAATAACTTTTAATTACAACACAGAAGCAGTGTCATCTAGGCCATAAATCCTGTCTTCCCTGCAGTTTCCAACAGCTTCTGTAATTAGAGAAGAAAACCTCCCACTGTGTTGAGCTGCTTATTAATAAATGGAGCCCATGCCTCTCCCGTCCCCACTCCTCCAGCCCCCGTCCCCAGTAGGAAATGCTGTTGAAAAGGCCCTATCTGACTGCACAGCCGCTCTGCGTTACGTATCTCTGGGGGTGGGGAGGGGTGTTTCACCTCTGACTTCACTGCCTCCCGCTGCCTCCGTCCTTAAGGCCCATGTAAACACGCCCGCTATCATTCTCTTCCTTGATAAGGGATCTCGCTGCGTCTGACTGTCCTGTTTGTGTGCCGGGTCCACAGGCAGAGTCCTCCGCCTGGGCTCCGAGTTCCAGGGTACACGGCCTCCAGGAACGAGGGTAGGGAAGGAGCTGGTGGCCACTTCTTTCAAATGGGATCCCAACCCCATGTATTGAGCCAGCTTACTTGTTAACAAACATCTCTTGCCCCCCCACCCCCCCTCCACCAAAATGTGCTACTGGTTACTGGGTTTTTATTAATATTCAAAGAACCAAAGTATTTTGGTTCTTTTTCCTTTGTGGGAAAGCAGAGCAAGTTTAGAGTTTTGCCTCTAAAAATTAACCACATTCTTCTTTGCATCTTTCAATTGTGTGGGATATGCTCCATACCTTTGAGATTTTTACTGGCCAATTAGGAAAACTGTATATATGAATAAAATAACACAAACCATGGTCGCTGTAAGTGGAAGGCGTCCCACAGGAAGGTAAACTTTGAAGGTGGGTGGGATTGAGGCATCT
The DNA here is from genome assembly GCA_032199065.1 of Smutsia gigantea. Taxonomy (NCBI): domain Eukaryota; kingdom Metazoa; phylum Chordata; class Mammalia; order Pholidota; family Manidae; genus Smutsia; species Smutsia gigantea. The sequence continues at coordinate 885,193 of JAVSCE010011987.1, read as the reverse complement.
GGGTCTTGTGGAGGAGATGCAGACTAGAAATGGACTACGGCCCACAAACAAGTCGGAAGGAAAGAGAGGAAACTAATATCCAGGAAATAAATACCAGTTACCATTCCTGACCTTTGGAGGCATGTGATTTCATCTTCTCAGCATCTCCAAGAAGCGGTTTCATAGGTTTTACTGAGCTCAGGTATTTGAGAGACGGGGACCCCTGTGACCTAGTGCCATGTAGAGAAGAGATTGTGAATGCTTGTTCTATCTTGCTTCCATTTGTTAATCATCACAAATGCACACGTATAGAGAAATGTGCTACCATTTTCTTAGAGGTTCCTGGAGAGCTAACCATTTCCTGGCATATTTCACGCCTTGTCTAATGAGGTTGTGTTTGTCTAAGGGTTTGTGTGTCAGTTCCTCTGACCTGTGCGTGTGTGCCTGTGCCCCCTTTCCTTAGACATCGCTGTGGCCACAGTGCGTGTAGGTGTAAGCAAAGACTGAAGGCGTCCTCCTGTATGCCCGCTGCCCCTGAGGTGGGAGGGTCCTTTGTGTTCAGTTCACCCCGATGTATTTCTAACCTCTTTGCTGCGCCTGTAGATGCAGGTGCCAAAGAGGAAGAGAGGACTGAGGTTCATAGGCCTCCTTCCTGAAAAGCCCCTCGTTGCTTTTGTTACCCTCCCTCCCATCCGTGGTCATGGCAGGAATGGCTCTTGAGCAGTGAGAGAGTTCCTTTTAGAGGGTTCCAGTCCTAGTTGAGCGAAGTTTTTCTTTCTCTTTCTGCATTAAGACATGTGGTAATTGCTCAGAAATGTTCTCCCTGGTGTGTCTTTACTGCTTACTTATGTTTCTTATTACTGACTGTTGGGTCTTATTGCATGCCGATCTATCTTCTGGTTGGCTATAAACTGCTTCTAATTGGGCACCATGGCAGTTGAAGAAGTGTTTCCTCATTGATTTTCTTCTTAGGGACAGGTGAGTGTTGTGTCCGTGTGTCCCTTCTCCTTTCTCTGTTTAGCTGTGTTCTATGTGGCTTTTACACAAGATGGCTTTTCTTTCCAAGTTTATTACTCTTGGGCTTTTTTATTAACATGAAAATGAATGTTCCCCCAGAGAAATTTAGGTGGAAATGAACTTTATTGAAATCGAGAATCCAATTAAGCTGCATTTTTTAGCTTGGTTTATCTTGTTGAAGAGGCAGAATCAAAGAAATGGGAAAAAAAACATATTTTAAGAAATTCCCTCCCTTCGCTCAATCACATAGCAAATCAGTTTCTCCAGGTTTACTCCCTGAAATAACTTGCGTGTTCCCTTGCCAAAGTATCTGCTTTCAGACTGATGCTTTGTTTTTTGTGAAAGCCCTATTCTGCTTTTCTCTAGTTTTGTGATCTTAAATTACGAAGTAGAGCAAAGAGCACTGGGTCTGTAGTTCTTTGCCATGTACTAACTTAGGGGGAATATGTAGTAATGAAAATGCTTGCCTTCTGAGGACTGACAGGGTCCACTTTGTCTTTGACCATGTGTCTTGTGCAAAGCCTACCTGTTGTAAGTGCTCAATAAACGCAGCCCACGTGGGCCAGATTGTGCTGAAAGGGACAGCGTTGTGGCAGCATTTGGTTTCGGTTCCTTTTCTCCACTTCTGCTCGTGGGGATTTGCTTTGAAGTGGGACTTGGTGTTTCATTTCCGTCTCTCAGATCTCGGCAGACATCTCCTAAGAAGCAGGACTCAGTTTTTGTTGCTCGTGATTCTCATAGATGAGTCTGTGCTGTACAGCCTTCAGAGAATGTGATTGATGGTTACAAATTTAGACTGTATTATTTGGGGGGCTGGAGACATTGTGTATCCCTCTACATCAAGGAGGGGAGTGAGCATGGGCTGTGGGTGCTGTGCATTTATTTAATTGTACCCCGAAGAACCAGTTGTCCTTCACGTCAGCTGAATAACTCACTAGTATTGAGGATTAGCTAAAAAGGCAAAACGTCGTGATAGCATCCCCTTTGTATTATGACCGCTTACGATCACAGGGCTGATAGGGAAACACAATCACAAAATCAAAGGTGCAGGCATAGCTCAAGTGGCCGTTCTCTTATATTCAGTCCAAATTGAACTGTTGATGGCCCTGAATTCCCCAAAGGAAGCACAGCGTATTTGTGCTCGGGCGCCGTTCACGATGAAAAGCACTGTGATCATCGTGCTTACCATCTGAGAATTGGAGATGCAAACTGCCCCTGCTGAGTTCCAGGGCTTGCCTTTGGAAGGGCAATTTTCCCCTTTGTGTTGCTAATGGACCTGAAATTAAGTGGCCCCTGTGGGATTTCCTTGTTGGTATACCCATGTTACCAGTTGCGTTGGAGAAGCACCTGATGTGTCCCAGCCCCTGCCAGGCAGGTGGCTTTCCCAGGTTCAGGTATTGGCCAGTTGGTGACATCCCGAGTCTGCCTAGAGAAAGGAGGATGCAGAGTGCTTTCTTATTTGAGCAAGGAACAAACGTGTTTCTCCTCTCTACCTGTCACTTTCTGTTTGATTCTTTACAAGGGCAGCGATGAACATTTGGCTACTTGTCAGAAAGAGTTCTTCTGGTATCTTCGTAGAAAAATGGGTATCATTGTCGGTGTGGTTTGCACTTTGCGTGGCCCAGGGAGTTTTGATTTTTATCATGAAGGAGGAGGGCAGGACGAGGAAATGGAAGAAAAATACAGTTCAGGAGAAAGTGGCACTGGCTGTCTGTTGAGCCTGCGTGTTTACAGCACTGATTCTCAGCTGCGGAGATTTTGTCCCCAGACAATGCTCAGCAATGTCTGGAGACATTTTTGGTTTTCACAACTGAGGAGGTACTGTTGACATCTGGTAGATGAGAGGCAGGGATGCTGCCAGACACCCCACGATGCGAGGGCCAGTCCCCACAACAGAGAACTCTCTAGCCCCAAGTGTCAGTTGGCCTGTGACAGAGCTCTGACGCATAGACCTCATCAGAGGCAGGTGTTCCTACGTACGATCAGTGCAGAAAGATGCTGAGTCCTTCTGGTTTCCTGAGGGGCCAGCTGAGACCTAACACCCCCTTCCCTCTTCCTAACAAGGCTGTCAGCAAGTCCTCCGCCCCCCACCACTGCTAGCTTTGCAACTAATTTTTGACACCTCTAAAAAAGAGATCTTATAAACTCCTAGAAGACTGTTTTGGGATCCTGACCTTAAGAAACTCCTTTCCTGGACCCAAACCAGTAAATTTTTGGCAATCTGCATTTTCCTTCTGCTTATATAGAAGGTAATTATTTTCATGAAAGAGCTGCTAATTCAGAATGATGATGGCAGAGTAGTCTGAGAGAGTAGATTTAAATTACAAGAATGGTTTCGAAGAAAATCCATTTTATTAATTTTAAGCAGAGTATATAATTATCACGATATGAAAGAGTAAATTAAATGAGTTAAGGAAAACAAGACAGGTCCCCAAAGATCTAATTCACAGCATGAAATACCCTGCATAGCATATTTGGAGCAGTATAAAACGAGATGAGACTGGAAAGGCAGGGTGGGGGATTTGTTCTCAGGGTAAAACTAAGGAGTTTCTCTTTTGTTCTGTGGGCACTGACAGCTGATGAGGGTTTGAAGCAGGCAGGTGATTAGCTGAGATCTGTATGTGCACAGGAAAATTAATGGCTACGTGGAAGCAGGATGCTTTTGAAGGGGTCACCCCAGAAGCCAGGTGAGAAAGTTCAGTTGATTCAGGTAGGAGTCAGGTAGGCTAGACCTGAAACTGGACTTGTGCATGAAGTCCAGGGAGAAGGAGCTGATGTGACAGGGGCACCAGTGGACCACGGGGAAGGGTGAGGAGCGGTCATAAGGATTCCCAAGGATGTAGCTTGAGGGATGACTGGGTGAGGCATTAATTGGGGGAAGCAAGCCAGCAAAGACAGGATTTGGGGGAGACGTTTGCCAGGTGGTGATTTGGATGTAGGGGGTGTGAATTGCCTGGCTGCAGGCCATTCCGTTAGGAATAGCAGTTTAAAGGAAGCTGGAAGGCTGGTCCCAGTGCTCTGGAGATGAGGACCAGGCAGTGCTTGTGGAGCCAGGCTGCCTTGTTCAAATCCCGGCTCCACCACTTGGTGCCTGTGTGACCTTCGGCTTGTTTCTTAATCTCTCCATGGCTGGTTTCCTTATCTGCAAAATTGGGGAAATAATAGCAGGAGCCCATTTCATGGAGATTGCTGATGAGGATTGAGTGAAATTATAAACTGCTTAGAAACATGCCTGGTATGAAGTTAGCACTGAATGAGCACTTGCTAATTACAGTTTAAAAGCTCTGTGTTTGGACTATTGCTGAAAAAATAGTGGAAATTGCATTGACTAGTTACTAGGATATCACCACTGATGACGGTGATACAGTTAATAGCTGTATTTGGTATGGCACTTTACAGATTAGAAAATATTTTCACGTAGATTACTTCACTTGAGTGCTTCAAAACGTGCAGTTCCCAAATTGACCTTTTGTCCATACTTAGAGACCTTTTAATCAATATTTAGAGGCTTAGCAGGAAATCTGGTATTTGTCAGTAATCTCTTGGTTGCAAGAGGCAATACATCTTGAACAGAAAGGGAATTTGGAGCCCAGGTAATTGGAAAATTCAGTGGGTGAAGCTGAGCTCAGCACTGCTGGATGCAGACGTGGGAACACGGCCGAGAAGCTCAGCTGTACTGCTGGATGCAGACGTGGGAACACGGCCGAGAAGCTCAGCTGTACTGCTGGGTGGGCTTAGGTGACGTGCAGGGTGGTGGCAGGAATGGTCACAGGCGGCTCTAGGCCTCTGGCAACAGTCTTGCGGAGGGCGGGGGGGGGTTCTGGTCGGCTCGGCTTGCGATGCCTGCCTCTCTGTGACCCACTCACAGTGCCCAGGGACATCCTGACTGGCAAGACCTGGATTGTGTAGGTCACCCTGAGGTTTTGTGGTAGTGGGAGGGTCCCCAAAGAGTTTCCGGGGAAGCAGGTACAGTAGGTGTGACTACCAAAGACCCTTACCACGTTACAGTTTGGATTTCCAGAGTTGTCCTAAGCTTGACTCAAACTTCTCTTTCCTTGCAGGTCCAGAGGGCAAAGCTTCTGGAATGCTTGCATTTCTGGCCCCTCTGAATGCTCTGTGGCCGAGTGCCCCTCAGCCCTGCCTGGGACAGGCCCAGCCCGCATGCTGCTTGTTTATGCCCCTACACATTTACATGTTTTGGCCCGCAGCCTAGAAAGCCCTTCCATTTTTCTGGCTCATCTTTCAAGACTCATCTGAAGCGCTGTCTCCTATGCTTTTCTTGCTGCCCCTCCCACCCTAGAGGTTCCTGGGGCCCTCGCTCTGTGTATCCCTGGACCGTTCCACACACTGCCAGGCTCTAAGCTCTTCAAAGGCTTGGTCAAAATACCCTACACTTTTCTTGTAAACCCAGTACCTAGCTGGGAACCTGGCAAACAGCAGGTTCTCTATAACCAAATGTACTCCTACCTCTCCTGAACACATGCCAGGTCACCACTGTCCCGGAGCTTCGATCAGGACGGTAATGGCCACGCACTCAGTTCGAGATCATTGTGTCTGCCACAACGGTCACCCTCTTGGGCAGTTCCCTGAATATTTTAGGAATTCCAGAAAGCACCTGGGAAGTTGACTGCTACATGCTTTTGCTTTGCTACATTTTCTGAAAACTGAGATCCAATAATAAGATAGAACTTATTTTGTAATTTCTTGGTGGTTAATTATAACAATGTGAGTAGGATTAAAGATCATTCTAACCAGCTACATTCTATCAGAGATTGCTCTGAATGAATGATTCTTGCAGAAAAGAAGTAGGGACCCACCACTCTTAGTGCCTTGGGACCCATTACTGACCCTTCAGGGAATACATTGCTTTTTTCATTTCAAAAAGTGAGAGTTTGTACCTCCATGGGTTATGCTGTTCTCCCCCAGCCATTTGAGGGGAAACAGCTGGCAGAGCAGCAGCCCTTAAGGTCGGGCACCGCGGGGCTGGCCTTGGGAACCTGTGCAGGCTGTACTTTTGTGTATGAAAATACCTCCACCCAGGGGTGTTCTTTGGGCGGGAGAGAGGATGTCCTGAAGTCAGACTTGTTTTAATCAGAAGGCCACAGATCCCACTTGCTCTAATTTGGCTAAATGAGGTATGTGTACAGTGCTATCAGCTTACATATGGTATTGATTCAATAGATATTCCACAGCTGCAGCGAGGCATACTCTCTCCTGCAGCTACATTCTCTTCTCTTTGCCATTGGCTCCTTCACCTACCTCCTTTGACACGTATTTTATGCAGGCATTCTAGAACCGGAGATTTTAAAATTCAGATGAATTTTAGAATTGAAGCTGTTTTGATGGGGGCAGGGGAATGTATCTGTCTCTGTGTTGTTGAAAAGGTTTTTTTTTTTAGTTTGGGGGGTGTTTGTGGGATTTTCTTTTACTCTGTGCTTTTGGCTTTGCATATCCCCAGCTTCTAGAATTAGGCGACCTCAGCGAAAATCAGTTGCTAGTTTTTGTTGTTGTTTTTCCATTCTCACTGTATCTTGGAAAAAAGAAGAGATAAACCATTTATGGTGAAGGTGGTCAGAAATGCTTAGCTGAGCTTAGAAGTTAGGATAACAGGTATCCAGTTAGATATGTGATTATGAGGGGCTGAGCTGCCCTGCAATTCTGGACAGCAGAAATCACCTTCCTTGCATTCTCCTTCCTCTGTCGCTCTACACTGTTGGGCATTAAGTCAATCTCCCGTGCATGACTGCAGCCCCCAGTCCATTTATGTCAAGCTGATGGCCTGTAGCACTGACAGAGCCAGCAGAGGGACTACGTGTCTGAGGTTGACAGAGGGTTTAAACTGCATTTTGATTGCCTTGTCAGGGTTGGCCAGCTACACTGTTAGCTGGTTTTAAGCTGCCTTGATGTTTTGTGTTGGTGAGCTTATGTGTCAACATTTACAATAGGGACTCTCTACCCTGGTACCGTTGGAGATGGGCTTTTGAACCAGCCATGTGGAGAGTCACAGCGAACATCAGGGGAGAGGCTTGTGCTCATGCTTTCCCCTATTGGAGGATGGGCTTGGGCGGCAGCCATAGAATTGTGGTGCACACAGACTCGACGCTGCCTGGGTTCACATCCCAGTCCTGCCTCCGCCTGGCTGTGTGTTCTCCATTAAACCCAGTCCGTTTCCTCACCGATAAAATGGGATAAAGTATCTGTGCTGTGGTAATACTGTGAGTTATTATATGGAAAACACTCAAGGCTGGGCACCAAAGAGCTCAGTAAGTTTTGGCCACTGGGACACTACTTCTATGGACCCGACTCACAGTTTGACCCCTGAGCCAGGTGCATAGCAGGTGGTCATTCCTTGATGAGTGTGTGAACTCGCCAGTCTAATGCTGTATTTAAAAGACAAAACGACCTGGGAAAGGGACTTCTGCAAGTTTCCTGGTACTCACAGGCTGGACCTGGTTTTTGGCATCAGATAATCTTGAGCAGAACCCTGGCCCCTTACTTGCTTGCTGTTGGCACTTACCATGGCTGAGCCCTGGCTGTATTCTCTGGACAGTGGAAACAGTGGCCCAAGCATGCGTGCAATGCGATCACGTGTCCTGAGAGCCTGTGCTGCGTCTTATCCCCACTGACCTTCAGACCCCGCCCTGGCTCTTTAATCCCTTGTTAGAAGTAGGGGGAGGCACAGACATAATACAGCGAACACTGCCCTGTCTTTATACATATGGTGCTGCCTGCTTGGTGCCAGGCTCGTGAGAGGCAGTTGAAACACAGCAGGAGAGAAGCTGGCCTCCCGTCATGTGCACAGGGCTCACGTGCTGCCGGTGGGGGAGCAAGAGCTTCTGGCGGCGCTCACAATGCCTTTCTTGACCCTCAACCTAGAGCTTCTTTCACTCTGGTCCAGAGGACATATGGGCTTTGCTCGACCTTTTGACCTTGGGAATGACCGTCATCCCTGGCCATCTGGAGATAGGGAAAGGTGACCCACAGGAATTGGGACGGAATTGAGGCAGAAGGGATTCCACTGTGAAACAGTGGAAGCCCACAGCCCTTGCCACAGCAAACTAGCAGTCTGGAAACTGTGCCTGACCCCTTGCTGTACCTTCCGGCTCCAAAGTAGGGAGGGGAATTCCTGTGCCACAGAGCTCAGCTCTCAAGGGAAGACAGTCATTAACCTGTCTAAACTTTATGCTAATAGCACTCTCCATAATTGCTTTCATTAAGTATGGTTACTATAAGCAGTACAAGTTACAGCAAGGTAGCAGAAGAACAAAGTAAATATTGAAGACTATTTCACGGTGCAGTTGGGGCAAGGAGAAGATTAATAAAAGCTGACTCGGATGGTATCTGACATCAAAATATAGTGAATCACTTGGATCACAGTTCCAGTGGTTTCTCTTCAGTGGCTTTCTGGATCCCAACTCCAGGGAGGCCGATGGGTGTCCTCCAGGGGGACAGTGGTGAGCTCTGCTCCCTCCTTAGGTTTCTGGTCCCTGTCAGACAGAATAACATGGTGGTGAAGAGAAGCTGCCTTCCCTGCACTTCCAGGAATGCTGTGTGGATTCGGAAGGTGGCTGTTAGCCCACGGCTGTGCCGTGTGTCGAGGACCGCTGCTCCCTGAAGGCAGAGGGCCAGAACTGGCAGCTGAGCGCTTGCAGGAGAGCCCGTGATGAGTGTGTGCCCATGGCTGAGCGTACTGACCCGCCGTCCGAGGGCACCGGGGGATTAATAGAGCCGTGGTCTGCATGCCTCTAGGCTACTGGTGACCGAAAGCAGCCTGATCTCCATCTTCGACTTTATGTAATAGAGTAGTATTTTCAAAAGAAAAGCCTTATAAACAGAGCATTTATAGGATAAAATTTCACTGCTAAAGATTTAGAAATTAAGCAGTAAAGCAAGTGAGGAGCAGCAGGGAAGGGGCACTGTGGGGAAGGTGGGGTTCCTACGGCCAGGATCCTCACTGAACGTAAACGACCTGATGATGTAACTGGCCTGTTGCTAGGCTACTGCTTCCACACCTTTAGGCAATAAGGTATTATTGCGCTATGTAGAGAGCTCGCCCGGTGGTCTGCGCGGGTAATAAACCCTTTCGTCCCAAAGAAACGTTCTACTGTCATTTCTTTGGTCACATTGAGTCCGTAACGAACTTGCCCGGGGCTGAAACCCACTGCAAGACAGGCACTGTTTCAGGTTGTGTGGGCTGTCAGGGAACACCTCTGAGGAAGTGACCCTGCGCAGAGGCCCAGGTGAGTAAGGGGGCCTCCAGCTGGGAGGCTGTTCCAGGCAGAGGGGTCATAGGCACATTCCTCCTGGTGTGCTTAAAAAACACGGTTGTTTTAATCTTACTGCAGAAGGTGGCTTATTAAGCCCCAAGAGACCATTTACTACCAAACCAAATCCTTTGTGACTGACACTTTTTTGAGAGAGCAGGACTGGAACCGTGCCCAGGTGTTGATTATTGACGTGGTGGTTGTGGGTGCGGTGATGCCCAGGCAAATGCCGGACCCAGAGCACGCGCTCCACGCTCGGGCGGCTCGGTTTGAGTCTGAATCCCAGCAGCGGTGTGAGCTTGGCCAAGTCATTTAGAGAGGTCACACCTCAGCCCCTCACCTGTACCAGGCACTAGCTCATGGGGACACTGGAGGGGCCACATGAGAAGGTGCTGTGAAGGGCTGGCGTTACAGGGCTTGAAAAATACCACTCCTGTAACAAGCAAAGGATGGTTTCAGCAAATGGTTTTAAAGGCTCTTCATGTGGCTTTGTTCCACAGAGCTTCTAGCCAAAGCTAACAAGCTTCAAAATTGTATGAGGCACCAAAATGGGGGTAAGTTCTATTCATTTCCCAAAGAATAAGCTAAATATAATCAAGGCTTTACCAGAGGATCTCACGTTTGGGGCAGGGTCTGGGCTTCGGGTGCAGAGTTTGTGGACACCAGCTTCTTGTCTGTCCCTGATCAGATTTAAAACCATTGCTGAGGAATGTGGTACTTTTACAGAAACTGTTCTCAGGTCTGGGAATGTCGGTGTATGATTTTCTTTAGAAAGCCACAGTGAAACTGTCCCTGGGCCTGTGTGGCATTTGTGAGGCTCGACCTGCTTTGGGGTTCTTGATTCTGGCTTAATGCTTCCTGAAAAATGGTACTGGGCTAAGTACTGATCATGGCATATCTGGGTCCTCCACCCAGATTTTCTAATCGTTCAGTCACCTGCTCAACTCCCCTTGACTCAGGATGAAATCTGGGACCCAAGGAATCATGGCGTAGGGATCTGGCCCTACCTCTGAGGCAGCACAAGAATCCCTCCTGTGGATGACACCCATCTTCCTGCTCTGTTCTTAGTCTCCCAGGGGGAGAATCACAGATTCCCCAGCCTCGGGGTTCCCTCTGGGTGATGTCAGGGCTGCAAAGACATGGGCGTCAATGTAGGCAGTTCCCTGAGAATTACGTGACTGACGAGTGATCGGCCGCATTCGAGAGATTTCAGAGTGTCAGCTGGCTGCAAGCTGAGGAATACCAGGCTAGGACCTGTGAGCCACAGTGCGGGAGTGGGGACCCAGAACCAGGCAACCTGGCTTCTAGGCCACTGCTGCTATCAGAACTCGCTGTGAGATCGTCCAGTGTTTCCGTTTCTTACTTCACAGCCAGTTTTCATGGACTTTAAAAAGTGGAAGAGATGTGGATGTTCTAACCTTTTCCCCAGATTGAGGAACTACAACCTTCCAAAGTCCTTGGGTGGGTGATCTTACAGGCTCATCCGAGCCGTTCCAGATGTTACCCAACTTCAGTGGGCCACGTTCATGTCATAGCCTGTATCGGGTCAGCAGACAGTGGCCCATGGGCCAAATCTGGCCCACTGCCTGTTTCTGTAAATAAAGTTTTGGAATACAGTTTTGCCCACTTGCTTCCTGACATAGCTGATTTTGTGCTACAACTACAGAATTGAGAAGCTGTGGTGGAGGCCGTACGGCCCACAAAGCTGAGAATATTTACTCTCTGGCAGTTTACAGAAAAAGCTGGCCGCCCTTTGGTCTAAAGGAGCAGTGTTCCCAGAGTGCGTTGCACAGTCTGTGGGGCCCCCATGTGCTGTGGCCCTGGTGGCTGGGCTTGAGGCAATTGTAATTTGGTATTTTCACTTGCTGATCTTGGCTTCCCCTTCAAGAGCAGCTCCTCATCTTTGGAGACTTGAATCATATTCCTTTTCAGGCCGGACATGCTCACCACCCTCAGGGCTGTCACCAATCCATTCCTGGTGCAGTGTCCCAATTCCTTGCCCCTCTGGATGCCCTCCTCTGAGCATGTGCTGGTTTGGAAGCCCCTCAACTTAGGGTGGGATGCCAGAGCTGCGTTCATTCCTCCAGAAACTGTCTGAGTGGCCCTGAGCTCAGAGAAGAGGCGCCTCACCCATTCTGCACACCAGGCTTCCTTAACGTGGCCTGAACGCATGACAGTCACGGGTGCAGCTCTGAGTCAGGGACCAAGCCTTCCAGTGTTTTCTGTATGGACTGTTGCTAAGGCAAGTTGTCTTCCTATCCCCACTCCTCTTTTGCTACCTGGAAATTCATGCTTTATTTATATCTCCAGAGTATGGGATTTATCTTACTCTCTATTTAATATTATTTTATTTATTTTCTAAATATTTAAATATTATATTGACTCTTCAAGACTTTTGTTGTCTTTTGAATTACTAGTTCTTTCTTACAGATGAGTCATCTGTATTTCCATTTTGGCTTTCATGGTGGTTAGCAATAGAGACAACTTCCAGGTCAGCTCAGGTCTATTGATCAACATTGTTTTAGTGTAGCTGCTCCATCAGTGCAAATACAGCTAGATAGCCTGCCGCCTTCCCATCTTATCCGCAGGGGTATCGTTAAAGAACTAAAGCCAAGATGTTGTGTCCTGGGACATTTCACCATTCCATTCCCTCCATCCTGGTCAAGTACCCTTTTAAAAAGGGCAAGGGAGACTTGTGGATTATGTTAGTTCAGTTGGGTTTCTGAGCACTCTTAAATCATCTGTTTAATTATCTTCTCTAGAATTTTGCCTGAAATAAACATGAACTTTATTCTTTCTTTTCATAATCATATCCCCCTGCCACATTTAAGGATGGAAGAAACATGCTCATCCCCGGTATTCGCAACTCATTCTTAGTAATGGTGCATAGCTTCCTCATCTGTCAAATCTACATCACACTTATTCTTGCCATCCTATAGGTTTTGGCAATTGAAATTAAAAGCATGGTCATTGAAAGCGCTATTAAAAATATGTAAAGCACTGTATAAAATTACAATGAAAATAATCACCTGCGTATGCCTCATGTGGATATAATGCATTGACCTTCGTAAATGCCAGTCTTACTAGGAATGTTCTGATTCATTTTCCAACAGTATATATAGCTTTTTGTTATTTCACTGCTTTGCATCTCTTATCTCTTGAGCCTTTATTTACTACTTGTAAAGAGAGCTGACAAATCCTTTGCCAGTTGATCAGATTCCCTTTGATATAGCTTCTTTCTTAATAAAGGATGAAGTTGTAAAAGTGTGACACGGTAAGCTAGTCTCTGCTAATAGCTCTTTGAAGTCTGTCTCTTCTTTCAGCCGTTCTCAAGCCTCACACACGAGGCAGTAGTTGAGTCTGGGAGAATGAGCCAGGGAAGGGATGAGAACACAGTTACTATTAGTGAATAATGGCTAAACAGATTAGATTGGTAGAGTGTTTATAAAATAGAACGAAAATAAAACCACCATTTATTGATGGATTGTTATGTCCCAGGCACAAATAATCATTTTCAAGGATTGTTATGTCCCAGGCACAAATAATTATTTTCAAGTACTTTGCTCATTCTTTCCTCAGAGCAAACCTGCAAAATAATTATCCCACTTTAGTAGAAGAGTGGCAGGGTGGGGGATAGTGTATAACCTGCCCAAGTTGTTGAAAGCCTGAGCTAGGATTCAGATCCTCGTTGGCTCAAATCTAAAGTCCACATTCAGAGATGCTGCCCACAGCTGGGACAGTGGACTTTCATTGAACGTCAGTGCTGAAAGGGTCACGGATGCGATGCTTTCAAAGATGAGAATAGTTTAAGCTTGAGAAAAGAAGATAACCTGAGAAGACCTTTTTGGTGATTTGGATGTGACTATAAATGTCTGAGGTGCCAAGCATACTTTATTATGCGAGTTTGGATTTTTTGTCTTTTTGCCATTGTGTGTTTAACTGCCTTTTGATTTTCTTCTTAAATATTAAATATTGAGAAATATCAAAAACTGTTTTTCAGTTTTCATTTTTTTCCTGCTTTAAAAATTTAAAACACTGAAAAAATGCTTGACAGCATGATACAAATTCATTGCAGGAAATTTGGAAAATACAGAAAAGAATAAATAAATAAAAATGATCTGTAATTCCCTTATCTGGAGCATATGACTGTTAACATATTGTTATTTCTTTCTGGTCTTTTTTCAATGCATGTAGTAATGAAAACTATAATTATACTCAGTATGGTTTGTAAATCCTGAGTTTTAGGGAGGCACTCTCTCGTGTCTTTTTTTATTCTTCAAAAGATTTTTTAAATATCTGCATAATATTCTCTTACTTCATTACCTAGATCTCTATTTTTAAAAATTTCCCCCTTTTTTCCTGTTATAGAATTTCTTAGATAAAGAATGCCCAGGCCTGAAGTATGAGCACTTTTTAGGTTTAATTTTAATTTTTATCAAATTAGGACACACACATGATTTTAAAAGTCAAATAACACAAGGCTTTTAACAAAACCACAGTCCCCTACCCTGTATTTCTCCATTCTCCTCCCCTACTTACATTCCTCAAATGCAAATATCTAACTGTTTTGGGGTTTTTTCCACTATGTATTTTCATATAACTCACTAACATGTTTATGCCACTTTTTATCATACAGTTTTTGACATTATCTACTGATATTCTTAGAGAAACTTTTCTCACAGAAGAAGTGAAGTTAGCTTTCTAACAGTGCATACTGTGTACCGCCCTTGCTAGGAACCCCTTCACACACACTTTTTCTCCTCCTCCTCCAGATTCTTGAGAGCCTGATTCTGTTGTTGTTGTTAAATCAGTGGCCAGTGCTTACTCTACGAAGACCCTGCTTAGTCACCTAGTAAAATGGTTTGATACTGAATTGCCTTTCTGATCCATTTTTTTTTCCCCCCAGAGCTAGTAGTTTACTTTTTGCAGTTTTGTATTTCTTATTTTAATTAATGTAGTATGTATTTCCCAATTACTTTGAAGGTTCTGGGACTACACCAGTGAAAAATCAAACAGAAATTCTTGCCCTTAACAAAATTCAGCCCTAAACTACCTATCAGAACCCTTCTCAATATGGCCAACAGATCAGCAAGTCTATGGGACATGTGTTTTATTTAGCAACTTTCTTCCTGGAGCCTCTGCCCTCCTCCTGACTGGCCTGGTTGCTTTCTGAGCCTGCCTCTCCCCACACCCCGAGAAAACCCCTTCCCTTTCTCCTGTGCTGGGTCTCCTGTTTCCTGGATTCTGTGTCTTCCTCTTGGTTGGTTTATTACCTCATCCAGATAAATAAAGCTCATTCCTGAGAGAGAGGGTCCATGGGGAGAAAATTTTTGAAATCTCTTGACTGTTCAAAAAATTGAGATATAATTGACATATTAGTTTCAAGTGTACAGCATGATGATTTGATATGTGCATGTATAGTTGGCCCTTTAATGACACTGGTTTGAACCGTGCAGGTCCACTGATATGCAGGTTTTTTCAGTAAATGTATTAGAAAATTTGGGGGGATTCGTGACAATCTGGTAAAGCACCATTTTCCTTTCTCTAATTTACTTTAAGAGTACAGTTTATAATGCACATAACATACAAGATTGTGCTAATCAACTATTTGCGTTATCATTAAGGCTTCTACTCAGCAGTAGGTATTAGTGGTTAAGTTTTTGGGGAGTCAAAAGTTACATGCAGATTTTCAACTATGCGGGTGTCAGCACCCCTCATCCTGTCTTGTTCAAGGGTCAGTTGTGTCATGAGATGGTCCACCATGCAAGTCTGGTTAATGAAAACCATCTTTATTCTACCTTGAGTGATAAATTGGTTGAATGTGGAAAGAGTTGAATGTAAAATTCTAGGTTTGGAAATTATTTTCCTTAAAAATTTGAAGACCTTGTTCCTTCGACCTCTGGTTTTCAGTGTTATTTTTGAAAAGTCCAGTGGCATTCTCACACCTGGACATGACCTGTGCGCCCCCCCCCCTCTGGAAACTTGTGGGATTTTCCTTCTGCCCTGTGTTCTGACATTTCTTGTGCCTGTTATGGGCCATATTTCAACATGATTCTGACCCGTTAGCAGACTCTTCCACTGGATATTTACACCTTTCTTGTCTGGGAAGTTTTCCTGAGCTGTATTTGATGGTTCCTTTTTTCCCACATTCCCCCACATCGCTCCCCATTCTCTTCTACCTTTTCTTCTAGAACAATAGCTGGAATTTGCACTTAAGTGATTGATTTCCCCTTTCCTCATGCCTATCTTTTCTCTCTCTTCTCCTTTTGTTAATCTTTTTGATTTTTCTGGTAGATTTCCAGGACTTTATAGTTAGCTCCTCTACACACGTGTTAATTCTTCTGTTTTAGTCTTCATTTCCAAAGGTCCTTGTCCTTTCAAGGTTCTTTAAAAAAACAAAAACAAAGAAATCCAGCATCCTATTCTTGGTCTGGTTTCATGAATCGATGTATTTCTTTGCTTACTATCAGGTATTTATTTTATCTTATAAAAATATTTTTGAATTGTTTTCTGTTTTCTATGTTGTCTGTATTCCCTCTGGGTTTTGTCCTTTTCCTTTTTCTCTCTTTCTGAGTTCGTTTTGATTTCTTTCATGTTAGAATGTTTTCTCCAGTGTCTGCTAACCTTTAGGTGTTATTTCAGTTTCGAGGTGACAGCTATCTGGAGCACTGTGGTTGGCCATGGGTGAGGATTGTTAGCTGCTGGGCTATCTCACAGGAAACCAAAGATGACTTAGAAGCCCCCAGATGTCAGTATCAGTGTTTTATCTCTCTGGTTAGTTTCCTCAGTGATAAATCCTTTGGTGCCCAGGGTAACAGAAGCATCACTGCTAAAACTCTGCAGCCCAGCTGAGAAGGGGTGCCTCTTACAGTTTGGAGCAGGGACCTCGCTTTCAGTTCTCTTCCCTCTCCTCTGTTCCAGGTCCAGAATCTTCTTTGCTTCAGTCTCTCCAGAGAGCACGCCTTACACCAGACTCTCTAGTATAAGCATCTTAACACTTGATGGACATTATAAGTCATACTCTCACCAGTAACATATGCTTTTCTCATATATTATATTTTACACTCTCTAAAGCTTGGTATTTTCCTTTTAAAAAAGAACTTTGCCAGTATATTACATAGAAAATAATATTTTACACGTGTTGCATTGATTACTAGAGAGGCTGGATGTCTGGGACTTGAGTATGTTATGGACATCCTCTTCGTGGCCTTTCTTGTTTTCGTTCTCTTGCTCACTCATTCAGGCTTGAATCCTATGGCTGGCATCTGAAGGTGAAGGTCTCCTTTGTTTCTGTTGGTTTTGTGTGTTTCTGTCTCCCTGACATGGTGCTACTGGTCTCCTGGGGAACAGAGGCACCTGAAATGCCTTATCTGCTGTGTGGTGAGTATTTTTCATCAGATATGTCAACACCAGTGCAGCTAAAAACCTAAATGGCCACCTAAGACCTGTTTCTCTGCCTCTTACAAGTTCTATATGTGAATTAGCCTAGTGGTCAGCCTGTGGTGTCCCATGGATCACAATCTGGCTCACAGCCTGTTTGTGTAAAAGCAGTTTTACTGGAATACCACTATGCCTGTTTGTGTAGGTATCACGTATGGCTGCTTTCACGCTACAGTGGCAGAAGTTGAGTAGTTATGACAGAGACTGTTAAAGTCTAGAATATTTATGACCTGGCCCTTTTAGAAAAAGTTCACCAACCCTTGAAATAGACGTTTGTTGGTTGCTTAGTACCACATAAATATTTGCAAAGGCTCATGAAAATGGATGGTTCCTTATTCTCATGAATAAAAAACAGTAAGTGTGATTGTCATGTCTTCTGCAAAACTAATAAATAAGGTGACAGTGGTGGTCATTTCTTCACATGATGTATGTGAATGTAATACCTGTGTCAGCCTACCCTTTCATGAACTCCCCCAGGTAACTGGTTTCCAGGAATGTTGATTTTGTGGGCACATTTCACTCTAAAGCCACCCCGCTTCCCTTTCCTCTCTCCTCCCTGGCTTCCCACATTTTGGGAAATAGCAGATGTACAAAAGAGGCTGGACCTGCTCAAACCTCTCGTTATCAGTATTTTCACAGCATCACAAAAGCAAATTGAGTTTAAAAAATACTAACCAGCAGATGGATACCAATGGTTAGCAGGCGGAAGCTCAAAAACTGTGTGTATGTTTAAACCATCCATCTTTTTTGGACGTCCTTCATCACACATGCCCAGAGAGCC
Source organism: Smutsia gigantea (assembly GCA_032199065.1). Classification (NCBI taxonomy): domain Eukaryota; kingdom Metazoa; phylum Chordata; class Mammalia; order Pholidota; family Manidae; genus Smutsia; species Smutsia gigantea. The sequence continues at coordinate 867,712 of JAVSCE010011987.1, read as the reverse complement.
CGTCTTCCTCCCGTGGCTTCTCCATGTCCACCCTTGTGGGCATCCCCCCCATCCCCTTCAGGATCCAGACTCACTCCTCCAGGGCTGCGCTCGTGCTGGGGGCTGGGCTCCCTGGCTTGGCCGTCCCTGCTTCACAGCCTTTGCTCAGTGCCGCTGCTCTTCGTGTGGACCTGCCTCTACCTCTCCGACTCGGGGAGGAGAGTCCTGCAGGCTCCGCACACTTGGAGACTGCCTTTTCTTCCCCCATGCTGCTATCTACTGTGTGGCTCTTCGCGAGCCCCTGCCAACATGAGCTCCCCTTGGCAGTGGCCTGGACGCAGGCCGCTGCTTCCCACCCCCTCTCATGCCTGCTCTATGAGGCAGGGGTGTCTTGGCAGCAGCACATGGTGGCTATGTACGTATAGATGTGGCAGACCTGGGTATGGCGTACGGCTGTACATGCAGAAAGGGTTAGCACAGATGGCCTGAGACTGCTGTCCTTAGAAAGGCTTTGGTGTGGGCTGGTGTCCGTCAGTTCGGCAGTTGGGAGGGTTCCTACCATTCCCCAATAAGAGCGGCTCACTCTGCCTAAACTGTGAAATAATGTGGTTCATGCTGAACAGCTCCTTTCCTTCAGGGAGTCATTAGACATGTCCTGTGTGACCCCACTAAGGGAGGACCCGGGAGCCTGGGCCTGGCCTCCTCGGGACTTTGCCCCCTGCACCTTCCCTTTGCTGGCTGTGCTTACGTACCGTTACAGCTCTTAGCGGCGAGGCCTGCTAGCGAATCCCTAAACTCGGGAGTGGTCTTGCCCCTGCCCCTGACGCAAGGCTTATTCTCAAAGCTGGTTCTCGGAATGTCCAGATCTCTCCAGGCTACCCAAATTCGAGACAGACTACCCAGTGTCTAATAGTCCTGCACCATATTCTGTGTTCCTTCGTCCTCTCCTTCAAAAAGCGTGCCCTGCTAGCTGCTGCAGTGAAAGGAGAAGCCATCCGGGAGCCCACCGGCGATGCGCTGCGGTGTGTTCTCCGCCTTGACTCTCCTGCCGTTTGTGGCTGGAGCTGTGTCCTTTTTCTTTCTCTGATCATGTTGCCTGGTAAGAGCCCCTCAGTCTCCAGGGGCTTTGTGGGAGAGTAAAGCAGGTGAAAGAGCAATTGCACTTACAGTGCAATAAACTGGGGGCTGCAGCTTGCTCCTCCCCTCCCGCCGTGATGCTCTTCCTTCCTGTGCTCCCCGCACGCGAATTGAGCCTGCCTTCTGCCTCTGGTCGCGCCTCACAGTTGGTTTATACTGATCTCTGGACGTATGAATGGTTTCTCTGACACCTCTCCTGATCTTCGTCAGGTTCCCTGTTGGACACGTGGCCTCCAAGGCTGGTTTTGCATTAAAAGAGGTGCCCCCCCTAAAAATGGGCACTGTCTGGCTGGCCAAGCGTGATTGGTCACTGTGGCTGAGGGGCTTGCTGACGCTCTGTCTTTTTCCCTCCTTAGTGTCTGCTGACAGCAGAGAAAAAAATACTGGAGGGACCCAACTGCAGAGCAAAACCAGCTCCTTCAATTCTTTACAGTGGTAGTAAAAAAAGCATTGTAGACAACACTTCCCGCAGTGGAGGCTGGCAGAGCAAGACCACTTGATGATTCCGTGGGATATTTGGAGTCTGAAAATGAACTGCATAACTCAGTACCTGTGTTAATTGAGCCTCTTCTAGGTGCTGGGGACATAGTGCAAAATGAAATGGCAAGGACCTCATTGCAGGGAGCTTACATTCTCATTAGGGACAGAGAAGCAGACAATCAGGTTTGCTTACAGTCATGTCAAGGAGTGATAAGTTGATTTAAAAAAAAAGCACAAAGCAAGGTTAAGAGAGAGAAAATAGCCTGGGACAAGTTGAGAGTTCATTTGGGATAGTTGGGGAAGTCCTCTGAGGGAATACTGTTGGAGCCAAAATCTGCATGAAGTGAGGGAGCCACTACCTGGAAAGGCACTGAAGACAGAGGGAACAGCAAGGAGAGAGGCTGGGAGTCAGGACGTTCCTTAGCATGTCTGCAGGCCCAAGGGAGGTCGTTGTGGCTGGCGTGCAGTGAGGCTAGGAGTGGTCTGAGCTCAACTTGACAGCCTTGTAGGCCAAGTGAGGGTCACTCACTGGGTGCTGTGAGAGTATATTTATGCCGACCGGGACAGCAGCTGCATGAGTACTTATTCAGTCAGGTTTTCCTAGAAGCTGATAAAACTTGGCCCATCTTTTGATCCGTATTTGAAGGTCACTCAAGCAGTGTTAAACATGGCACCTCCTCCCTCTGTTTATATCAACAGTCGTAAAGTTTGGTCCTTTCTGGGACCTTTCGTGACTGTTTGTCTAGAAGATTCCCTCTCAAAATCATTCACACAGTAGGCTGTGTCAGGACAGGCTGGGTTGACCTGTAACTGTCATTTTTTTTTTGGTCTGGAATTTGCCATTTGTAATTTGTGGAAAGGTTGGGTCCACTCCGAATGAATGAGTAAAACAGGAACTTTCCTTTCCCTTGGCAGGTAAACGTTGCCTCATTTAGTGAAGAGTTCCCAGAGTGTCTCTGTGCCTGTCCTCACAGCGGAGTGCACCCCAGGGAAGGTGGGGCAGGAAGCTGCTCTAGAATGTCCCCGCTGGTTCTCTTTTGGAGGAGAGCAGTGAGGAGTGTCATCCCCTCAGGAGCCTCCTGCCCTTCAGTAGAACACCTGAGACCCACCCCCTGCTTTTTCCAGTCCATCGTGTTTTGTCCCGAAACAGGAGACTTTGCTTCTATTGGTAGTTCTAACTTGAGGATAAAGCCAATTGCTTGTTTCTTTATTTTGAAATAAGAGTTCTCTCTGAGGTCTTGCAACTCCAAACTTCTGTGATCTTAATAGAATTTTGGTTTATTCCCTCCCACCACCCCTGTCCCGCCCTGGCCAATCCAGGGTCCCAAACATCACTGAAGTTTTTTTTCCCCCATTAGAACCTCTCTTCTTCATTTTCTTTGCCTTGGGCCTTAGCTGGTGGCTGAATTTCTGTTTCAAAGTCTCTATTCCAGGAGCAGCTCTTGGAGCAATTGCCTGTGCTGTAAACTCTCCTTGACATGTGGGAGGTCTTCTTCAAAGCATATGACTTGCTTGTTCTTGCAGCTCTTCAAAAAGCCCCTGCAGCTGAGCCACATACCTAAGTTGATAAGAACAAGCCTGGAAGGCCATGTTGCAAGGTGGTGTCTCCAGGTAGCTTTCAAATGAATGAGGTGAGGGGCCTCCACTCACCCCTTTGCAGATACGTCCTGGGCTTAGGGCAAATCCATTGTTGGCACCGGTATGAATAGCAAACAGGCGTGCCTCGGAGTGAGGTGAGTCCTTAATGGGCCTTCACACATGAGAGGCAGCCTATTCTCATTTAATTACAACTCATTTTGGGTAGCGCTGTGCACCCCGGCCCATCCTTAATGTTTTTATAACACATATATGATAATGAGTGTTACTATTCATTGAGTGGAAAATATGAAAATTGAAAATGGACGGTGGATTCATTAAATTGCAAATGAATCCATTACCAGTGGGGACTTGGTCCCAAGCACCAGGCTGTAGACTTGTGCTGTGATTTTAATATACTAAGTATGGGGGGAAATAGCACAGCCTGCAGGTGTGAGTGCAGTAAGGGTTTTGCTCCCTTCTCCTCCTTCCCTCTTCTTCCACATAGCTGCCCCTCTCTCCTTCCTTCCGTTCCTCTTTCTATTCCTCCTTCTCTCTCTGCCTGTACACTGAGGAAAGCCAAGCCAGAAAACCGTCTCTGAATGGAGTTGACTGACCTGGGGATGTGCAGCGGCTCCCAGGTCTGTGGCTGTGGCTTTGCTAGGATCGGGAGAGACCCGCTTCCGTCCTTGCCCTTCATCCCTTCCTGCACAGAAGCCACGGAGGGTGGGAAACCCGGGGGCGGGGGGCGGGCTGGAACCCACCCTGCAGCAGGGCATGTGCCCCCTTTGTTCCCCCACCACCTCCCTGCCTGCTTGTGCTCTGCGTGTTTCAGTGTTGGAACGACGGGAGGTGGGCCTCACAGGGAATGGCTCTTGGGCTGCTTCACAGAGCATTTCCTCTTCAGGAAAGAGATCCTGTCCACTTGCTTGGTGGCCTCAATCCTTTAGCCTCTGAGTGAGGGAAGGATGAGGAGAGAGATGGGACTGTGTGCTGCCTTCTTCCTGGTGACTGGTCTGCACTGTTTGGGGCATTAATTAAAGACAGCACCTCTTGGCTAGCCCCATGGGCCACATACGTTGTGGGAAGATCTCCACGCTGGCAGTAAATTCTTCATTTTAGTGTTTGCATTTTTACTTTCATGTTTCCAAGTCTTAACGTAGGGTCTCAACATAAGGATTTTATTGGGGTGCTGTGTGATTTTGCCTCAGAAACCGCTAGGATTGAGTATTTAGGTATGGTACTCATATTTCTGAGACAAACTTAGAAATGCATAGGCTAACACAGGATTCTTATCCCAGCTACATCCCACTGCAAATCAAGTTCTGTATAAAGGGACGGTAGTCCTCTATGCTGAGGCCTGTGGTTTTATAAAAGGCAGGTCTAGATACACAGTTTTGGATGCCTCAACCATGATTGATCGTTCATGGCTCTTAACAGGTATGGAGATGTCAGAAAAGAACACTTGGAGAGTTGGTATGGCAGCAAGATCTAGAAATTATGGTTAAGGTACTTACAAGTTGAATATAGCCATAGTAGAGCCAGACTGTGCTAGAAGTGTTTGCTGAGGCTGGCCGTGGAACTGGGAGTTCACTGGGTCCACGTCACTACACGGCATTCTTCAGTCAGGCAGGGGAAATGCAGCCACTTGGGGGTGCTCTCTCAAGTAATTTCCAAACGTTAGAATGGTGAAATAGGATATGATTGTAAAGAAATCTTCATGGTGTTTTTGAAGTATTTCCCCCCTATTGGCCTTCTTTTTATCCTCTTTTTTCTCTGTCTTGATTTTTGCAGATAGTTCTATAATCATTTTACTAAGGGTATTCATTCTATTTTGACACGTCACACAGATTCTCTCCAAGGTCTCCAAGAGCAACAGCAGTGGCCTGACGGTGGCATGTCAGTGACGTCACAGGCCTCAGTCAAACCGGAGAGGCTCTAGAGTTTCTCTGGGAAGCGTCAGGAGTGCTGGTGGAGCAGCTCTGATGACCAGCAGGAGTGGTTTCTGGAAGCTTAAATTACAGGGAGCTACAGATCGTTTTTCAGCTCAGTTTCTTAACCTGAACATAACAAATACTCCCCTGTGGTAACCTAAACTCTGCTTAAGGATAGGGGGATGGGTTAAATGGTTTCACAACATTCTTTCCAAATCTATAGGTCTGTTATTTGTAGTGGGACCCAAAAATGATTGCATATTTTGGGAGGAAGAAAGTAAGGTGGATATCCTTGGGAGGCATGCATGGACAGTAGTTCATCTAGTAATGTTTGGCAGCTTCAAGCACACATGTTTGTTCTTACTTGAATTTTGACTGTTTGGAAAAAAGAAATACTCTAATCTTGGCCCTTTTGGCAAAGAGGCAGGGTGGAAGGAGAAGAGAGTGGTGAACAGACTGAATTCATTAGAGTTCTTGCAGCATGGGAGGCAGAGTCGACAACCTGTGAGTTATGTTCTCTACGTGGCTGTGTTTCAGGAAATTGGATTGGGCATGGGCTCCCTGGTAATAAAGGAAAGAAAAAAACCCACACAATTAAAAAAATTTACTATTATCATATATAACTAGCTGAACTTGGGAGTCAATTTCTAGAATTTGTGGGCACTAAATAAACACCAAATATTAAATTACTTTATTAAATATTAAATTTAAGGAGTGGCTGGCTCATTCAGTTTTTCTGAATATACTGTTCTTAATATCCTTGGCTTGAAGTTTTTATTGGTAGAAGGTTAAATAGTCTTTTTTCCCCTCCTTGGCAGCATATAACTAAAGGTTCTTTTGCTTCCTCTTTTTGTCCCTCTTTTGTTTCTCCCCTTCACCCTTTGGAATCAATACTTGAAGCAAAAACCGCTTTCCTTATCCCTTATAGAGTCTAAGAAAGACAGTCAAAAATAGAAAATCTGTTTGTACAACTCACCTTACTCTACAAATGCTTTAATCTGTTTCATTTAAACTCTCTTCTGTTTTTTTATTTTACTTTACTAGAATAGACTTATTTGATTATGCAAAGAAAAACCTGTATTCAAACTATAGTAAGAGCTGCAGAATCTAGAAAAGGGTAGATGAAAATGATGATTTCCAGACTAGTTAATATGAAGAAATTAAACTTACCCATTGCATAGTTTTTGTAATTCTTGGAACACAATATAGTTTGGGGACAGATCTTCCAGTATGGTGGAGGGAGCTGCTTGGCAAATCCTAACAAAGCAATGATAATACTGGACAGACATGTTTTCAGGGCTTTGGAAATTGATGAAAGGCGTACACCACATAAAGATATGATTGCTAATGAAAAACTCATGAACTCTCCGTAAAAACAATGGTAGTTGATAGTCTTTTGCCTGGAGATGCTGCCTGCCATTCTCTACCCCCACTCAGCAGGGCACTTCTAGAGGGCAGAACAGGCTGAGAACAAACCAGCAGAGTCATTGATAGAGAGGGGGTCATCTTGATTTGGAGCAGAACACAGAAAAATCCCATGTCCAGTCAGTAACAGTAGTGATCTTGGCAAAACAAAATGGGAATACTACTGGCCTCACTGGATTGAGGCTGCCTTCTGGTTCGGGGCAGGCAGTCAGTGTACCACAAGACTAGCCATATATTTAATATGGAGATGGGGGAAGATGGCCATAGGTAGCATTTATAAGCTCTCCACAGATCTGTTCAGGTAAGACCTCAGAGAGGGCCCAAGCTGTCTGTTCATCCTTAGTTGGCCCATGACCCTTTGTGTACACATGCAAAGGAAACATGAAGGCAAGGCCGAAAGTTAAAAGCCTGAATAACAGAGTCAAATACTGCTGCATAGTGAATGTGCTACCAACAGTCTTTGACCAATATTGGCTGACTACTAAGCTGTGCAGACACGGGGTGATCTTAGTACTCTAGGATTAAGATTTAAAAACAATTAAAAAATAAATATACCTGAGGAGAGACATCAGTGGCCAAGTACCACAGAGGAAACAGATTCCACAGGTTTATTCTAGGCAAATTGTAAACAAACAAAATAACTGCAACAACATATAATCCAAAACATCCCGTTTAAGCAAAAAATTATGAGACATGCAAAGAAACAGAAGTGATTTATATTGAGTGGGGAAACAGTTTAATAGAAACTGTGAGTGGGTCCAGATCTTGAACTTAGCAGACAAAGACTTCAAAGCAGCTGTTATAAAAACTAAAAGAAACTGTGTTTTAAAAATTAAAGGAAAGTATGATGATGATGACTGAACAACTAGAGAATCACAACAAAGAGAGAAACTGTAAAAAAGAACCAAATGGGAATTCTGGAGTTCAAAAGTAGAAGTGAAATAAAAAATTCACCAATGAGACTCATGGCAATGTCTGAGATGTCAAAAGAAATAATTAGTGGGCCTAAACATAAATAGAAATTATCCAATATGAAGAATGGAGTTTAAAAAGAATGATCAAAAATAGTCTCAAAGAGCTGTGTGAATTCAAGCATGCTGATATGTATGTATAACAGGAGCCTCAGAAGGAGAGAGAGAAAAAGGGGGCAGAAAAAGCATTTGAAGAAATAATGTCTGCAAGCTTACAAAATTTGATAAACATTAATCTACTGTCCAAGATGCTCAATGAACCCTAAGTCATATAAACATAAAGATAATTCACACGTAGACACATCATAGTCATACTGTTGAAAGACAAAAAAGATGAACAGAAAATTTTGAAAGCAATTAAAAAAAAAGCAACTCATCACTCAGAAACAATGGTGGCTAGAAGACAGTGTTACACTTAGTGCTGAAAGAGAAAAACTAGCAGTTAATTCTCTTTCCAGCCAAACTGTCCTTCAGTAGTGAAAGCAAGATGAACCCATTCCCCGACAAATGAAGACTGAGAATTTGTTGCTAAGTAGACCTGCCTTGCGAGAGAAACTAAAGAATGTCTTTTATGCTAAAAGAAAATGGCACCAGGTGGTAACTTGAATCCACACATAGAAATGAAAAACACCAGAGAAGGTAAATGTGCAGATCAATATAAAAGGTTGTAGATAGATACAGGTATGTTTTTTCTTAAGATCCTATAATAAATAATTATAATATTTTGGGTTAATAACATATACTAGTGTGATTTATATGTTTCAATTAGTAACATATACAAGAAGAAAGGTTTCAATTAGTAACAAGCCTCTATGCTAAGAAACAAGAGAAAGAAGAGCAAAGTTAAACCCAAAGCAAGCAGGAGTCAGGAAATAATAAAAATGAAAGAGGAAATCAATGAAATAGAAATCAAAACAATAGAGGAAATCAGTGGAAACAAAGTTGTTTTTTTTGGAAGGATCAAGAAAATTGACAAATACTTAGGTACACTGTTGAAAAAGAAAGAGGAGATAGAAGTTACCAAAATCATGAATGAAAAAGGGAACATCACTAATGACCTTATAGAAATTAAAAACATTACAGGGGAATACTGTGAATAAGTTTGTCATCAAGTTGGACAATTTTGATGAAATGGACAAATCCCTTGAAAAACACCAGTAAGCCATACTGACTCAAAATTGTCTGAGTAGCTCAATAACAAAGAAATTGAATTAGTACTTAAAGCCCATCCAAAGACATTCCAGGCTCATATGGCTTCATTGATGAATTCTATCAAATATTTAAAGAGGAAATAATACCAATCTGTCCTAAACTATTGTGTAAAATATAAGAGGAGGAAATACCTCCCAAAACATTCTATGAGTCCAGTATTACCTGAATGCCAGAACTTAGACAAAGACATCACAAGTAAATCAAACTATAGACCATGGATTCCTGTGACTACAGACATAAAAATTCCTAAAATTAGGAACTCAAATCCAGCAAAATATAAAAAACATTATATATCATGACTAGTTGAAATTTATCCCGGGAATGCAAAGTTGGTTTAGCATTCAGAAATTATTACTATAACATACCATATTAATAGAACAAATGCCACAAATCATGTCATCTTAACAAATTAAGAAAAGCATTTGAGAAAATCCAACTCATGAAAATTCTCAACAAACAAGGAAAAAACTAGGAAAAACTTAAAGGTAATGTCATACTTAATAGAGAAGAACTGAATGCTTTTCCCCTTAGGTCAGGAAAAAGGCAAGATTGTCTAGTCTTGTTACTTGTATTCAACAATAAATTATTAATTGTTTAAGCTAAGCAATGGGTAACAGTGGTTCATTATATCATGCTTTCTACCATTGTGTATGTCTCAAATTTTTTCTAATAAAATTTTTGAAAAAATAACCTAGGTTATTAAAAAAAAAAACTACCAAGTCCTTCTTAAGTCTGTTGTACTTTCTGTTTAGTTAAATTGTTTAAGGTCATATAAGCAATTATTTTCTTTTAGAGTATGAATGTATCTTTAGATTTAGAGTATAGAGTATCTTTATGTGTTAATGTAGAGTCTTTGTATAAATAATATAATTGGAAATTTAGAGTTAAAACATAATTTTGCTGTGTAGTAAGTCATGTTACTTATTTTTTTCTAGCCCTGAGAATGAACAGAGAATTGGAGAAACTATATGGGGAACTAGGCATCATAGAAATCAAATTTTCTTATTACAAATCCTTGTTTATCAAATTTTAATATCAGCCAAATAAAGTCCTGAGTTTCCAGGTGTCAGAAGCTATTTTCAATATGACATAAGTTTAGGACCACAGAATAGTGTGGGTGGACCCTTGGAGTTTCTTTTGATTAGGTGTTATCAGAAACCAGAGAACTGAATCTAGAAAGTTATCGAAGAACTAAATGTAGGCTGGGAATTGGGGAAAAGGGGGTGAGCTTGTTTGGTGGTGGTGGTTGAGCGTGTATGTATAGGTGGGGGCTGTTTGTGTTTGCTTGGTAGGGGCCATGGGTTGGAATTGGGGCTGGTTGGGTGTGATGTGTAAAAGCTGAGGCGACTTCAAAGCAACAAGCATGAATGCAGGTTAAGGATCTAGCTTCATGGGGAACGGAAGAATGGAAGGAGAAAAAGTGGCATTTAAAAAATTATTCTTTAACTTTCCTCTGAAAGAGAGATATCCTCACTTGAGAATAATATTTTTATCTTAAGTCTTTCTGACAGCACTCTTCCATCTCGCCTAGAAACACATGGACCTGTCATTTCTTCTTCTCCCTGGGGGTTCATATCTGACCTTTCCAAGGTCACTACGACCATTTTTAATTCACAAGAACTGTATCCATCGTGTGAGCCATTGTTCTGGGGAATACAAAAGACGGCTGATGCAAGGTCACTGACTTTGTGGGAGTTAGTCTTACTGACTTTGTAGTATTTTGTGGTTATGCTCAGGTGTTCACACACAAATACACCCCAATAAGAGGACAAAGTGAACACAAGACAGAGTTCTAGATTGTCTGGTACAGACTTGAAATTGGATGGAAAAATTCACAGGCAACCTAAAGGTATCTATTTGAGCTGAAATACTCTTGAAAAATTTCACAGACGAGGGAGAGTTGGAGCTAGACCTGCAGGCTGGGTAGGATTTTGAGTTACTTGCATGACCTTCATTAAGTTGAACAAATGGAAACAAGATCTATATTTGAGTTTTTGTAGTTCTTTGTTGTATGTTTTTAAATGGAGTGTATGTGTATCAGGATCTTCTTTACTCAGCTCGATGATGAACTGAAAGTGTTGGTAGGGCAGCCGTCCCCTCCCTTCTGAGTCCACAGTGGTAAGGCCAACCCAACAGGAGGCCTGCCCGAGAGACCTACAAGTCTCTCCCTCTCTTATCCAGTAGTTAGGTAATATTTAGGCAAATTCCTAATATTTATCCCCTGTCTCGTCTCACCTTGTAATTTTTCAATAACTTCAGATTGTGTATGTACAGGCTGTATCCAAAAAAAAAAAGTTTCCACTTGAAAGCTGTCTTCCTTTAGTCCCACGGGTTGTGTCCGAGCCTCCCTGGCAGGGTCCCCGTCCCCTTCCTGTAGCAAACACCCCTGGAACACACAGAGCTTGTTTCTTCCCAAGTTCCTCCCTGGCTTTCCCTCTGCCTTTCCCTGAGTTTATGTGGAACGCTGTGAATATCTTCAAGCTCGTCTGTGTAATTTGGTCATGTAGGTACAGCAACCATTAGTGATTACTAATGGACCTGCAGTTCTGTGGCTGCAGTTACTGTTAGAGTTTCTGTGGTCTAGGGAACAGAGTGGAGGTAAGTGAGATTAATTCCTGATGGTACTGGTTGTTCACTGTAACTTTTGCAGGAAACAACCATTTTCTGACCCTTCGGTTTATTACCTCTGCCTGATTCCAAAAAATGAAAACTTCCTAATTTCTCCTACTGTTTTCCTTCCTTAGACTTCCTTCCCTTTTCAATACTTACTTACTTAGCAGCTTAGCTTGAGAGGCAGAGAGCCACATACTACAAACAGACTGAGAAATCAGGGGTTGTGTGTTGTGAGTGGAAGTCAAGTGATTTCTGTCGAAGGCTACAGACCGGGAGGAGTGAAATCACAGCCTTTCTTCTGTGCAGTGTCCTTTGGGTGACTATTTCTTGGGACTGCTGACTCTTTCTGAATACATGCATTTATATTTGATAGCAAAGGCTGTTATTTAAACCCCTCTTCAGCTTCGGGCTGAGCTCAATAAACACATAATTAACTAGTCTACTCCCAGTAAGAGACACCTAGGTGCAGTACGTGACCGAGAAAAATCCTTTGCCGACAGACTGTGCTTAACCCTGAGGTGGTTATTTCCAGAATAAAGAAAACATATCAGTTCTCCGTGTGCTTTTGTAGCCAGCCTGAACTGCAAGAGCCCCTCACAGGCAGCCCATAGTGAAACATGTGATATCAGGGGCCACTGAAATCACTGTTGCTTGAGGGGCTTTATGCATGAGAGCTTATTCAAGAGTAAAGTCTTTCCTCTGAAGGTGGTTGGCAAAGGATTAGTAGGCGGAGATGAGCAAAGTGAAATAATATTCCTTCATCTGTATTCCTAAGTCACAGAGCATACATTTTTTTCGTAACTTAGCTTAATTTTTATGCGAGAGCAAAATTACTTATAATGTAAGGCACAGATCTGTAAGTGTACCACTTGATGAGTTTTGATAAATGTGTACATCCATAAAACCAGCACCGCAGGCAAGATACAGAACATATTTGTCACTCCAGAATGTTCCCTGTGCCTCCTTCCATTCAGTCTGCGCCCCCCATAGGCAATCATTGTTCTGATTTCTGTCACCATAGATTAATTTTGCTTGTTCTTGGATTTCATAAAAATGAAATCATACAGTATAAACATTATTTTGTGTCTGGCTTCTTTCTGTCAGCTTAATATTTTTGAGATTCATCTATGGTGTGGCATATATCAGTAGGGTTTTTTTTTTAATCAGAGAATAGTATTCTCTTTTATGAATAATAACATAATTGACTTATCTGTTTACCTGATAATGGGCATGTGAGTCATTTCCAGTTTGGGACTAATGAATAATGCTGCCAGAAATACATGGGCCCATCATTTCTTCTAAACAGTAGATTATATTGCCATAGTTGTTCATAATTTTCTCTTATTCTTTTACTGTCTGTGGAATTTGTAGTGAAACCCCTCTTTTAATTCCTAATATTCATTTATATTTTCTCTTTTTCTTGATCACCCTTGCTAGGGGTTATACATTTTGTTTATCTTTTTCAAAGAACCAACTCTGGCCTTGTTAATTTGTCTCTCAATCAGGATTAAATCACAGAAGCAGAACCAGTAGGAGGGCACTTACACGTGTGGGAGGTGTGTGTGCACATGCATGTGTGCACATATGTGTACATTACAGGATTTGTTAAAGGGCTTTGACCTTACACAGCTGCAGGAGCTGGTTTAACAGTTTCTGTAAGGTATTGTCTTTGTGTCTGATGCTGGAGCTTGAATTCCACAGGTTGGACAGCAAAGAAGGAAAGGTAAATGTTAAGAAGAGGAGAATAAGACCATGGTAAACCCCCAGGTATGAGCAGGAGTCTGTGGTGACTGTGACCCCATGCGTTTCCTTTTCGGTTTTTTTTTTTTTTTGCCCCTGAACTTGGAATGTAGATGTTCAACAGACGCTGAGACCCTTTGTCTTGAAATGAAAGAACTAAGGAGGCAGCAAATCATTGCTAATCTTCATAGATAACAAAATAGGAAAAAAACCTGTAAGAAGTAAAACCGATCACAGCACTTGATAGGAAAGGGGTTGAGAAACTTTTTCTGTAAAGCACCAGATAGTAAATATTTAAGCTTTGTGGACCCTATGATCTCTGTTGCAGCTGTTTAACTCTTGCCATTGTCGCTCAAAAGCAGCCATAGACAGTAAGTAAATGTATGGCATGGCCGTATTCCAGTAAACCTTATTGACCCAAATAAGTAGTGGCCCAGAATTGGCCTCTCAGATGTAGTTTGCTGTCCCTTGTTCTAGAGATATCAATATATTTTATTAACTTGTCACAATCTACTTACTGTTAATATTCCAAACTTCATGTTTAATTCCATTAATCCTGCATCCTTTGTACTGTTATTGACAGATATCTTCTATACACAAATGTTTTAAACTCATCATACCATATTATGAATTTACATTAGACAGTCTTTCATATTTACCACTTACTAACATTTCTTCTGATGCTTTTCTTTTCTTCCTGTAGTTCCAGGTTTCCATCTGATGGTATTTCAACACAAAGAACTTCTTTTGTTAATTACTTTCCATGAGGTCTGCTGGTGGTGAATTCTCTCATCGTTCACTTACCTGAAAATGGCTGTTCTTGGGCCAGCAGTTTTCAAGGACAAAAATACAGAATTCTGGGAGAGAATTCTGTGTTGACAGTAGTTTACTTTCAGCACTTTAAAAATACTGTTTCTTTGTTTTCTAGTCTCTTTTTTTTTTCTGATGAGAAGTCAGGGGACGTACCTGTCTTTGCATCCTTTCATGTAATCTGTCTCATTTTCCTCTGGCTGTTTTCAGCATTTTCTCCTTGCCTTTGACTTTTAGCAGCCTGATGATTATAAATGTAATTGTCTTTGTATTCATCTTGCTTGTGGTTCACTGAGGTATTGGATCTAAAGTTAATATCTTTCACTAAATTTGGCAAGTGTTCACCATTATTTCTTCAAATATTTTTCTTTTCCCATTTTCTCTCTTTTCTATCTCTGTCTCTGGGCATCCATTTACAGAGTTCAGCCTGTAAGATGTCCCACAGATCACTGAAGCTCTGCTCATTTTCTCTCCTCAGTATTTATTGTTCTCTGTCTTTCAGATTGAATAATTTCCATTCTTTTGCCATTTCCAAACTGTTGTTAATTCCATTCTGTGAATTTTTCATTTGGATAATATACTTTTTCAGTTCCAGAAGAACAAGTGTCTTTTTTTCTTTGTCTTTAGTCATATTTATAAGAGCTGCTCTAAATTTGTCAATTCCAACATATACCATTATCTTGGGATATGTTTTAGTTGACTGCTTTTCTTGACTTTGTTTCCCATTTTCCTATTTCTCCACATCTAGTAATTCTTTATTATATATTGGACATTATTTATATGATGTGTTGTACAGTGTTTGTGTTCTATTATCTTCCTCCAAAGAGTATTCATTTTTGTTCCAGCAGGCACTTAAATTACTGACTTGCCACCTTGAACTTACAGCGACTTGATATTATGGTTTGTTGGGTGAGTGCTTTAGTTTTTGCCGTAGTCTTAGGAAGTCCTAAGTCTTAGGACTGATGTGAGACCTTGCAGGGGTTTCAGTGGAAAGCTTGAACGTTAACCAAACCCCTCCGGCCTGGCAAGATTCAAATTCTGACAACCCCCTCAGTGAACAGCAGCTGACTCTCTCAGTGCTTTTAGAGTTTTCCTTGGAGTCCCTCCTATGTATGCTCTGTTAGGGGGTCATTCAAGGATTTTAAGGTATTCGATGTGCAGGTATTGAGACTCCCCTTCTTTGGTTCCCTCCTTTTGCAAATACCCTGTGTCAGTTTGTGGCCACCCCGATTGCCTTTACTTCATGCTAGACTGTAGCCTTTTGCTTACCTTCTAGTCACCTCCCATGCCCAGATAGAGAGTCCCCTTAGGGGCAAAGCCATGTACATGTGGATCTAACTCAGTGCAGTTCCCTTCTTTTAAGGATTGAATTCCTTCTTGAGTCGCAGATTCTTCATTGTCTTATTATAAGTATTTCCCATGTGAAGATTTTGCCAATATAGCTTCACTGCAATTGCCAGTATATAATATCTCAGCTGTGTTTTATGAAGAATCCCAAGATAAATGGATCACATAGTTCTTGCATGCTGTACTGCAGTCCCGCATGGTACCTTGTCTGACAACCTGACCAATTTCTTATCACTGCTCTGCCTCCTGCACTTTAATATACCAGCCCTTTCTTGCTTTTGATACAGTAACCACCATGTCTAGCTTGGCAGGGAGAGAGTGTTTTTACTGATGGCCCTGCCTCTGCCCTGGACACCATTTTGGATACTGGCATGGTGGAGCACGTCTTCTAACGAAGACCTCCAGGTAGTAATCCCACCACCAGAGGAGCAGAATCCTCGAAGAACTAAAAACCGAAAACCAAATTCCAGTCTGGGAACAGGCTACTTCCTGAAACAAATTCCCAGGCTTTTGAAAACCCTTGTGTTTCATTCTAGGAAGACCTCACATTCACATATTTATTAGCCTTTTCTATTGAGTAGATGAATGACATTTCAGGGTAATACTTAAAACGTTTAAGAACATGCACGTTCTCTCAACTTCACAAGCTGAGTATTATTGTCCAAAAGTACATGGTCTTAACACCAGGTGTGTTTCCTTTCCACAGGAAGAAAAACCTGCAAAGGGCTAGGGAAGAGAGCAAAGGAATTAAAAGACAGGCTGGTTTTTCAGAGCCATCCCTCACCGAGGACATACCCAGCAGGCATAGCGTGTGTGTTTATGGCAGTAGGCTTGTAGTGTTTGTGCGACTCGGGATAAGTCAAATGAGACCTAAAAATTAAGTAGCTCTCAGCTTTTCTTCAAGCTTATACACAAGGTTTTGATGTATTTGTGGGTGTTCTCAGTATACTAGGCCTTCAGCTTTTTTTGTTCTCTCTCTACTTTTTCTAGTACCCACTTATTATCAAGGTGTCATCTTACTTCTAAATTAATGTACAACTTATTTTTTCCATGTTAAAAATGGAGGAGGCGGAGGAGGCTATAACCAAGCAACCAAAACAAAATGAAAAACTCAGTTCATATGGGAGAATGAGAACGAAAATTGAAGTTGATCTCCTATGAAAAGAACACTCAAAGCACTTCTTTGTTGCCTACAGATGTCTGGGTGGCCAGTTAGAATACCTGTCCTTTACGAGTAGCCCTATAAAGGCTTGTGACAGGTGGTTCAAAAAAGTGGCCTATATGATGTAAAGAGAACACACCCATGTTTGGCAGTTTAGTATGATTAAAATCACCTAGAGATATAGTCCATCTTCTCTAGTTATTAATTCTATGTTCTTCATTTTCAAGAAGGAAGTGCAAACATACACTCACACATGTATGAACTGTGTATGTATTCCCGTTTTCCTTAACAAAATGCAAATTCCAAGCATCTTTGACAGTTTCATAAAAACAGAAATATGAGAGCTGTGGTTAACTATGTTTTAGAAGAAAAATTGAACTGCTTGTTGGAGGGGATGAAGACAGATGTGTGGGCTCCACATTGCAGGGCACACTGCTGCATCATGCATCTTTCCTTCTCTAGTAAATTGCATGTGTGAGAGGGGAAGTTGTGAAAGGCTGTGCCCTACTTCACTTATTGGAAAAGGAAAATAGGTATAAAAATTGCCTGAGGCCCCCAACTTGAAAAATGGTATAGTTTTGCAAGCAGCATCTTGAATTTTTAATATCTGCCATCTCCTTCCCCAACTACTTTCTTAAATCTAAATTATCAACTGAGTGTGCATTAAAATCTGTCAGTATGGTTATCTTATTTTTAAAAATATTATATACAGAAACATTTTTTCTGGAAATAGGACATTGGTATAACTTTTTCTTTTATGGTTGATGGATAAAACTAGCACTCTCCCAACTCAGTGACTTAAGCCCATTTATTGTAACTGGATACATACATAATACCCACGTGGAAAATTTTATGGCCCTTATATTGTTACTTAAAATGCTGAAGAACGTTTTGTTGCAATGACAGCAAAATTAAGTATAAATTTACAGAATGTGGCATTTACATAAAAATGAATACATGTAGATTTATATAAAAAGAACTCTGATTATCCCAATCATAATGCAAACTCAGATTTATCTTCCAATCCCAGAACTATTAAAATATAGAGTATATGCCCTTGTGCTATTTATTTTAAAAGACTTGAACTTTTTCCTTCCATAAATCCAAACCATTTTAATCACTGTATCTCAGACTTTGACAAGCATCGTGACATAAAATGAATCAGAGATGGGCTACACTGACGCAAAGAATGTATGGACAGTTGAACAGCTATGTTGGGACAAAGAGACAAATTGAGTGGGTGTTTCAGTGTGGGGTAGGCAGTCTCTCCTTCTCATGGCTTTATCTCCCTCAGCATTCCATGTTTGACTTCCAAGGTTGTTCTGACGGTGATGTGAGGCAAGCAATGAATGCCTGGCACAGATGTTAGCAGGTTTTGCCAACAGTTGCCTAGGAAACAGGCCCAGGAAGGTTCAGGAACTTGCTCAGGTGGTCAGGCTGGGAAGCCTCGGAGGGGTTGTTCCCACGGAGGTCTCTTGGAGGACCCTCCCAGCCCCTGCGCTTCCAGCATATAGTCTTTACTCACCCTTCCTGCCTTCTCCACGGCTAGGGGTGGATGGGGTCAAGAACTTGAACTTCCCGGAACACAGGAGGGCTGCTCTGTCTTGCAACATCTTACAGTGTCAGTTTCAGGAGCAGGTTGCTTTGTAAGGAGAAGGTGACGGGCAGTCCCAGAGAGAGAAAGTGCCTCGCAGGGTGGCCAGAGAGGGGACATGAATTCGTGAGAGGATTGGTCTCTTTGAAGATAGAGCAGCCAAGGAGACAGATATTTATAGCTTTATAACTTCAGAGGTTGATGCAATGCCCTTTTGGAGATACACTGGAAAATTTTGAAAGGATTTACCAATTACCTACAAAGTAGTCACCAGTGAGAGTTTAATTAAATGAAAATGGGTGTTCAAAGGGCTGTTTAAAAAAAGATGTTAGAAGCTGCTGTAAACCAAAGGAGCGGTTGAACATTCATAGTTGTCATTACAGACCCTGAGTGGGAAGAATATCTGGACTTCCTTAAGGTGAAAGACATTTGATTCCTTGATGATTTCCAACTTGAGGTGTAAACTCTATTCAACTCTAAAAACTTAATGCAGTAGAATCTTTTAAGGTACATGCGGTCAAATTTTTATCCTCAAACATCGCTCTTGCTCTGTTTTTTCTTGGATTTCACATTTTCAGCACGTTGTTCTCCACTCAGATGCTCCATTACATCCCCACACCACTCAAGGGTATGCAGCCACTCTCCTATTCCCTGCCATGCTGAACTGTCTTCTCCTAAGCCTGGATTCTGCGGCGTGATGCCAGCTCACCTTCCCAGGCTCATTTGTTACTGCCCCGAGGCCTGTGCTGTCGCCAGGTGGATCCCCTCCCCTCTCCCACATCCTCACAGACATGGATGATTGGTGGCTCTGAACTACTGGGGGTGGATTTGCTCTCTCAGTAGAATGCTCTGTGAGTTGAAATACAAGATAAAAATCTGTTTTCCATCTCTGGCCTTTCCTGTTCCTCAGTGTACTCTCCTTATTTCGCCATTTATTTTACTGGTTCCTGATGGCGGCTGCCCATTAGAATCACCTGAGGTGAAGGGCACATTGAAAAAAAAAAAAAAGGCACTTTCTGAACCATTCCCAGACTATTTAGGTCAGAATCTCTGGAGGATAGGGTACATTTTTTTTAATATAATTTATTTTATTATCATTAATCTACAATTACATGTGCAATATTACGGTTATTAAACTACCCCTTCATCAGGTCCCCCCCACCAACCCCATTACAGTCACTGTCCATCAGCGTAGTGAGATGCTGTAGAATCACTACTTGTCTTCTTTGAGTTGTACAGCCCTCCCCGTGCCCCCCCAACATTATGTCTGCTAACATTAATGCCCCTTTTTCCCTCTTATCCCTCCCTTCCCGCCCATTTTCCCCAGTCCCTTTCCCTTTGGTAACTATTAGTCTGTTCTTGGGTTCTGTGAGTCTGTTGCTGTTTTGTTCCTTCAGTATTTTTTCTTTGTTCTTATACTCCACATATGAGTGAAATCATTTGATACTTGTCTTTTTAGGCTTGGCTTATTTGACTGAGCATAATACCCTCTAGCTCCATCCATTTTGTTGCATGTGATAGGATTTGTTTTCTTCTTATGGCTGAATAATATTCCATTGTATATATGTACCACATCTTCTTTATCCATTCATCTACTGATGGACACTTAGGTTGCTTCCATTTCTTGGCTATTGTAAATAGTGCTGCGATAAACATAGGGGTGCATCTGTCCTTTTCAAAATGGGCTGCTGCATTCTTAGGGTAAATTCCTAGGAGTGGAAATCCTGGGTCAAATGGTACTTCTATTTTGAGTTTTTTGAGGAACCTCCATACTGCTTTCCACAATGGTTGAACTAATTTGCAGTCCCACCAGCAATTAGTTCCCTTTTCTCCACATCCTCGCCAACATTTGTTGTTGTTTGTGTTTTGGATGTTGGCCATCCTCACTGGTGTGAGGTGATATCTCATTGTGGTTTTAATCTGCATTTCTCTGATGATTAGCGATGTGGAGCATCTTTTCATGTGCCTGTTGGCCATCTGAATTTCTTCTTTAGAGAAGTGTCTATTCATGTCCTGTGCCCATTTCTTAATTGGATTATTTGCTTTCTGTTCGTTAAGGTGCATGAATTCTTTATATATTTTGGATGTCAACCCTTTATCAGATACGTTTTTTATGAATATATTCTCCCATACTGTAGGATGTCTTTTTGTTCTACTGATGGTGTCCTTTGCTGTACAGAAGCTTTTCAGCTTGATACAGTCCCACTTGTTCATTTTTGCTTTTGTTTCCCTTGCCCGGGGAGATATGTTCATGAAGAAGTTGCTCATGTTTATGTCCAAGAGATTTTTGCCTATGTTTTTTTCTAAGAGTTTTATGGTTTCATGACTTACATTCAAGTCTTTGATCCACCTTGAGTTTACCTTTGTGTATGGGGCTAGACAGTAGTCCAGTTTCATTCTCTTACATGTAGCTGTCCAGTTTTTCCAACACCAGCTGCTGAAGAGGCTGTCATCTCCCCATTGTATATCCAAGGCACTTTTATCAAATATTAATTGACTGTATATGTTTGGGTTAATGTTTGGATTTTCTATTCTGTTCCACTGGTCTGTGGGTCTGTTTTTGTGCCAATACCAAATTGTCTTGATTACTGTGGCTTTGTAGTAGAGCTTGAAGTCAGGGAGTGTAATTCCCCCTGTTTTATTCCTCCTTCTCAGGATTGCTTTGGCTATTCGGGGTCTTTTGTGGTTCCATATGAATTTTAGAATTATTTGTTCCAGTTCATTGAAGAAAGCTGTTGGTAGTTTGATAGGGATTGCATTGAATCTGTAGATTGCTTTAGGTAGTATAGCCATTTTGACAATATTTATTCCTCCTAGCCAAGAGCATGGGATGCATTTCCATTTGTTAGTGTCCTCTTTAATTTCTCTTAGGAGTGTCTTGTAGTTTTCAGAGTACAGGTCTTTCACTTCCTTCGTTAGGTTTATTCCTAGGTATTTTATTCTTTTTGATGCAATTGTGAATGGAATTGTTTTTCTGATTTCTCTTTCTGTTAGTTCATCATTAGTGTATAGGAAAGCAACAGATTTCTGTGTGTTAATTTTGTATCCTGCAACTTTGCTGAATTCAGATATTAGCTCTAGTAGTTTTAGAATGGAGTCTTTAGGGTTTTTTATGTACAGTATCATGTCATCTGCAAATAGTGACGATTTGACTTCTTCTTTACCAATCTGGATGCCTTGCATGTCTTTGTTTTGTCTGATTGCTGTGGCTAGGACCTCCAGTACTATGTTGAATAACAGTGGAGAGAGTGGGCATCCCTGTCTTGTTCCCGATCTTAGATGAAAAGCTTTCAGCGTCTCGCCGTTAAGTATGATGTTAGCTGTGGGTTTGTCATATATAGCCTTTATGATGTTGAGGTACTTGCCTCTATACCCATTTTGTTGAGAGTTTTAATCAGGAATGGATGCTGAATTTTGTCAAATGCTTTTTCAGCATCTATGGAGATGATCATGTGGTTTTTGTTCTTCTTTTTGTTGATGTGGTGGATGATGTTGATGGATTTTCGAATGTTGTACCATCCTTGCATCCCTGGGATGAATCCCACTTGATCATGGTGTATGATCCTCTTGATGTATTTTTGAATTCGGTTTGCTAATATTTTGTTGAGTATTTTTGCATCTACGTTCATCAGGGATATTGGTCTGTAATTTTCTTTTTTGGTGAGGTCTTTGCCCGGTTTTGGTATTAGAGTGATGCTGGCTTCATAGAATGAGTTTGGAAGTATTCCCTCCTCTTCTATTTTTTGGAAAACTTTAAGGAGAATCGGTGTTATTTCTTCTCTATATGTCTGGTAGAATTCAGAGGTGAATCCATCAGGCCCAGGGGTTTTGTTCTTGGGTAGTTTTTTGATTACCAATTCGATTTCGTCACTGGTGATTGGTCTGTTTAGTTTTTCTGTTTCTTGCTTGGTCAGTCTTGGAAGGTTGTATTTTTCTAAGAAGTTGTCCATTTCTTCTATGTTTTCCAGCTTGTTAGCATATAGATTCTCATAATATTCTCTTATGATTCTTTGTATTTCTGTGGGGTCCGTCGTGATTTTTCCTTTCTCATTTCTGATTGTGTTTATGTGTGTAGATTCTCTTTTTCTCTTAATGAGTCTGGCTAGGGGTTTATCTATTTTGTTTATTTTTTCAAAGAACCAGCTCTTGGTTTTATTGATTTTTTTTCTATTGTTTTATTCTTCTCAATTTTATTTATTTCTTCTCTAATCTTTATTATGTCCCTCCTTCTGGTGACTTTGGGCCTCATTTGTTCTTCTTTTTCCAATTTCAGTAATTGTGTCTTTAGACTATTCATTTGGGAATGTTCTTCCTTCTTTAAATAGGCCTGGATTGCAATATACTTTCCTCTTAGAACTGCCTTTGCTGCGTCCCACAGAAGTTGTGGCTTTGTGTTGTTGTTGTCATTAGTCTCCATATATTCTTTGATTTCTGTTTTGATTTGGTCGTTAACCCATTGATTAATTAGGAGAGTGTTGTTAAGTCTCCATGTATTTGTGAGCCTTTTTGATTTCTTTCTAAAATTTATTTCTAGTTTTATACCTTGGTGATCTGAGAAGTTGGTTGGTAGGATTTCAATATTTTTGAAATTACTGAGGTTCTTTTTGTGGCCTAGTATGTGGTCTATTCTGGAAAATGTTCCATGTGCACTTGAGAAGAATGTGTATCCTGTTGCTTTTGGGTGTAGAGTTCTGTAGATGTCTGTTAGGTCCATCTGTTCTAGTGTGTTGTTCAGTGCCTCTGTGTCTTTACTTATTTTCTGTCTGGTTGATCTGTCCTCTGGAGTGAGTGGTGTGTTGAAGTCTCCTAAGATGAATGCATTGCTGTCTATTTCCTCCTTTAATTCTGTTAGTATTTGTCTCACATATGCTGGCGCTCCTGTGTTGGGTGCATATATATTTATAATGGTTATATCTTCTTGTTGGACTGACCCCTTTATCATTATGTAATGTCCTTCTTTATCTTTTGCTACTTTCTTCGTTTTGAAGTCTATTTTGTCTGATACAAGTACTGCAACACCTGCTTTTTTCTCTTTGTTGTTTGCATGAAATATCTTTTTCCATCCCTTCACTTTTAGTCTGTGTATATCTTTGGATTTGAGGTGAGTTTCTTGTAGGCAGCATATAGATGGGTCTTGCTTTTTTATCCATTCTGTTACTCTGTGTCTTTTGATTGGTGCATTCAGTCCATTTACATTTAGGGTGATTATTGATAGGTATGTACTTATTGCCATTGCTGGCTTTAGATTCGTGGTTACCAAGGGTTCAAGGGTTGCTTCTTTACTATCTAACAATCTAACTTAACTTTCTTGTTAAGTTATTGTAAACACAGTCTGATGTTTCTTTATTTCTCTCCCTTCTTATTCCTCCTCCTCCATTCTTTCTATAATAGGTGTTTTATTCTTTGCCTTTAGTTAGTATTTGGATGGTCTGCTTTCTTTGCTATGATTTTATTTTCTCTGGTGACATCTTTTTAGCCTTAGGTGTGCTTCCATCTAGAGCAGTCCATTTAAGATATCCTGTAGTGGTGGTTTATGAGAGGCAAACTCTCTCAACTTTCGTTTATCTGGAAATTGTTTAATCCCTCCATCATATTTAAATGATAATCGTGCTGGATACAATATTCTTGGTTCGAGGCCCTTCTGTTTCATAACGTTAAATATATCATGCCATTCTCTTCTGGCCTGTAAGGTTTCTGTTGAGAAGTCTGATGATAGTCTGATGGGTTTTCCTTTGTAGGTGATCTTTTTTCTCTCTCTAGCTGCCTTTAATACCCTGTCTTTATCTTTGATCTTTGCCATCTTAATTATTATGTGTCTTGGTGTTGTCTTCCTTGGGTCCCTTGTGTTGGGAGATCTATGAGCTTCGGTGGACTGCGAGACTACTTCCTTCCCCAGCGAGGGAAAGTTTTCAGCAATTATTTCTTCAAAGACACTTTCTATCCCTTTTTCTCTCTCTTCTTCCTCTGGTACTCCTATAATGCGAATATTGTTCCGTTTGGATTGGTCACACAGTTCTCTTAATATTCTTTCATTCCTAGAAATCCTTTTATCTCTCTCTGCCTCAGCTGCTCTGTACTCCTGTTCTCTGTTTTCTATTCCATTAACAGTCTCTCGCATCTCATCCATTCTGCTGTTAAGCCCGTCGATCGCTTGTCTGATTTCTGTATTGTCTTTCCTCAGTTCCCTCACTTCCTCCCTCAGCTCTTGCACATTTCTCTGTAGGTCCATCAGCATGGTTATGACTTTTATTCTGAATTCTTTTTCAGGGAGGCTGTGCATTTCCATCCCTTCAGACTCCCTCTCTGGGGTTGTCTGGTTGATTTTGGTCTGAACCATATTCCTCTGTCTTTTCATGGCTGTATAATTGGTCACTGATAGTTGCCACGTATGTCAGCTGGGCTCTTTAAGACTTTAAAAAGAGAAGGAAAAAAAAGAGAAAAAAAAGAAAAGAAACAAAGAAAGAAAAAAAGAAAGAAGAAAAAACAAAAACAAAGAAAAATGCCCACCGGACGTAGATTCTGTGGGAATGCTCTAGGTGGCGCTATTGCCCCACTATTCCACAGCTGTGACTGTGCCGCTCCGCAGGGCCCTTTATCGCTCTGGCAGGGGTGGGAACGAGTAGGAGGCTGTTGATCTCAGTGAGAAGTGTAAGTATGGCTACGCTTCCTCAGTCGCCAGCTAAGGCGTCTGAAACTCCCCAGGACTCCCAGCCTGCTGGGCTGAGTGTGCTGGGGCGATCCGGCTCCTCCGCTGGGCTCCTGTCTCTTTAAGACCGCTGAAGAAAGCGCGCACTTTTTTTTTTCCTTCCCGGGAGCCGGCTGCAAGCACCCTGGCGCGTTCCCCGCTCAGATCCTGCCCCTCTGTCTCTCCAATCTCCGCTGCACTGCGCGATGTGGGTCAGCGCTCCCCGCGCAGATCACCGGGGCTGGCTACTTCGTGGGGTGCACTTCCACTCCCTCCCGGCTCTGAATCCTCTCCTCCCGCCGGTGCGCTGGGGTGGGGGAGGGCTCGGGTCCCGCCGGGTCGCGGCTCCGTATCTTACCCGCCTCTTGGGGTGCCGAGTCCTCTCGGGTGTAGCTGCACGCTGTGCGCTTTCCTGTGTATTCTCGTCTCTCTTTTAGGAATAGATGTATTTTCTGTGTTTTCGTAGATAAATATAGTGTTGGGAGGAGATTTCTGCTGCCCTGCTCACACCGCCATCTTCCCGGAAGTCCCCTATATTCAAGAGATTTTGTGTATGTTTTCTTCTACGAATTTTATGGTTTCATGACTTACATTCAGGTCTTTGATCCATTTTGAGTTTGCGCTTGTGTATGGAGTTAGACAATAATCCAGTTTCATTGTCTTGCATGTAGCTGTCCAGTTTTGCCAACACCAATTGTTGAAGAGGCTGTCATTTCCCCAATGTATATCCATGGCTCCTTTATCATATATTAATTGACTATATATGCTTGGGTTTATAACTGGGCTCCCTAGTCTGTTCCATTGGTCTATGGGTCTGCTCTTGTGCCAGTACCAAATTATCTTGATTAGTGTGGCTTTGTACTAGAGCTTGAAGTCAGGGAGCATAATCCCCCCAGCTTTATTCTTCCTTCTCAGGATTGCTTTGGCTATTCAGGGTCTTTTGTAGTTCCATATGAATTTTAGAATGATTTGCTCTAGTTCATTGAAAAATGATGTAGGTATTTTGATAGGGATTGCACTGAATCCTTAGATTACTTTAGGCAGGATGGCCATTTTGACAATATTAATTCTTCCTATCTGTGAGCATGGGATGTATTTCCATTTATTGGTGTCTTTAATTTCTCTTTTGAGTGTCTTGTAGTTTTCAGGGTATAGATCTTTCACCTCCTTGGTTAGGTTTATTCCTAGGTATTTTATTGTTTTTGATGCAGTTGTAAATGGAGTTGTTTTTCTGATTTCTCTTTCTGCTAGTTCATCTTTAGTATATAAGAATGCAACATATTTCTGTGTATAAATTTTGTATCCTGCAATTTTGCTGAATTCAGTTATTAGTTCTAGTTTTTGTTGGATTCCTTTATGGTTTTTTATGTACAATATCATGTCATCTGCTAACAGCAATGGTTTAAGTTCTTCCTTATCAATCTAAATACCTTTTATTTCTTTGTGTTGTCTGATTGCTGTGGCTGGGACTTCCAGTACTATGTTGAATAAAAGCGGGGAAAGGGACATCCTTATCTTGTTCCCAATCTTAAAGGAAAAGCCTTCAGCTTTTTGCTGCTAAGTTTGATGTTGGCTGTAGGTTTATCATATATGGCCTTTATTATATTGAGGTACTTGCTCTCCATACCCATTCTGTTGAGAGTTTTTATCATGAATGGGTGTTGTTGAATTTTGTCAAATGCTTTTTCCGCATCTATTGAGGTGATCATGTAATTTTTGTCCTTCTTTTTGTTGATGTGGTATATGATGTTGATGGGTTTTTGAATATTGTACCATCCTTGAATCCCTGGAATAAATCCTGCTTGAATGTGATGGATGATCTTTTTGATGTATTTTTGAATTTGGTTTGCTAATACTTTGTTGAGTATTTTTGCATCTATGTTTGTTAGGGATATTGTTCTGTAATTTTCTTTTTTTGTGGTGTCTTTCCCTGGTCAGTTTGGTATTAGATTGATGCTGGCCTAAAATGTCTTATTTTTTAAATTGAATTATATGTTGAAGTGGTCATATTTTGAATCTACCTGCTTAGACAATATATTTTAAAATTAATTTCACCTGTTTCCTCTTTTTAAAATGTGGCTACTAGAAAATTTAAAAATACGTATGTGGCTTGCCTTATAGTTCTATTGTGTAATACTGTCTTAGAGCACTTGGAGTCTGAAATAATTTCGTATTGAATTATTTTTTGGCTGAGGTGCTTGGGTTGTAAGAAATAGAAGTCACTTACATTTTGTCATGCCAAAATAATGATGTTGTGAAAATAAGGAGATACAGAATGAATCACAGCCAGGGCTTTATCAGAACAGCAGCAAAAGGGAAAACATCAGGGATCCAGGCAGCTTCTGGGTTCCTCCACATTTTATGGTTTTTCATCCCTTTTTCTCTCTGTATGTCTGCTTCATGCTTTGCTGTATGGACAAGCTTGTTCGTGGATTCTTTTTTCCATTATTCTAGTTTTCATGGGGCTTTTGCCTATAATCATGCTAAGTTTGACTTTCATTCTCTGTGACCTTTGAGCTCAGCCCCCCACAGTCCCCCACAGCTTGGCCTCATCTGAATCTCAATTCTGAAAGTGCAGCAGGAGAATGGGATCGACTCAGTTTTGTTCAGAGTTCTCAGTGTTTCTCAGGAGACATGGCCCCATGGACAAGGTTACATCACAAATAGTTGGGTGAGTCTGGTAAATGGAAATTTTGGACAATTACGTATTTCCTGGCATTGTTTGTTTCTCCTTTGGTTATCTTCCATTTAACCCATATCATCAATCCTTCTCTGTCTACTGGATCATTTATTTCAGTTGGCCGGCAAAGCCTGTTCTAACCTCCTCTATTCTCTCTAATCTGCTAATCTTGCCATTGTCGTTTTCACACCACTTCAAGTAGCTCAGACTTGAACCTTATCTTCAAGTGACTTGTTTGATTAAATTCAAGAAACATTTCTTACATCTCTTCTGATTGTATGACATCATGGAGGGTGCTGGGGGTATCTGAGGGTACTAGAACAAAGCAGATGAGAGCCCTCAAAGGTCCCATTCAGGAAAGCCCGAACTACCAGTATAAATACAAACTTTTTTTCACTTGCATCAGGAAGCTCTGTAGGCTTTTGAATAAGCCCATTCATTTCAGTATGCCTCTAAAGGGGTTGTACACTGCATAATATTATGAAAAATTGAAAAAAGCTAATGTTTTCAAGTCTTCAGTATCTTCTAGGATTTGTACTAGCAGTTTTATAAGGATTATCCATTGATACATCTGAAGTATATATTCTTGCTTTTATTTTAGTTTTTGCTTATTTGTTTGGTCTGATCCCCTGTGAAATTTAAGTTCCATATTAACAGGGACTTTGTAATCTTACTCTCATTGTCTCTCCTGCAACTAGTCTTCATATCAGATGTATAGTAAATATTTAAATATTTATTAAATAATTGAATGAAAGTGGTATGATTGATTCATCAGTGAGATAGCCAGGTCAGTGGGGAAAAAAAAGAAAAAAGAAGGGCTGAACCTCATATAGTTTCTCTGTCACACAGTTCTTGGCATATAGAACACAATAAATAGTATACTATAAATAAATAGGAAGAGTAATTGTTCCTTTATTTGCTTCAGCTTCTTAACAACTTCTCTTCTAGATCTCCTCTTAAATACTTCCTTTGTTAAAGTTAATTCTTAGAAAGAACAGCATAAAACTAGGAAGACTCTTTACAAGCTGTCTTAAAAACATCTTGTCTTTGGGAAAGAGTATAATTGTGTTAAAAAATTTATAGGGTAAAAAGGCAGGACAAAACTTCCTGAGAATTCAGTGGCTCAAAGCACACAGATATTTCATTCTTGGTCTTTTTAATAAATATCCTTTAAAAAACATCCAGTACTTTGTGACCAAAATTGCAATTCCCAAGAAAATAGAAATGTTTAAGTATTTGGATTTTTTGCTCCTCTAATGATTTAAATAATTTCATTAGGGTTTCAGATTAAAAAATAACATGATTTTTGCATATAGCTCTAAAACCCTCTGTCTTTTGAAAAGATATTTTGATAAGAATTTTTCTCTTGTAATATTTTATATTCAGATTTTATGCTGAAATCAGGTAAGAAACAATATAAAAAATGTTATTTTCCGGAAACATACTGCATGAGAATTGATATACTTTGTGTCATTATATTTTATTTTCCAGTTTTAGTGAGAAATAACTGACAAACATCACTGTATAAGTTTAAGGTCTGATGGTCTGATTTACATATATTGTGAAGTGGTAATCACACAATACGTCCAGCTAACATTCATCTTCTCATATAGTCTCAATAAAAGGAAAAGAAAGAGGAAAAGCAAAAAGGGAAAAAACTCTTAGGATACACTTTTGCAACTTTTCTTTATATTGTACAGTAGTTTTATAGTCATCATGTTGTACATTATATCCCTAGTACTTACTTATCTTATAACTTGAAGTTTGTAACTTTTGACCACCTTCCTCCAATTTGCCCTCTCTCTACCACCCACTTCTGATAACCTCAATTCTGATCTCTTTTTCTATGAGTTTTTTTTAATGAGATTTCACATGCATGTGGGATTGTATACTACTTGTCTTGCTCTGTCTGAGTTATTTCATGTAGCTTAATACCTTCCAGGTCCATCCATGTTGTCACAAGATTAGAAGATTTCTCATTCATTATAGATGAATAATAGTCCACTGTATATGTAGATATATTCATCTGTTGATGGACACTTGGTTGTTTCAAATGATGCTACAGTGAACATGGGGTTACACATGTCTTTTTAAGTTAGTGTTTTCATTTTCTTCAGATAAATACCCAGAAGTGCAATTGTTGGATCACATGGTAGTTCTATTTTTGATTTTTTTGAGGATCTTCGATGCTGTTTTCTGTAGTGGCGGAACCAGTTCACAGTCCCATCAATAGTGCATTTGTTATCTATTGACTTTTTGATGTTGGCCGTTCTAACAGGTGTGAGTTGGTATTTGTGGTTTTAACTTGCATTTCCCTAGTGATTAGTGAAGTTGAGCATCTTTTCATGTACCTTTCGTATATCAGTGCAGCAATGTCTCTTCAGGTCTTTGCTCAGTTGGGTTATTTGTGTTTTAGCTATTGAGTTATATTTCTTTATATATTTTAGATACCAAACCCTTATCAGATAGATGGTTTATAAATATACTTTCCCATTAACTTGGTTGTCCTTTGACTTCATTGTTTCTTCTGCTATAGAGAAGCTTTTTAGTTTGATGTAGTTCCACCTGTTTATTTTTGATTTTGTTGCTTGGGCTTTAGATTTTATGTCCAAAAAAATCATTACCCAGACATGTCAAGGAGCTTTGTTCCTACATTTGTTCCTTGGTTTCAGCTCTTATATTTGAAAGCCTTTAATCTGTCTTGAGTTGATTTTTGTGAGTAGTGTAAGGTGTGGGTCCAGCTTCATTCTTTTACATGTGAATATCTAATTATCAAGCACTGTTTATTAAAGAGGCTGCCTTTTCTCCATTAAGTATTCTTGGCTTGAAGATTTAAGATGGCGCTTGAGAGGTGAGACAGAGGCCTCCTCCTAAAACCACATATAATATGCTAATATAATTAATACAACTAATCCTGAAAGAGCAACAGGAAAGAAGGCTGCACCAGACTGCATACACCTGGAGAAAAGAATAGACCTCACCAAACAGGGTAACATACCAAAGCTGTTGCCTGGCAGGACCCAAGCCCATCAACTACCCAGCTCACCAGCGAGAGGAAGAGAAACGGAGTGGGGAGGGTGTGGAGGCCTAGGACTGCTGAATATCTAACTCCGGAGATCTGCTCTGGGAGCACAAACCTACATTGCATGGTGCTCTGGTGATTAGGGGGGTAGGAAAGCTAAGACAGGCAGAATATCTGGAGAGACTGAGATTCCAGCCGCTTGTGGAAAACAGAGATGCATATCTGGCCCTCTGGGACAAAAGAAAGGCGGGCAGTCTGAGAGACTTCCTAACAGCGAGAGGGCTGCTAAAGGGGCAAGGCATGCACAGAGCTTATTGCTCAGGAGAAAGGACAGGTAGACAAAATGCCAGGTGAACTCTGCCCAGCAGGTTGGGAACTTTCATGACCTTCAGGAGCTCCAGCCACCAGGCTGTCTATGCAGCTCCAAGGCCCCCCTCTGTGATACGCAGCCTGCTGCACCTTCATCCTGGCCAGCCCGCACCTGGCTCACAAACTGACAAACTCTTTCCTGGTGTCAGGCCAGCCAGAGGGAAGTGCCACCTAGAGCAGCTACAAACGCAAAGCATAGAGGCTAATACCTGTATGCTTGGCCCACTGGTTCTGGCAGTGGAAACAGGCAGAACAGCCAGGAAGCAGGAAACAGCTCTTTCCTACCCCCAGGCACAAACGACGCTCCCCTGCGACCTCCGACATTGCTCCAGGAGCTGAGCAGCTCCAGAGTATAGAGGTTCTGGGTACGAGAGGATGCCACATACAAATATGAAATGTCAAAGGAACCTGGTTAAAAGCAAAATCATACATACACCAGAGAAAGAGTCAAATGAAACCGACCTCATGAATCTTTCTGAAAGAGATTTCAAAATAAAAATCATGAACATGTTCATGGGGGTACAGAAAAATATTCAAGAACTCAGGAATGAATTCCAGTCGGAGATCCAATCATTACAGAACACAGTATCAGTAAAGAAACATACAATGGAAGGTTTTAAAAGCAGATTAGATACAATGGAGGAAGTGATAAAAGAAATAGAAATTAGAGAAAAGGAATACAAAGCAGCTGAGGCACAGAGAGAAAAAAGGATCTCTAAGAGTGAAAGAATGTTGTGAGAACTGTGTGACCAATCCAAACGGAACAATATTCGTATTGTAGGGGTACCAGAAGAAGAAGAGAGAGAAAAATGGATGGAAAGTATCTTTGGGGAGGTAATTGCTGAAAACATCCCCAATCTGGGGAAGGAGATTGTCTCTCAGGCCTTGGAGGTACACAGAACTCCCAACAGAAGGGACCCAAGGAAGACAACACCAAGAAATATAATAATTAAAATGGCAAAGATCAAGGATAAGCACAGAGTATCAAAAGCAGCCAGAGAGAGAAATAGGATCACATACAAAGGAAAGCCCATCAGGCTATCATCAGACTTCTCAGCAGAAACCTTACAGGCCAGAAGGGAGTGGCATGACATATTTAATGCAATGAAGCAGAAGGGCCTCAAAACAAGAATATTTTATCCAGCAAGATTATCATTTGAATATGAAGGAGGGTTTAAACAATTCCCAGATAAGCAAAATATGAGAGAATTTAGCTCCCACAAACCATCTCTACAGTGTATTTAGGAGGGACTGCTATAGATGGAAGTGTTCCTAAGGTTTTTTATCTGTCACCAGAGGTACTAAAACCACAGTAAATGAAGTAGAACAGTTCCCCCAAAGTCAGTCAAGGGATAGACAGTGCAGAATAGGATACCTAATATATAAACAATGGAAGAGGAAGTAAAAGGAGGGGAAAAAAAGACCCTTTAGATTGTGTTTGAAATAGCTAGCATATTAAGTGAGTTAAGTTAGATTCTTAGGTAGTAAGGAAGTTACCCTTGAACCTTTGGTAACCACGAATCTAAAGTCTGCAATGGTAATAACTACACCTATTGATAATCACCCTAAAAGTAAATGGTCTGAATGCACCAATCAAAAGACAAAGTCAGTGAATGGATAAAAATAAGAAGACCCATCTATATGCTGCCTACAAGAGACTCACTTTAAACCCAAATACATACACAGACTAAAAGTGAAGGGATGGAAAAAGATATTTCATGCAACTAATAGAGAGAAAAAAGCAGGAGTTGCAGTACTTGTATCAGACAAAATAGACTTCAAAACAAAGAAAGTCACAAGAGACAAAGAAGGACATTACATAATCATAAGGGGGTCAGTCCAACAAGAAGATATAACCATTAAAAATATCTATGCACCCAACACAGGAGCACCTACATATGTGTAACAAACACTAACAGAATTAAAAGAGGTAATAGAATGCAATGCATTCATTCTAGGAGACTTCAACACTCCACTCACTCCAAAGGACAGATCAACCAGACAGAAAATAAGTAAGGAGACAGAAGCAGGGAACAACACATTAGAACAGATGGACCTAACAGACATCGACAGAACTCTATGTCCAAAAACAGCAGAATACACATTCTTCTCAAGTGCACATGGAACATTTTCAAGAATAGATCATATACTAGGCCACAAAAAGGGCCTTGGTAAATTAAAAAAGATTGAAATTGTACCAACCAGTTTTTCAGACCACAAAAGTATGAAACCAGAAATAAATTATGCAAAGAAAATGAAAAATCCCACAAATACACAGAGGCTTCACAACATGCTCTTAAATAACCAATGGATCAGTGATGAGATAAAAACAGATCAAGCAATATATGGAGACAAATGACAACAATAATTCAACACCGTAAAATCTGTGGGATGCAGTGAAAGCCATGCTTAGAAGAAGTATAAAAGTATATTGCAATACAGGCCCACCTCAGGAAAGAAGAACAATCCCATATGAGCATTCTAAACTCACAATTAACGAAACTAGGAAAAAAAGAACAAATGAGGCCCAAAGTCTGTAGAAGGAGGTACATAATAAAGATTAGAGCAGAAATAAATAAAATCAAGAAGAATAAAACAATAGAAAGAATCAATGAAAGCAGGAGCTGGTTCTTTGAGAAAATAAACAAAATAGATAAACCCCTAGCCAGACTTATCAAGAAAAAAAGAGAGTCTACTCGCATAAACCGAATCAGATATGAGAAAGGAAAAATCACTATGGACACCACAGAAATACAAAGAATTATGAGAGAATACTATGAAAAATTGTATGCCAACAAACTGGATAACCAAGAAGAAATGGACAGCTTTCTAGAAAAATACAACCTTCTGAAGCTGATGCAGGAAGAAACAGAAGATCTGAACAGACCAATTACTAGCAAAGAAATTGAATTGGTAATAAAAAAACTACCTTAGAACAAAACTCCTGGACCAGATGGCTTTATCGCTGAATTTTATCAAACATTTAGTGAAGACCTAATACCCATCCTCCTTAAAGTTTTCCAAAGAGTAGAAGAAGAGGGAATACTTCCAAACTCATTCTATAAGGCCAGCATCACTCTAACACGAAACCAGGCAAAGATACCACAAAAAAAGAAAACTACAGACCAATATCCCTGATGAACAAAGATGCAAAAATACTCAACAAATTGTTAGCAAACTGAATTAAAAAATGCATCAAAAAGATCATCTACCATGATCATGTAGGCTTTATTCCAGGGATGCAAGGATGGTACCACATTCGAAAATCCATTCAATATTATTCACCACATCAACAAAAAGGAGAAAAACCCTATGATCATCTCCATAGATACTGAAAAAGCATTTGACAAAATTCAACATCCATTCATGATAAAAACTCTCAACAAATGATTATAGAGGGCAAGTACCTCAACATAATAAAGGCCATATATGACAAACCCACATCCAACATTACACTTAACAGCTAGAAGCTGAAAGCCTTTCCTTTAAGATCAGGAACAAGATAAGCATGCCCACTCTCTCTACTTTTATTCAACATAGTTCAGGAGATCTTCACCACAGCAATTAGACAACACAAAGAAATAAAGGGTGTCCAGATTGGTAAAGAAGAGGTTAAACTCACTGCTTGCAGATGACATGATATTGTACATAAAAACCCTAAAGAATCCACTCCAAAACTACTAGATCTAATATCTTAATTCAGCAATGTTGCAGGATATAAAATTAATAAACAGAAATATGTTGCATTCCTATACACTAACGACGAACTAGCAGAAAGAGAAATCAGAAAAAGAATACCATTCACAATTGCATCAAAAAGAATAAAATACCTAGGAATAAACCTAGCCAAGGAAGTGAAAGACTTAAACTTTGAAAACTAAAAAAACACTCATGAGAGAAATTAAAGAAGATACCAATAAATGGAAACATATAGCATGCTCATGGATAGGAAGAATTAATACTGTTAATCCTGCCTAAAGCAATCTACAGATTCAATGCAATCAGTGGAACCACAAAAGACCCTGAATAGGCAAAGCAATCGTAAGAAGAAGAATAAAGTGGGGGGAATTATGCTCCCTGACTCTACTACAAAGCCACAGTAATCAAGACAATTTGGCACTGGCACAAGAACCGACCCATAGACCAATGGAGCAGACTATAGAGCCCAGATATAAACCCAAGCATATATGGTTAATTAATATATGATAAAGGAACTATGGACATACAATGGGGACATGACAGCCTCTTCAACAACTGGTGTTGGCAAAACTGGACAGCTACATGCAAGAGAATGATTATTGTTAATCCCACACCCAAAAGTAAACTTGAAATGGATCAAATACCTGAATGTAAGTCATGAAACCATAAAACTGTTAGAAGACAACATAGGCAAAAATCTCCTGAACATAAACATGGGCAACTTCTTCCTGAACACATCTCCTCGAGCAAGGGAAACAAGCAGAAATGTACATATGGGACTACATCAAACTAAAAGGCTTCTGTATGGTAAAGGACACCATCAACAGAACAATAAGGCATCCTATAGTGTGGGAGAATATATTTTTAAACAACATATCTGACAAAGAGATAACATACAAAATATATAAAGAACACACATGCCTCAACACCAAAAAAAGCAAATAACCCGATTGAAAAATGGGTGGAGGATGTGAAGAGGCAAGTCTCCAAAGAAGAAATTCAGATGGCCAACAGACACATGAAAAGATGTATGATAAAGGAGCCATGGATATACAATGGGGAAATGACAGCCTAATCCACATCACTAATCATCAGGGAAATGCAAATTAAAACCATGATGACCATGATGAGATATCACCTCACACCAGTAAGGATGGCCTGCATCGAAAAGACTAAGAACAACAAACGCTGGTGAGGATGCTGAGAAAGGGGAATCCTCCTACACTGCTGGTGGGAATGTAAGCTAGTTCAGCCTTTGTGGAAAGCAATATGGAGGTTTCTAAAGAAACTGAAAATTGAAATACCATTTGACCTGGGAATCCTACTTCTTGGAATTTACCCAAAGAAAATAAGATCCCTGATTCAAAAAGTCATATGCACCCGTATGTTTATAGCCGGTGGGGAAGGAGGGAGAAGGGGATTGAGGGTTTTTATGTTTAGTACACATGGTGTGAGGGTTCATGGGGAAGGCAATGTAGCCAGAGAAGGCAAATAGTGACTCTGTGGCATCTTACTACACTTATGGACAGTGACTGCAATGGGGTATGGGGGGGACACGATAATATGGGTGAATGTAGTAACCACACTGTTTCTTCATGTGAAACCTTCATAGGAGTATATATCAATAATACTTTAATAAGAAAAAGTGTTCTTGGCTCCATTGTCACATATTAGTTGGTGATATATGCTTGGGTTTATTTATTTCTGGACTGTCAGTTCTGTTCAATGGTCTTTGTGTCTGTTTGTATGACAGTAACATACTGTGCTGATGATTATAGCTTTGTAGTATAGTTTGAAATCAGGCAGTGAGATGCCTCCTGCTTTGTTCAGTTTTCTCAGGATTTCTTTGGCTTTTTAGGGTCTTTTGGGTTCCACATACATTTTAGGCATGTTTTTTCGAGTTCTGTAAAAAATACGAATGGACTTTTAATAAGGTTTGCATTGAATCTAGAGATGGCTTTTGGTAGCATTGATATTTTTAAAATTTTGGTATCATTAATATACAGTTACATGAGCAACATTGTGATAACTAGATTCCCCCATTATCAAGTCCCCACCACATACCCATTACATTCACTGTGCATCAGCATAGTAAGATGCTATAGAATCACTACTTGTCTTCTCTCTGCTATACTGCCTTCCCCATGCCCCCCCCGCCCACATTAAGTGTGCTAATCGTAATGCCCCCTTTTCCCCTTATCCATCCCTCCCACCCACCCATCCTCCCGAGTCCCTTTCCATTTGGTAACTGTTAGTCCATTCTTGGGTTCTGTGAGTCTGCTGTTTTGTTCCTTCAGTTTTTGCTTTGTTCTTATACTCCACAGATGAGTGAAATCATTTGATACTTGTCTGTCTCTGCCTGGCTTATTTCACTGAGCATAATACCGTCTAGCTCCATCCATGTTGTTGCAAATGGTAGGATTTGTTTACTCATTATGGCTGAATAATATTCCACTGTGTATATGTACCACATCTTCTTTATCCATTCGTCTACTGATGGACACTTAGGTTGCTTCCATTTCTTGGCTATTGTAAAAAGTGCTGCGATAAACATAGGAATGCATATGTCTTTTTGAAACTGGGTTGCTGCATTCTTAGGGTAAATTCCTAGGACTGGAATTCCTGGGTCAAATGGTATTTCTATTTAAGTTTTTGAGGAACCTCCATACTGCTTTCCACAATGGTTGAACTAATTTACATTCCCACCAGCAGTGTAGAAGGGTTCCCCTTTCTCCACATCCTCACCAACATTTGTTGTTGTTTGTCTTTTGGATGGTGCCCATCCTAACTGGTGTGAGGTGATATCTCATTGTGGTTTTAATTTGCATTTCCCTGATGATTAGCAATGTGGAGCATCTTTTCATGTGCCTGTTGGCCATATAAATTTCTTCTTTGGAGAAGTGTCTGTTCAGATCCTCTGCCCATTTTTTAATTGAATTATTTGCTTTTTGTTTGTTGAGGTGTGTGAGCTCGTGTATATTTTTGATGTCAACCTCTTATTGGATGTCCTTTATGAATATATTCTCCCATTCTCTAAGATGCTTTTTTGTTCTACTGATGGTGTCCTTTGTTGTACAGAAGCTTTTTAGTTTGATATAGTCCCATTTGTTAATTTTTGCTTTTGTTTCCCTTGTCCAGGGAGATATGTTCATGAAGAAGTTGCTCATATTTATATTCAAGAGATTTTTGCCTACATTTTCTTCTAAGAGTTTTATGGTTTCATGACTTACATTCAATTCTTTGATCCATTTTGAGTTTACTTTTGTGTATGGAGTTAGACATTAACCAGTTTAATTCTCTTACATGTACCTGTCCAGTTTTGCCAACACCAGCTGTTGAAGAGGCTGTCATTTCCCCATTGTATATCCATGGCTCCTTTATCATACATTAATTGACTATATATGTTTGGGTTAATATCTGGTCTCTCTATTCAGTTCCACTGGTCTGTGGGTCTTTTTTTGGGCCAGTACAAATTTTCTTGATTACTGTGGCTTCATAGTAGAGCTTGAATTTGGGAAGCAAGATCCCCCGTTTTATTCTTCCTTCTCATGATTGCTTTGTGTATTGACATTTTAACAATATTAATTATTCCCATCCATAAACATGGGATACCTTTCCATTTATTTGTGTTATCATGTATTTCTTTCATCATAGTCTTGTAATTTTCAGAGACTTTTTATCTCCTTAGTTAGGTTTATTCTTAAGTATTTTATTGTTTTTGATGGTATTAATAATGGAACTAATTTCTTTACTTTTTATTTCTTGTTTGTGTGCACAAACACTAATGATTTTATATGTGAATTTTATAACTTGCAGCTTTATTAAATTCATTAATTAAATCTAACAGTTTTAAGGTTGAGTCCTTTGGATTTTACAACTATGAAATCATGTCATCTGCAAATAGAGATATTTTACGTCTTCCTTTCCAATTATAATTCCTTTTTTTTGTTTGTTTGTTTTTCTTGCCTGAGTGCTCTTGTAAGGATTTCCTATACTCTGTTGACTAGGAGAGGCGAGAGTTGGAATCCTTGTTTTGTTCTTGATCTTAGAGGAAAAGCTTTCAGCCTTTCACCATTGATATGATGTTAGCTTTGGGCTTGTCCTACATGGCTTTTGTTATGTTGACACATGTTCCTTCTGTGCTTGAATTGTTGAGTTTTTTAGCATGTATGTATGTTGAATTTTGTCAAATGCTTTACTGCCTCTGTCAATATGATTGTATGATTCTTTTCTTTATTGTATTAATGTGCTGTATCAAATTTCTATATGTTGAACTATCCTTGCATCCATGGTATGAATCCCACTTGATTGTGGTGTATGATATTTCTGTGATATTTAATTAATTTTGGTAGTATTTTACTGATAATATTTGCACTATATTAATTAGGGATATTGACTGTAGTTCTCTTTTCTGGTAGCATCCTTTCTGGCCTTGGTGTCAGCATAATGCCGGTCATGTAAAATGAGTTTGGGAGTCTTCTCTCTTCTTTGAGTTCTGGAAGAGTTTGAAGAGGATTGGTGTTAATCCATTAAATATCTGGCAAAATTTACCAGTGAAACCATCTGCTTTTGTGATTTTCTTCATTGGGAGTTATTTGATTACTAATTCAATCTTCATACTAGTATTTAGTCTGTTCATATTTGTGTTTCTTTCTGATTCAGTCTTGGAAGTTTTATATTTCTAAGGATTTTTCCATTTCTTGTAGATCACCCAGTTTGTTGGAATATAGTTGTTCATAGTAGCCTCTATGATCTTTTGAATTTCTCTGGTATCAGCTCTAGGGTTTCTTTTTTATTTACAGTTTTGTTGATTTGGTTCCTTTCTCATTTTTCCTTGGTTAATCTAGCTAAGGGCTTCCCAATTTTGTTTATCTTTTCAAAGAAACAACTCATGGTTTGGTTATTCTTTTCTATTGTTTTTCTGTTCTTTATTTCATTTATTTCTTCTCTATCTTTATTATTTCCTTTCTTCGCTAACTTTGGCTTGAGTTTGTTGTTCTTCTCCTATTCCACTGTTGTAGAGTTAGGTTGTGTATTTCAGATATTTCTTGCTTCTTAATGTGATGTTAATTGTTATGAACTTTCCTCTTTAAACTGCTTTTGCTACATCTTACAGGGTGGTAAGTTGTATCTCCATTTTTGTTTGTTTCAAGAAACTTATTCATTTCCCTTTAATTTCTTCTTTGATCAATCAGTTGTTCAGGAAAGCATCATTTACTTTCCATGTGTTCATGAATTTTCTAGTTTTCCTCTTGTTGATTTGTAGTTGCATGCCATTGTGGTCAAAGAAGATATGTGGTATGATTTGTATTCTTGAATTTGCTAACACTTGTCTGGTGGCCTAATATATGGTCTATATAGAAAATGTTTCATGTGCACTTGAGAAGAATGTATATTCTGGTGTTGTTGGATAGAATTTTCTGTATATGTTTGTTAGGTCCATTTGGTCGATAGTTTGTAAACATCCACTCTTTCTTATTTGAGTCCCTGGATGATCTACCCATTGTTGAGAGTGGGGTATTAAAGTCCCCAGCTATTATTGTAGTGCTATTTTTTCTCCTTCAGCTCTGTTAGTTTTGTTTGTATATTTTGGTGTTCTGATATTAGGCACAAAATATTTCCAGTTGTTATATATTTTTGATGTATTAATCCCTTTATCATTAAATAGTGATGTTCCTTGTCACTCTACCATTCTCAGCTTAAAGTCTATTTTACCTGATATATCTACCCCTGCTATGCTTGGTTACCTTTGTTTGAAATGTCATTTTTCCTCTCTTCATTCTCAGTCTATGTGTGTCTTTAAGGCTAAAGTGAGTCTCTTATAAGCAGTGTATTGTTGGATATTTTTAAAATTCATTTAGCCATTCCATGTCTTTTAATTGGAGGTTTTAATCCATTTATTCTAAAGAATAATAGGTATTGACTTACTGTTGCCATTTTGTTAATTATTTTCTTATTGTTTTGTAAATCCATTGTTTCTGATTTCTTACCCCACTGTCTTTGTTTGTGCTTGATATCTTTTAGTATCAGTGTGTTTGGACTTCTTTATTATGTTCTTTTGTGTAATTCCTACAGGATTTTTCCTTGTGGTTTCCATGAGACCTACATAAAATATCTTAAATTTGTAACACCCTATTTTAAACTGATAACAACTTAACTCAATAGAATTGGTAAACTTTACACTTTGATTTTTCTTCACCATGATTTTTTAGGTTATTGTTGTTATAGTTTGCATGTTTTTTATGCTGGGAAAATAATAATGTATTATTGTAGTTATAGTTATTTTTACTATGTTCATTTTTTTAACTTTTAAACTAGATTCAAGTGAAATATGCACCACTATTACCTTATTGCCAAATCTAACTATGGTAATGTACTTACCATTACCAGTGACATTTATACTACCTTTTTATGTATTTATAATGATAGATAACATTCTTCTTCTTCCATTCAAAGAACTCTCTAACATTTCTTATAAGGGTAGCCTGATGATAATGAACTCTCTCAGCTCTTGCTTGTTGGGGAAAATCTTATTCCTCCTACCTTCCTGAAAGACAGCTTTTCCAGATATAGATTTCTTGGTTGACAGGTCTTTCAGTATTTTGAATATATCATCCCATTTTCTCCTGGCCTGAAAGTTTATTTTGAGAAATCTTCCATTAGTCTTATAGAGGTTCCCTTGTATGTAAGTTCTCTCTTTTCTCTTGCTGCTCTTAAAATTCTTTCTGTTTCTTTGGCTTTGACAATTAAATTATAATATGTCCCCATGTAGCTCTATTTGGATTCAACCTATTTGGGATCCTTTCAGCCTGAGGGATCTGAATGTGTTACTTTGTTCCTTAGGTTTGTGAAGTTTTAGCCATTATTGATTTAAATATACTTTCTGTCCCTTTCTCTTTCTTTTCTTCTGAACTCCCATATTGTAAATATTGTTTCTCTTCATTGTATCTTATAATTTTTGTTGGCTATCTTCACTCTTTTTCATTTTTTTTTCTTTACTTCTCTGATTGGGTCATTTACAATATTTTATCCTTCAGGTTGCTGATTCTTTATTTTGCATGGTTAAATCTAATTTTAAATTCTTTTGAAATCTTCAGTTCACTTATTGTGTTTTCAAACTCTAAGATTTCTGTTTTTTTTTTTTAATGGTTGTTATTTCCTTGTTGACCTTGTTGTTTGGTTCATGCATTATTATCCTTTTTGTTAAATTATATGTCTGAGTTTTCTTATAGTTCAGTAAACTTCTTTAAGAGGATTATTCTGAGTTTATTACCTGAAAGTTTATAGATCTCCACTTTCTTTATAGCCATTTGTTGGTGCTTTATTAGATTTCTGTGGTGGTGTCCTTTTTACCTGATTTTTCATGATCCTTGATTCATTACATTAGGCATGTATGAATTTGAATAATCTGGTTCCTTTCCAAACTTTACAGGTTTGCTTTGGCAGGGACCATTCTTCACCAGTCAGCTCAGTTTGGATTTCTGGGTGTGTCTGCTAGTAATGTCTTTGGGAAGGTAGAACCAGCTATTGTAGTGTATTTTTGGGTTAGGCCACTGTTGGAGTTCTAAGGAGATGGATGGTGGAGTGTGCCTCTAGCTGACAACAGTTGGTTAGAACTTCTAGCTTGTTTCCCTCTCAAGTAAAGCTGCAGGTTGGGATCCACTGTTCCTGGATTCTCTGGTCAGGCTTATTAGATGATCAAGACTGGGTGTTATCAATGGAATATTATTCAGCCATAAGAAGACAACAAATCCTACCCTTTGCAACAACATGGATGGAGCTAGAGGGGATTATGCTCAGTGAAATAAGCCAAGCCGAAAAAGACAAGTACCAAATGATTTCACTCCTCTGTGGAGTATAAGAACAAAGAAAAAATACTGAAGGAACAAAACAGCAGCAGACTCACAGAACCCAAGAACGGACTAATAGTTACCAAAGGGAAAGGGACTGGGGAAAATGGGTGGGAAGGGAGGGATAAGAGGGAGAAAGGGGCATTACGATTAGCAGATATAATGTTGGGGGGGTACGGGGAGGGCTGTACGACTCAGAGAAGACAAGTAGTGATTCTATAGCATCTCACTATCCTGAGGGACAGTGACTGTAATGGGGTTGGTGGGGGGGACCTGATGAAGGGGTAGTTTAATAACCGTAATATTGCACATGTAATTGTAAATTAATGATAATAAAATAAATTATATTAAAAATAAAGACTGGGTGTTATATTCAGTAGTAGTGGGGCAATGAATTATCTCCACTTCTATTAGAGGATAGC
Organism: Smutsia gigantea; assembly: GCA_032199065.1. Lineage (NCBI taxonomy): Eukaryota > Metazoa > Chordata > Mammalia > Pholidota > Manidae > Smutsia > Smutsia gigantea. The sequence continues at coordinate 825,006 of JAVSCE010011987.1, read as the reverse complement.
ATGATCTGAGGACCTGTACAACTCATTGTTTGGGGACCTGAGTCAGTTCAGAGTGTGAACTGAATTCCCTGGTCAAGTGAGGTTACCAGTTTGTTCTGCAGAAGGGAGAATTCATGGGCTCTGCTCTCTGTTCATATGCTTCTGTACATAGGCTATTGAGTGTGCTATGCATCTTTCTATGTGCTCTGATTTGATTCCCTGGTCGTACAGGCTAAAGTCTGTATTAAAGTGTTGAGGAATTAGATTTTCAGCAAGAAACAGCAGGAGAAGCAGCTCTAAAACTATTAAAGCTATTTGTTTGTTGACTCAAGTCAATTTGCACCCCAATTTTCCTGGCCCATCAGGACCACTGGCTTTGCTTTGCCAGCTCTTGGGTCTGCCACCCTTCTCTAGGCTAGAGCACCACTGAACTGCACAGCTCTAGGAGTTGCTTCTAGCCCTTTTCTCAGATAGGGCCAGAAGACACTCTTCACAATGGGTGTGGCCATGTCTCTGCTCCTTTGCCTGGGTGGTAGAGGGAGGGGCCATTCCAGGCTGCTCTTAATTTCCCAAACAGATTCCACATTTGGGAGTGTCTAGGAGCTACCCACAGCCTGGGCCATTAATTGATCCTTCTGCTAGTGCAAAGCATGGGATTGCTTCATGCCCCATACTAGCTTTTCCTCAGAGGCACCTCTGCCTGCCTGCCTCTTGGCTAGAGCACCATTGAGCTGCACAGCTTCCAGGAGTTCTTGCTGGCCCTCTGGTCAGATCAGACCAAAAGACACCCTATGTGGGTGAGTCTGTGATTCAGCTTCTTGCCTGGGCATGGGCAAAGGCTGGTGAAACTCCTCATTTTAGGATCTGAATCAGGCAGGTTTGCACCCTGCTGAATTCTTGGTCAGAGTGTGCCCCTGACTTAGTTCTGCAAATGAACAAAGCCATTGGTTGGAATTACTACTTGGACACTGCAGGTGTGAATTGGGTCTGCCAGAACCATTTGTTGGTTGTTTCAAGCCTTCTCTTCTCTGTCACAGTCAGATTCCCAGTGGCTGAGCCCTGAAGATTTACCTTTAGACCCTGTGGTGCCATGTCAGAGTTGGGTCTACCGCAAAATGATTCCAGTGCAAGGAGGGATCTAGTAGTCACCCCGGTTCTCTTTTTCTACTGGAGGAATTAATTGGTGGCTCAGGGGAGACCCCTCCATTTGCTGTTGTGCTAGCCTGGGGGATGGGTTGTGTGGCCACTTCTCTTACCCTTTCAATGCAGTCTCTCTTGGGCTGTATTGTGTACAAGTTCTTCAGCCCATTCCCATATTCTAGATTCTCTAAGTAGTGTCTTGTTTTTGAGTAGTTGTTCTTGTGAAGGGAACAAAATCAGGGATGAACTAAATTGCCACTTTGGTGAAATCACTCATAGTTTTTGTCATTTTAAACTATCACAGCAACACCCTGAAAGATCCCAAGTTTTGAAGGGTGATTTTAGTGGGAGACTTTGCCAGTTCCTGTGCCTGCCTCTTTGCTAAAAAACGTTTAACCCATTGATGAGAGGAATCTTCTCTCATCTTTAAGCTCCTTTCCTTAAACTTGGTTATTGGATTTGTTAGTTTATCAACAGAAACATTTTTCACTTAAAACTAAATCAATCTTTTTTTATTTAAAGGATTGTGTATCTTGAAAAATATTATTTGTCAAATATTCTTTTGAGTTTCAATAGGTAAAAAGCTATACCTACACGATTACTTTAGATATCGATTGTTCATTTCTCATTTTAACATTTATATTTTTTGTGTTTAAAATTTAAACCTAACAAACTTTATTGCTTTAATTTTTACAAAGAACAGATCTCTTAAATTTTTGGTTTTGTTGATAATATTCTGAAAGTTTTTAAATAAAATTTTCTGTGTAATAACTGACAGCTGTGAAAAGATATATTGATAGAATTTTTAATTGCCTTAATGATAGGTCTTTCAGTTTAGAAATTTTATTTACCTGTTCAGATCACTTTTTTTTTATAGGTTTGGCTGGTCTGTTTTTATAGTTTGGGGAGCTTTAAAAAATTATGGATAGTTAAATCTTTCTATCTGTCTTATAATTATTTCTCTATCAGTTTCTGGACATTCAATTTGATGATGGTGACTTTTACATTAGAAAAACTTAAGAAATAATCACTTCTTTTAGTTTATGACTTAAAAAAAATGTGAAAGCCCCTTCTGTTCTAAGAGTACAAAAGGTAGTCTTCTATTTTCCCCTTCTAATTATTTTATAATTTTTTCTTCATATTTAGTTCTTTAATTAATCTTGAATGTGTTTTATGAGTGGTGTGATATATTTTTTTATAGAAGTGGAAAAATATACAATTCCAGTTGTTCCAGCATTGCTTTTAAAGAAATTGAATCTTTGAATTTGAAATGTCAACTTTGTAATATATCTAATTCTTGTATAAAATTGGATTCTTTTTATGGCATACATTCTGTTACAGTGAATTTTTAGTTTATATCTGCACTGTCTTTGGAATATGTTTGACATCTTACTAGCCTTACTGATTTGCTAGTTCTAATTTTTCAATTGATTCCTGTCTTTGATAGAGAAATAGCTATAAATATAGTTTTGTCATCTCATTTCAAATATTTATAACTTTTTTCTTGTTTTTTCTTTTGTTCATTTTATTCCATTGGTAACATAGTTAATACAGACTTAAGTGTTTGTGGTATCATGAACACTCTTGCCTCTTTTCTGTTTTTATTGAGATGTTTGTTGTAGATTGTTGGTGAATACCCTTTACGAAGTTAAGAGTTGTTCCCTTTGTTGTAATTGTGAATTACATTACTAAATTTTCCAATGGATGTTCCCTCTTTTCTTTGGATTAAAAATAACTTTTACAGGATGTATTATTCTTTTAAATTGGTTAATATTATATTTATTAGTTTGCATCTAGATTTATGAATGAGATTTGACTTAATTTTCATCTTGGTGTTGGTTTTATTACATATGTTACAGACAAAATAAGTCTGAACACAGGTCTATGGAAGTTAAGTATTGGGGAATACCATGTGTGCATGTACATCTCTGTCTTTCTAGGGGTAGTGGATTTACAAAAGAAAGTATAGTTTTCTTTTCAGTTTGGGAAAAAGTTTTGAACTAGTATTCTGGAGGGCCTTGCACACATTTTTAAGAAGTTTGTTCTTCTGTAGGGAAGCTATTAGATTTTAAGTATAATAGAGACATAATTTGATTTGAGCTTTGAAAATCAGAGATGAAAAAAGTATAGCCTTAAGCAGATAGATTGAATATGAAAAGTATGGAAAAATAGCAATTGGATTTAGAGCCACTGGGTAGCATGACCTTTAAAAGAGCAATCTAAGAACAGCACCATGGGCATTAGGATGAATAAACCAGCTCATTAGGGAATTTTGAAAAGAAGCTTCACAAAAAATGTCTCATGGCATTGCAAAAACAATAGCCAGACCATTCAAGAAGTAGTGCCTTCCTTGGCAGATATTGATGTAAATTTAGTGATAAAGAGAATTAAAGTGTTTATTAGCAGAGTTCTACTTAATGACAAAGTGATGACATGCAGTAAAAGGGGGGAGGTGACTTAAATATAATTTGTCTATCAAATTTTATCACATAGCAAGAAAGTAGATTTTTTTCACTCTATACAAATAATTGATGTATCTGTGACTTGTTATTAGAGAATATTCCTAAAAATATAAACCCATGGTCATCGACTGGAGAGTAGTTCCTGAGTTCTCAGGGACTGGTTTGCACAAGATGTCTTCCTTAAAAACATTAAAAACCTTTTTATCATGAAAAATAACACAGCTATAGAAAAGTACACAACACAGAAATGAACAGCTCAGTTAACTACCACAAAATATAAACTAGTGTAATTATCAGTTTGGACAAGAAATAGAAAATTGTCAGCACCTCAGCAGGTCTCCCTCCACCCAGTTACCACCCTGTCTTTGCCCCAAAGGGAACCACTATCCTTACTTTTATGGGAATCGTTTCTTTGAATTTCTTTATAGCATGTCATCTAATAATTTATCTCTAAGCAATGTAGTTCATTTTCCCTTCTTTGAGCTTTATGGAAATGGAATTATAGATTATATATATATATATATATATTTTTTTTTTTTTTGGCTTCTTTCACTATGTGTTATATATTTAAGATTATTCTTTGGACAACATAGTTAATTTTCCCTTTGAGCTCTGTGTAAATGGAATTATACATTATATATTATTTTGTATTTGGATTCTTCCACTAAATATTATATTTTTAAGGTCACTCCACATTGAGTATGGTTGTAGCTTGCTCACTGTGTGCTGATGATGTAATATTTCATTATAAATATACCGTAAGTTTTGTTCATCCTGTAGTCGGTGTACATAGTACTGTGACTCTTGTACATGTCCCCTGGATCATATATGTCTTCATTTCTGTTGGGTGAGAGTGAAATTGGTTCATGGAGAATGCGTATTTTCAATTGCAGTAGATAATAAATGATTTTCCAAGGAGGCTGAACTATGCTCCCAAGGGCACCATGGAAGAGTTTCTCTTGATCTGCAGGCTTGCCAAAACTTAAAATTATTAGTCATCTATATTTCAGCCATGTGGTGGATGTGCCGTAATAGTTCATATTATTTTAGTTTTCATTTTCCCTATTATAATGAAGTTGTGCTCCTGTTCACATGTTTATTGACAATTGGATATCCTCTTTCCAAAAACATCTGTTCAATTCTCTTGCCAAATTTTTTAATTGGATTGTCATTGTCTTTTTCTCATTGATTTCAAGGAGTTCTTTATATAATATCTTATTAGCCCTTATAATATAATTATGCTGTTGCATATGTTAAAAATATTTTTTCCTACACTGTGGTTTGCCTTTTAACTCCTTAGGGTTGTATTTTAGTAAATATTCTTAATTTTAATGTTAATATGAGCTTGTTTATCAATATTACCTTTATGATTAGTGCTTTTCCCTTTTCTCCTTTTTATTTGCTTTTGTCTTTTTCATTTTTCAAGCTTTACTGAGATATACTTGACATGTAACATTGTCTAAGGAAGGTATACAATGTATTGATTTGATACATTTATATGTTGCAAAGTGATTGTCACTGTAGCGTTAGGTAATACCTCCATCCTGTTTCATAATTACCATTTCTTTTTTGTGGTGAGAACATTTAAGATCTATCTACTTTCTTAGCGATGTTCAACTATATAATATAGTATTATTAGCTATAATCAACATGCTATACATTAAATCCCCAGAATTTGTTAAATTAGCGCTTTCTTTCATTATCAATCTTTCCCTTCCCTGAGATCATGAAATTATATTCCTATTCTAGGTGACTTATTATTTTTCCTCCTTCTCTGAATCACTTCCCTTGTCTTTTACTCCTGCACACTAGAACTGCACCATAAGTTTTTGCCTCTGCTCTATCTCCTGGGGAAATCAGGCTAAGACAATGTTTTGTGATTTCTATTCTGATGGCTGTTACTCTGCAGGTCAGATAAATCATGTGAGGCTTCTGACAATTGCTAGATGTATCCATTCTGATTATGTACTCAGGGTCTGGGTAAATCACTGGGAGTGGGTCTATAGACTCTTGAACTAATTATACTCATCTAATAGAGGAATCATCATGGCATTTTGTGTATCCTAGTATCAGTATCAGTCATATATCATATATCCAATAATTTTCAAATACCTGGGTATTCCCTTTTCTGCTATGTAATTATCCTGGAACATGGCTGTTGGTCCCTTTGGGCCATAATGTAATATGCATTATATGTTCTTGTTTTGGCATTGAAAGGTCCTTTCTCAAGGGGAGCATATCTCCTTTCAGATGACTGGCTCTGGTTCTGAGAACTGGTTCAGAACCAAGGCTGGATAAGGAAACATAATTTTCTAATAAAGGTGATATTGGACTTTGCTCACAGCCCTTGATTTCTTAGGTTTATATAGACTGAGAAACCATATCACTGGCTGCCCATCTGCCTTGCATCTGGGAAAAAGTCTACTAGCCATTGCCATAGATTCCCCTGGTCAAGGGTCCCTGATTGTCACTGTGGCCTTGCTACTTATTACAGTAGTTATACCCACACTGCTTCTAATTATTGGGTCCTGAAACGTGGCTTTGGCCATTCTGAAATCATATTATCTATATTGACATTAGAGAGTCCCATGGGAGTCTAATGGTCCTGCCCACACTCCCAGCCAATGGAAAACAGCCTGAATTTCTCAGTGGTGCCTCAGTGAGGTAAGGAGGGGCCTTCATTTCCTCCTAGGAATATAGTCGACTGGTAGATTCTCCAGTGTCATATAGTTCATCAACTCTAATCTTCCCTCTGCTTTGAAACTCTCAGCCCTTTCTTCAATGTTCTTCTAAGGCACCTGGCACAGCGGGTCTATGACTTTATTTGATTACGAACTGGATCAGTTTTTGAAAACTCTGGTTAACAAATGTAAGCACTTCCAAGGTAATCGGAAAGTGGTTGATAGTTGTGTTGAGCTTCCTCGTATACATGATTTATTTCTGTCTCGTAAAATAAAAATCTCATGCTTACTAAAAAATGTTCAATAATTATTCAAAAACATAAAAGTCATTTCTCCCTGTTTCCCTTTTGGCTCATGGTTCTCAATGAAATCACATATTTGTTTCCATCCCTTCATTCCCACTTACTTGTCCTTAAAGAAATATATTTTATTGAAAAAAGACACTTTTGAATGAGAATGCACTTAGCCTGTATCCCTACTCAATAAAGCAAGAGATTTCTAAACAAAAATAATAGAGGCTGTTGACCCAAGAGATGAGATGTGAGTGAGGGATGCAGAGACGTGATGGCATGGTGTGCCCGCTGGTCCATGTCCTCCTCATCCCTGACTGCTGCTTCACGGCCCACCCGGGCTCTATGGCTGAGAAGCTGGAGTGGACTACTAGAGAGTTTTAAGTGATATGATTTTTAAAAAAACCACACACACATTTTCTCTTTTCTTTGCCATATTAGTTTGCTTCTCTTCTGTAGCACGGAAATGCACCACCCAGTTCTCTGACTGTGCGGGCTCTGGCTGCCACCCTTCTGGGTTCACCACCACATCTGTGCCATTATTCTTTCAGACTGTAATTCTCTTGCTTTATTGAGTAGAGGTTGTAGGCTGATTGCAACTCTAAAAATCAAATTCTAAAGAAAAGCTTTACTTACTAGACATTTGATTCTAACAAGGGGATAATCGCTCATCAAAAATGGATTTTTTTGTTGCTATTTTGATATGTTGGGATAAAGGGGATTTAAGATAGATTTGTTTTGTGTGAGAAATGATGTCCTGTCCCATTTACTGGCATAATGTTTTATTCCTCAGTAACTGCAACTTTTAGTACACATTTCATTTCTAACACTGGTAAGGAAGGATTTCTTACTCATTATAAATTAATATGTTTTTGTTCCATATCTGACCATGAATGCAATGGACCTTGTACTGAAGACACCCCAGGCAGGAGTACTATTTCCTTCTTCAGGTAGGTCTATGAGCATTATCTCTTTTTTTTCTTTTTGCAAGTACGACGATTTGTTTCACATCAATTGCTCAAACAAATGCATTAGAACAATCCCTGCTATTGATAGTGAACTCTTCCAGATTAGTGCAGGTGAATGTGGGTTGGTGGGGTTAAAAGACTGCATAAAGGTGAAAGCACATTAGGTACATCATTGTCATGACGAAGTATGATCCTGTGTGACTAGCAAGAAATTAGTTTGAATCCCCACAAAACCAGATTAATAGGGAATTATTTTTATTTGGGAGAAAAATCTAGTGTTAGAGGAGGTCGGTAGAACCCATGAAAGCAGTATTTTAGGTTTTATAAAACAGGAAGACCAAGACACATAGCACCGAAGTCATTTCTTTTCTCTTCATACATGTATGAATAGTAGAACAGAGATCAGGTTTGTGCTTCAGCACCCTGGCCAATCAGCTGGCCTATTAGGATGCATCTATTTTGGCTTCAGAGTTAACCTGAGAGAATTTGACGAGTTGGTCAAGTTTCAGAGAAAAGTGATGGATGTATCAAAGGAGCAAAAGCTTTTCAAAAAGGTAAGAGCTAAATAAGAAAATCTAGGTATAACTCCACAGGGATATGGGGATTGTTTTTAGCTTTGTCTGAAATAAGGAAGGAATGAAAAACTGAAATTGGGAAAAGAGAAATTCAGACTGACTATCCAGTCCAAGGCAGGGGGGTGAGGATTATTAAAGGAAATAGTGAAAGTTCATTATGTGAGACAAGGAAAACCTAGACCAGCTGTGGTATTCCAGAATGCACCCAAAGTAATCCTATCTGGGCTCCAGGGAGTAGCCTGACCTGGGTAGCAATTTCCAGCTTTAACTTAGAATCTCTATTATTGCATTAGTTTCATGGGTTGGCTCCAGGCATAGAATAGTTTTCAATGGTGACTGTCTATTATTTCCTGTAGTTGAATCCATATTTCTGTGGGCTGCCGCATGTTCAGGGCTGCTGAAATCTTCTACCTGCTTCATGCTTTGGGAAATCTAATAGAAATTTTCACCCTGCAGTATGCAATATAAAAAGCTTGCAATGGGATATGTGGTGTTCATGCCAAGGATATTCATCACTCAATGTCACCTGTGGGTTCAGACTGATCCAGGAATGTCCTTTTTCAGAAACTCTTCCATGTGATCAAAAAGAACCTCATTTGGATGTAGCCTTTTTTATGAAGTGGAGATTTAGTGCTAAAGAGATAGGGAAACAACTCATGAGTCTGAATGAAACTTGTGGTCATAGCGTGCACAAATGATAGATGAGAAGTGGGATTACTTTCCTTTCGTGAGGGTTTATGTGGCCAGTTTATGATTATTATTATTACTGTGTAAACCTTTTCCTTTGTTTTCTTGGAGTTGAACTCAATTCCTTAAAGCTTCATTTTGTTCTACTCCATAGTAGACCAGCTAGAAAGAATGGGTCATAGGTGTGTGAGCTACCTTTGGCTTTAGGTTGCAAGGTGGAGCCCCTGGGACAGTCACCTTGGGCTGGAGATGATTTGTGCCTTTGCCTCAGTGTTGTCATACAACCATTATCGTGTAAGCACGGTGCCACATCCAAGTTTGGGAAGTGTTGCTCTTCCCTTTGTGTAATCCTTCTGTATCATTTTGATGCCCTGAAACATGCCCTGCAAGAGAGGTCAAGGGTCACATATGGGGTGCTTCCCTTTATTGACTATTTTCCACAATCTGCTTTCTTCCAAAGACTTCCCCTTGTTTCAACCTATACATAACAATAAATATGTCCACTTCTGAATTCTGAACATTTCTAAGGACACTAAGTCTCTGATTTGACTTTATTTCACAAGTTCTTCTTTAGCTAAAATGGCTTATGTACTTGTTTGTTTAGGATGAAGTAGGAAAATAAAATGCTGGGAGGGAAATTGTGACATCTAGCTAGACTGCTTTCTTGAGGGTGCGTCACTAGCCTCTCCAGGCATCATCTGGATAGAAGACTTGCTGATCACCAATGTCCTTTCAAGCATTATGACCCTTGGGAATGCTTGATTTAGTCATACTACCATCTGGTTATTACTGTTGTTGTGATTGATTCCTGACCATAATAACAAATGAAGCATTGTAAATGTTAAAATAAATACTTTAATTGCCAACAGTGTAAATGTCCATATAGTCAAAGCTTGAATAGATACTTCACTTTAAGCACTGTGCTGTGCTGGGGATGCAGAGGTGACTGATCCATAGCCCTTGCCCATAGAGACCCATCTTCTGGTGGTGGCAGAGATAAGCAAACAGGGACGTTCCTTATGGTAAGGATGAAGATAGAGACGATGCCTGCACCAAGCTGCCTCACCAAGGCAGGGGCGAGTACAACTCCCCAGAGGGCCTTCATCTCCACAAAGGGGCATGAGGACGACACAAAGGGGCGTGAGGACGACATAAAAGGCCAGGGGCTGTTTATCCTTGACTCGGCTGGTTCCACACACACACCCTTCTGCCACTGTGGCTGCAGCCTTGCCTTCCCTTCAGTGGTTAGGGTGGGCTAGTCACACCACACAGTGGGGCCAGCCTTCATCACGGACTTAGGAAAGACCCCCTTCAGGGTGTGGAGCATGGGTTGGGTTTTCTGAAAGTGCACATTGTATAAAACACTGATGTACGGGAGTCATGGGTTGTGGAAGGCCTGTACTTACCACCTGTCATTTGGTGTTGAGGATGCTGATACAGTTAAGATTAACTTTTGAATTATTTAAGTGTAGCAATTCAGGAGAGAATGATGGCAACCAGGAACTAATGCTGTAGACACAGGAAAGCCTTCATAGTTGGAAAGAAAAGAGAAAGTTTCTTTGAATAAGAAGGTTTGAATTAGAGCAAAATGCAGTTTTGTTATTTCCAAGTAAATGCAGTACCCAGGACTGCCAGGAAACTACACTGCGAAGAGTCTGGGCTCTGAAGCCCCTCTGGTCCTGGGCTGGGCTCTGGGGTTGGCCTCCTACTGTTTGGCTTGGTAAGTTGGCTTAACCTTTAACCTCCTTCTCCCTCAGTTCTCCATCTGTAAAGATGTAGGTTAGTAATAGAACATATCTAACAGAATTTAATGAAGCATCTGTAAAGCACTTCGGTTTGACAAGCTGCGTGGCTTTAGAAAGAGCTCAAGCATTTGCAATGATACCTACCTTTGTGCAGGGCTTTCCTCCCAGCACGTTCACATGCAGTCTCTCATTTGATCTAATTTCACCACAGAATGTTGCTAGATAACAGAGAAGCCAAGTGGTTTGTCCAAAGAAAAACAGCCGATTCAGTACAAATTCAATATTCTTCCTCTTGTGGCCCAGCAATCTCACAATAAAAGGGCTGAAAAATTACGGTTTGTTGGTTCTTTTAGGCCTGGCCTGTCAAGTCTTAGCCTAGAGAGACGTTTTCATTTTTCATAGCTTTCACTTCCCATCGGTCCTGCTGTAGCATCTTATAGCCCCTCCTTCTGGCTGGGTTGTGAGCATCTCAAGGTCAGGACACTGGGCAGGTCTTACACTCTTTTGTCCTTCACAGCCAGGGGTCAGTCCCAGTGCTCTGCCTCCAAGGCCTGTTGTTTTAGGCAGAGCTGAATCTGTGACTGGTAAATAACAACGCCGTCAGATTAAAGCAAGAGTTGTGTTGCAGATTTCCTGTGCCAGAGATGCCAGAGCGGTGGAAGCAGGAATTCAGAATTTACCAGAATTCAAATTCCGTTCAGCAGGAAAGGGAATCCTTCAACTGGGCTTCTGTACAGAAAGGAACGCTTTCAGTTCCATTTCATGAAAATTCAAAATGAGCTCTTGTACCCCAGGCTCCCTCCTCACAGAGGAGCACCCTGAGTGTTAGAGGACTTTGAGCTCCCCGCAAGTGGTTCTGCCTTCTGTTCTCGGAGCTCCCTCATATAGGCACCCCCACTGGATGTTTTTGTGCACTTTTAGCATCCCCTGAGGCAGCCTGCAGCCTGACTGAGATCCTCAGATATTTTTTATGTCAATTGTTATTATTTTTGCCAGTTACCTCACAAGGTAACAATGATTATTTTTGTTACTTCTCTGTTTGCAAACTTGCATGGAATGTGAAAGACGAGATGTAACTTTGTTTTCCCCTTAAGTCTATTACTTTTAGTGAGCACTTTTGCAGGATGTAAGGTTAGTCAGGAATGCATGCAGGTGCCACAGAAGAAAAGCCTGTAAAACCACTCTCAAGTTTCAATAGAGTCCCATCTCCCTTGTTGGAAACTAGCAGGACCAGGTATATTTTGAAATTTATGCGTAGATTTTAGAAAGGCAATAGGTGCCTAGACTATCATCTGTATACCATTTATAGTCAGCATGGTGTAATCAAAGACCTTTCAGCAAGTGGAATAAATGAAAATTATAAATAGCTGCATGTTAGGTTACTCACATCTTGCCATCAAATGAATTATGAAAAGCACTTCTGGTTTTTTGGATCTTTTTAGGATTTGGAGCATCTCTTGGGGCCACTCCTTTCCACAGCTCTGCTCCATTGCCACATGGCCCTGTGAAGGCTGGCCTCTCTGAGAGGCAGCTGGCTTCCTAGGCTGCCTCTGGGGAAGCAGGGAATGAGCTACCAACCTTGGGCTTTCCACCAAGTGCATTTGGGTAATTCAACCACATCTTTCCATCATGTTCAGCCCTGTCTGGGAAGTGGGCAGCGAGGACACGGCAGTGGCCTTCTCTCCCTTTCCTTCTCCTCTGGATTCGGCTCCTTTTCCCCACTCAAGACGGGCTTTCCTTTGCGTCCATCGCAGATGTCTCTCGGGTCCTATTGCCTTCCCGGGCTCCTCCAACTTAGAACAAAATCTGTAAGATCGGAGTCCAAAGATGCTATGTATGAGACAAGATTTTTGGATAAAATAAAGACTTAAAGGTGACTTCTTAGTCCGTTTGGCTGCTATAACAAAATATCAATGGCTCGATGGCTTAAAAACAACCAGGAATGAAACTATTTTAGTTTAAAAGTAAAAAAAAAAAAAACCCATTTCATCAGCATGATAATGTTTCAGAAGTAAATCACATGACTGTATGTTTTATTTAAATGAATATGTGTCTTTTTTGTATATACATGCATATATAAACATATTTATATCTCAGTGTAGAATGTTTCTAGATTAAGTTTCTAGATTAAGTTCATAGCAGAGTGGTGCCTTGTATACCACCTTTTAGTACGAGAGCCATTTTACCTAATAACCATTTAAAACTTTCATTGGCATCCCAGGTGTAGGAGTACTCTAGTTACAAGAGTAGTAAGTTGAAAGTATTTTATTTAGCAGTGAGACAGTGTTTTCTATCTATCTCCTTGGCCTGGTATCTCCTTTAATCTATTATTTAGTGAATTCTAGAGGTAATACATTTTTGAAAATGGAGGAATTAGCTGAGGTATCTTGTGTGCTTTCTCAGTTCTTCAGAAATCAGTGCTAGTCATCGCACACACACACACACACACACACACACACACACGCGCACACACACACAGGCATGTACACTCATGTATTGGCAGGCTAAAGGGGAACTGCCCAAGACACTCTGGGGATGGCTGGTAGTTGGTAGTTCATCTCAGAGGTGAAACATTGATCTGAGCTGTGGAGATGTAGATAGGAAGGTGCTGAGAGAGTTGTGACCCTGAAATAGCAAAGTTCACGTAACAGAACTTTCAGGAACAAATCCCTCCAGTGATCATGAGGCTGTTTGTGTAAGGAGGAAGCAATGTCTACTCATCATTAACACGATCGCTTTCATACATGTTACCTGTGAATGGCAAGCTGAGCTCAGTGCCAACATTTGCAAGATAAAATATGTGGCCAGACAACCGCAGGGAAAAGAACTATTTCTCCAGGTTTCCTCCTCTAGCCATAATAATATTACAAGGATCAGAGTTTTCGAGTCCTGCTTCCTGTTAATATGAAGGGAGCTTATGATGAGTCCTGACAAATAAACCACGTGTTTTAAATGCAATATGTTGGAATCTTGGAATAGGGACATCCTAACACTGTTTCATTATTTTAAGAATGAATCATTGTTTTGAGAATGAAAAGCAGGAACCCGAAAAAGGAGCATATGCAAATGTATTCACTTGCCACCATGCTGGTGGGGGTTTTATACTCTCGTGGCAAAACACAGTGGACATTCTTTGTTTAACTCTTTGCTTCAAAGCAAACCAGGATAAAGTGGGTCCACTTCACCCTAACTTGAAAGGATTACTTAGGGAAGCCCCATAGTATCTCATCATAAAGCACATTCAAGAGAATTTGGTACTGAAACATGTACATCAGGGTTAGCATTCTATAGTGTTTCTCATAGTTGTTAGGAGTCATTCCTTTCATATACATTTTAAACATGCATTGATGCAAGTTTACATATAAGCTAGTATAACATTCCCTAGAGTAAGTCTTTGAATCACTTTTTCCTTTATGTACAGTAATTTCATCAGTTTTTCTTCTTTTTCTGCTCTCTTTATTCCCATAGCTTCACTGACTTCAAAGAGAACACAAGGAATGTGAAAGAATAAAGGAGGAAGAAATGAAAAGAGGACTCACTGCATTCCGTGTACCTAAGCAGGCAGATTTTTGCCTGACACAGGGCATGGTGGTTAAAAGAGCAGGGCTGTGGATGCAGAGTGCCCATATTTAAATTCCAGCACTGCCACTTAACAGCTGTGTGAGCTTGAGCAAGTTACTTAACTTCAGTGTGCTGCCATTTTGTGGAAAGTCAGAATAATAGCACTAACATAGGTTTTTAGTGGGGGTGGTAGTCTGAGGATTAAATGAGTTAATCCACTTAAAAGAGTGCCCTAAACAAAGCAAGCCATGAAATTGCCTACTACTACTTTCTTCCTTTAAGTTTTGAACTGTCTATTTGTAATTTTTTTATTGCAAATAACATTTTTTATTTATTGACCAGCAGGTGATAAAGAGTGAGACTGACAGAGTTCCCAGTCTAAGGAATAGAAGAGTGACAAAGATGGGCTCATCTCTTCTCCTCCTGGTGCTTGCATTCCGAGGGGACAACAACACGAACAAGGTGAATTTAGAGAGTGCCAAATACGTAGATGGAGAAGATGGTGATGGGACAGACATTCACAAGGGGAAATGGAGGCAGTTACTTTAGATAAATGGTTACAGAAGCTCTCTTTGAGGAGATGATATTTGAACAGAGATTTAAATGCTGAGAAGGAGGCAGCTGTGCAAAATTTTGGTAGAAGAACATTCCAGGAAGGGAACTGAGGATTAGCAAGCAGAAGAGTCCTGAGGACAGATTGGCTTGGTCTGTTCAAGGAAGACAAAATACGGCAAGCATGGCTGGAACGTAATGAGCAATGGAGAGTGTGATCAGAGACCAGGCTAAAGAGACAGGTTGCAGTAGGACCATGTGAGCTTGCAAATCAGGGTAGAGTCTGGGTTTAGAGCAGTATTTCTCAACTGTAGCACTATTAATATTTGGGTCAGGTACATTTTGTTGTGGGATCTGTCCTGTGCATCATAGGGTGTTTAGACACATTTCTGGCCTCTACCCAGTAGATTCTAGTAGCATTCACTCCAGTTGTGACAATTAAAAATGTCTCTAGACATTATCAAAAATGTACCAAGAAAGGCAAAATTGCCCATGGCTGAGAACCAGTGATTTATAGTACTTTTAACATGGAATAATATGATCTGATTTACAGTTTTAAAATATGATTTTGGTCAATTTGTAGAATGGAGTGTTGAGAGTAAGTTGAAATAGGGAGACTAGCTCTAGGAAAGAGATGATAGTATTTGGAGTTGGGTGGTATCAGCAGAGATGTTTAATTAATATTAGTACTTAGTATTTCTTGTTAAGATGATGCTATGACTAAAAACTTTGTAAGAATTTACAACTTATTAAGCAACAGCACAGTGTCTGGCCCATAGTAGGCACTCAGGAAATGTATGTTGAATGAATAAATGAGTGAATGCATATGGTTGTCCCAATGTAATCATTTCTGCCATGACCAATGATAGGATATAAAGTCTATGCTCCATGTAAAGGTGACTTTGGCTTCGTTTTTGGTAGCAGGTGGTGGGTGAGATTTTGTTCTGATTGTTGAAGGTTGACTGTCAATCATTCAGGGTGCTTAACTGCAGATTTAACCATTAGAGGGTAGTCCTAAAACTATTAAAGGCTTAATTTTGCATTCCTTCAACTTTAGATAACTTTTAGATAACCTTAGATAACTTTTAGGTAACTAGATCTCAGGCTAAACTTGTTAACCTGAGTACAAGTTACTGGAACTATTTTCAGGGGAAGCAGCTGTTATTTTCAGCAATGGATAAAAGCCATCTTCTTTTTTGCATTTGCATTCTAAAACATGCTCTGGGTACCACAACCTTTTAAACGGAGTTGATATAATTGGTTTGGATTTGTGTTGAATTTTTTAAATCTATTTTTTTTTTGGTTGTAATGATTCTTGATTACCTGTTGTGTAATATCCATTTGCCCATTAAAGAATCAAAAGTGTGCACAAGTGATTGAGGACACAGCACCCTAGTGATGGATGAATAGCAAAACATTTGTCAAGACTCCAGTTTGAATGTTTCCCTGGATTTTTCTGGAGAATGCGAAGCTGGAAAGTTCTGGAAATCTCTTAAGAATAGAGTTTCCTATGTTGTGTCTTTACTTTCTCCTGCCAACTGAATTGGAAATACTACAAACAAAAGTGTTCTTGTGGTATCTTCACATATCTCATTCTTGTTCCAGGAAAAACAATATATGTGAAATATATAACTATAAAAGACTCCATATGAAACATGATCAATCTTCAGGGATCTTTGGTTCATTTCAAAATTTAGGTAAGAGCCAATGTCTTACAATCATTTGTTAAATTTAAATAACATTTGCTTCAGGGGATTGCCATTGATTTGCCAAATGATCACCATATCAAGGTTCTCCTCCTAGTTCATGACATCGCAGTACTTTGGTGAATTCTACAAACCTTATGTAAAGTGCTTTTTTGAAAACCTTAAAAAATTAATTCTGTTCGGGATTTGAAGGGCAAAAACTATGGGAAAGGAAGTTAAAACATAAAATATGATCAAATTCCTTCAACTGAAGTTTGAAAACTCGAGTGAGATTTCCAGGAAATACTGAGAAAGGGTCGTGTCTTTATCAGTGACTGGAGGGCAGTCTGGAGGAAAATGACAAAAGTCTTTTTCAATACTTTCATAATACTCAATGGATTGAACAGCTATTAAAACAATGTGCTTCCATCTTTTCTTATCATTTAAAGCTTGCAGAGAAATAATTTCCTACATATCTACTTTATCCCGGTTTTAAACAAGACAATACAATACTATTGAATCAAGGACTCTGAATCTCCATAGTACTAGAAAGAAAATAGTTTTTGCTATTAATAGTCCTAGTTTGGGAAATAAACAAAGGCATTAGAAATAAGTCATCTGCATTTTCTATGACTCTTTCACATGTGTATTAAGATGAATAGACAAATAAATAGTGAATGTACCAGATTGAAGCAAACCCGAATAAGACATCGTAATCTTTGAGTTCCTATTTCAAGCCAAGAAGGCTTTGCAATGTTTATAGATTTTTTATTTTTTGCAATCTTTTTTATTTCCTTCACTGACTAGAACATATAATCCTTTACTCACGCTGGGGTTCAAGTATCATTATCAAGATTGTGTTTCCAGTTTAATAAAATGTATATTTACACTGGCAAATTTCAGCTGAATGAACAGCCTTGGAATTTAAAATGCGATAGGTGTGACCTAATTGCACAAAACCCATTTGTTCTTTCTTTGGGTTTTATGCTCTTTATTGTGAGTAGGCAGGGAGAACCTCACATGTGCGTATTCATCACCAAGGAAAAGAAGAGCTTTTGCGTTGGGGATATTGTGGCTTCAGGGTACAGGGAATCGTCTCGGGTTGAAGATTCCGTGTGAGGAAGGGATGACAAGAACAGGTAAATGGGGAAAGGACTTGTGCTCACCAAAGGAAGATGAAAGTTTTTCAAGATAAATGAATCCCTGCAGCATGAATGATAAAGATCGAATGGATTATGTTTTTAGTTAAAACATGTGACTAATAGTAAAATGTGCTGATGAAATTAAGACACCAGTTGTTTCTTTTCTGTAGCTATGATTTTTGAGTATTATTTTCACTACATATCCAAAATAGGTCTCAATCTGGCATGCCAGCTAGAACTGCTCCTTTGTCAGTGGACCACAGAGTCACTGGAGAACGTGTGTTCCCTTGCTCTGCACCCGCTTCTGCCCAGCTGGCTACCAGCTTCCCATGCCCGACTTCCTCACAGAAGCCTGCCTGTCTCTCTTCGGAGCCCTCCCCACCCCCTCAGGTCAACTTCCCCTCTATGTGTTCTTACAGGTCTCGGAGCTTTGCCTTATGTTCTCTCAGTCATATATAACCATTAATTTTGTGATTATTTATTTGTGTCTATTTTCCCTAATGGACTATATGATCTATCAGAACTAGAAACGATTTTTGTCATATTCACCACAAACATCTAAATAAATAAATAACATACTCCTTACTCTACCACATTTGAAACTGTACAAACAGCTGTTTTACTAAAATTTGTGTATTCATTATCTCTGGCTAAAAGTTTTTTTTTTATCCTGAGGTGTGTTATCTTCTGCTCCTTGTGATTTTGCTTCCCATCCTAATTCATTTTGGAATTAAGAAAAGAAAGTTCTGTGATCCAGAGTGTAGTATTGGTTTTTACAAATTGAAAACAGCTGTGTGTTACAAGAATTCAGTCCACAGTGTTGGTGAAGTGTATATATTACTGTATTTTCTTCTGCCCTTGTGGTAATACTCTGGAAGAATAATACACACATGGCTGTCAGTTACACAAATATGATAAAAAAATTATTTCACAACGAGTCATACAGTTCACGTTTAAAATTTCACTGTTTCATATAACTTTATCTAAGAGGGAGATTGACTGTGGGCTGTGGATGGGAAGTGATTCTCATCAAATTCCCTAAGAAGGTAAATTGACCACTAGGCAGAATCTGTATTAAAGCTAAAAAGTCTTTACAAAAAGTTAACTGGAATTTAAAACTATAAAATATACAAACTTATGGGAGAAAAAACTCTCCATTTTGGGATTCAGAGATGCAGAGGAACATGTGTGCACATATTTAATGCTCTTTTATATTGATGCTCTGGACTCATTTGGCCCCTCCTAAAACAAAACCAAAGAATTATTCCATGACCTAGGATTGACTTCCTGTAAATGTACATTTTACTGATGTTATAAATAGTTTATGATGAACTTAAATTAAAGCCAGAAGTTAAATTTGGAACATGGAAGAGATAAATAAGTTAACTCTCAAAAATGTATGCCTTAAACTGCAATATCATATATCAGATCAGAAAATTCTCCAGGGACTCTGGCTGTGATGGGAGCTATTCTGAGCAGAACCCAAGTCTGCTCTGGTAGTTGGAATCTATGAGCTTTTGCTCTGGTAATTTTACAGTCATTGAGGCTGTTAATATTGAAGCGCCCTCTCTGCCTCTCACATTAATAGTTGTTGATGCTGTGATAGTTAAAAGTGGGAGTTTAAGTCCCAAGGCATTTGGAGATATTTCAGTAGAATCAAACAGTCCAAAGCATAGGTAATTATATAGCAGTGCTGTTTGTAATGAGCACAGGGGACAAATGATTACCTCTAAAGGATTAGGAATAAGATTATCTGAGGGAATAACTACATGTGCTAATGACTGATGGAGGAATAAGGCTTTGATGAGGAGGGGTGTTAACAACTAAGTACCATGATTTTAAAATATCGGTTCCTCTGCACCTTCCAGGGACATGGTGACATGGAAAAAGTGGTATAACTGACCTTCCTTAACCCCAATTGCCTCAGCTAATTTTGTGGGTATTAAAAGATGCAATGTAGTAAGTGACTGATGCATACTAGGTGTTCAATAAATGACGCATTATTTAAGAGGTAGTATAATGGATGGTTAAATGTCCTTGCCTTACTACTTACTAGCTTTGTGAGTAGGTCATTAGGTTCTTAAGGTTTTTCTGTCATTTGAAAAATAGGAAAAACAACTCCAAATTGCAGACCTGTGTAAGGAATGACATAAGTGAATGTATATAACATTCTTAACATGCTACCTGGGATATGAGTAGCTTAAATAATGTAGGGCCTTCTAATCTAAGAAGTAGCCTTTAAATGCATTGCCAAGATGGCTCTCAACGGATGAGCATGGGATGGTGCCCAGGCATTTTGGCGGGCTATGACGTTAGTTTACCTGTGTTCCGGGTATCTCCCTATTGGTGGTGTGAGTCTTTCGTGAATGTGATCAGCTCGTGGACACCGTTTGCTTGCATTATGTGCCTTCCTGCGTGAAGAACTTGTGATTACTTGACCATTATGCTAATTGGCCCATGAATGTGATATATGTACCATGCTGTTTCCGCAATAAATGAGTTCCTGCTTTGACTGAGCTCCCTGTCGTGTCTGTTTGTCTCTGGTTTAGGCCTAGGGGCTGAAGGCTGGTGATCGGGCGGACAGTCGGCACTCACCCTTCCCGGTCCTGCCTTGCCGGGGTGTGTCTCCCCCTTCCCGTTCTGTCCGCAGGTTCGGAGGGGGCTCAGGGAAGGCTAAAAACCCCGACATTTGGCGCCCAACGTGGGGCCCGAAAGGACGGATGAAAACCGAAAATATTGGCGGATCGGGCCAAGCATGTCTCTGGGTGAGTATCCACCCGAAAAGATGGGGCAGGCAACTTCTAAAGGACGATAAGCCTGCACTTAAAGCGCTGAGACTTATGCTTAAGAGCCGAGGGTTAGAACTATTAGACCCTCAAGCTGAGAGAGTTTGAACCACCCTTGTAAGGGTGGCACCCTGGCTCCCTGTTGGAGATCTTTTTAATTGGTCCACTTGGGACCATGTGGAGCAACTGATCCAAAAAGCGGAAATAAATCAAGGGGAAGATCCCCCTTTGGGAGTCTCCCCCACCTTGTCAGCCCTTAAGGCATACTTTGGGGGTCCTCGGCCTTCACTGCCCTGCCTGGTGGCTCCACCCAATCGGGGAAATAAAAAGCAACCTGTAGAGGAAGGCCATGAGCCACCCTCGAGAGAGGCCCTGCCCCCATCTCTGGAAAGGGAATGGGAATGCTTTGCGGAAGAACATTTTAAGTGACCTAAGAAAATTTAACCCTCATTGCCTAGACCTGACTCTGACCCTTGGGCTAGCGTGGACCCACCCAAGCCACCAGTGTGGGGGCCTTTAGATCCTGACCCTCCACCTTCCCATTACCAGGCTTTTCCTGTAAATGTTAACCCCGGAAGAAATCGGCCTGCTGTGTGGTATCCCTGGGAGCACCAAGACCTCAAGGAACTTAGAAAAGCAGTCTCTGAGGATGGGCCTAATTCCCCTTGGGCCGAAGCCATCCTCCAGGGACTAGCACACCAACCCTGTAGCACTCAAGATTGGAAGAGTTTAACCAAGGCAGTTCTCCCCCGTCCCATGTTTCTCAAGTGGTGCGCCTTCTTCAAGGAAGAATGCCACCTTCAGGCGGAGAGAAACCAATCTGCCAATCCTCCCATCCCTATAACATTTGGGATGCTCTCTGGGGCTAACGATCAGTTTGCTATAGGGCTCCAACAGGCAGCCATTCCCGCCCCTTATCAGGAGCAAGTGAGGCCCTGGGGCTAGTGGCTTGGAAGAAGCTAGAGGAAGGCCCTTCGGAGCCACCAATCTCTGGAATTACCCAGAGGGCTAATGAGGATCTCCCCGCCTTTGTAGACAGGGTTGAAAAAAGTTTACAGCGCAAATTCCCCCTGGGCCCTTTGCAGGACCAATTTGTTAAAATGCTAATCTGGGAAGGGATAACTTCAGATCATAAATTAGCCTGTGCTGGATTAAAAGAGTGATCCATGGAGAAATGGATTGTTGCTGCTAAAGATGTGGGGACCCAAGCCCACCAGTCACAGGCCCTGGTGGCTGCCTTGCAGGCACGGGCCACCTCCCTGACAGAGGCTTTAACGTCTGCCCTCTCCCTCCGCCCTTTTGGGGGTGTGATCCCCCATCTAAGAGTCCAGGGCCAGCTCCCTGACAGAGGCTTTAACGTCTGCCCTCTCCCTCCGCCCTTTTGGGGGTGTGATCCCCCATCTAAGAGTCAGAGGTGAGGCGTGCTGCAGGTGAGGCTCAAACTCGCAGCCTCGGCATTGCTCTGCGTGTGCTGCTGTGTGAGTGCCACGCGCAGACCAATTGCACCACTGGACCTCCTACAGTGGGCACAAGATCTTCATGATCTTACTCATCTTAATTGGAGAGGTTTGCATGACAGGTTTCCTTCCATCCCTATCAAGGATTAAAAAAAAATTGTCAAAACCTGCAAATCTTGCCTGCCGTTTTTGCAAGTCCCACCCCTCCAATCCCTGGAGTCAACCTGAGAGGCCTCAAAGCAAATTGCCCTTGGCAAACTGATGTTACTCATTATACAGCCTTTGGAAAACTGAAATTTGTATTTGTCTCAGTTGACACATACTCCCATGCCTGCTGGGCTACTGCCCATTCAGGAGAAAGAGCCAAACATACACAAGGCCACTTCTTGCAATGCTTTGCCATTTTAGGGATTCCTTACCAAGTGAAGACCGATAATGGTCCGTGCTTCACTAGTAAGGCTCTACAGAACTGCTTTCTCAGGTGACACATAAGCCACACCACAGGGATCCCTTGCATCCCCAAGGCCAAGCAATTGTCAAGAGACATAATAAGACCCTTAAAACCATGTTACAAAAACAAAAAGGGGGAACAAGCCCCCTGACCAATTAAGAATGGCACTACTCATTCTAAATATTTTAAATTTTTCAAAAAATCAGCCCCTAACAGCTTTTCAAAGACACTGGACTAATCAAACGCCTTATACTAAGATTGAGGTACGCTGGGAAGATCCATTAACGGGGCAATGGCGTGGACCAGATCCCCTCATAAGTTTAGGCAGAGGGTTTGGATGCATATTCCCTATAGGGAACCCAAACCCAATCTGCGTCACTGCGCGCAATTTGAAATTTTGCCCGCAGGTGAACGATGACCAAGACCCCAGAACAAGCCAAACCTCTATCTAATAAAGACAACCCAAGAGTGCCATCCACTCTTGAGGGGTTCCCTGTGTTTTCTCTCCCCTAGGGAACGTGCCCGCTGCACCGCCCCTGGTGGACATTCTGCTTGCTGGTGACCGGCCTCCTCATCATTACCCTGCTTGCTACTGTTACTGAGTTGATTCTCCAGAACCTCCTGGAAGACTTGAAACACGACAACCTCACAAAAGACTGAAGGGTTACCCATAGACTTCTCCTGCTGATCCATCCAGGTCCTTGTATTGGTAATAAGCTGTCTGAGTTCATAAAAAACAGGATGAATGCTGTACATCTCATAGTGCTTAAGCGGCAATACCAGTCCCTGCCCAATCCTGCATGGGAACCATATGAGAATGGCCTTGACTATCAAGAAACTGTAGTCCCATAACCATAATAGAGTTCTGCTCTAAAGGTTTTGCTGTGTTAATGAGTTTTTTTACAAATGCCTAAATTGTCAAAATAGATTTCCTTGTTTGTTAAATATGTCCTGTAATTGCCCGACTAATGCCATTATGCATTTGTATTTCTGTACAACTCTGTAAAATCATGTGCTAACTCCCCGTCTGCGTTTACTACAAGTAAATTGTCATGTATATTGTAATTCTATCCAAAAAATATAGCTGCTGGCTGTCCTCTCTTTTATATTTTATCTCCCTGTTGAGTCCCAGGAGGTGGCTGGTTAGCCAGAGACGGGTAAGATTCCTCACGGGAGGGACGACCTAAGACAGGCACAGTTGCAAGGGACCTCAGGTGAGCAACGTGGGGGCCAACTGAGGTGAGGCATAGAACCTCACCCCCCCAGCTGAGAGAGAGACATTGTCTGTGAATGCCACAGACCAAGCCCAGCTATTTATTATTCTAACACCTTCCATAAATACATGCACATGCATCTCTGGTACGTAAAACAAAAAAGGGGGAAATGTAGGGCCTTCTAATCTGAGAAGTAGCCTTTAAGTGCATTGCCAAGATGGCTCTCAACGGATGAGCATGCGGTGGTGCCCAGGCATTTTGGCGGGCTATGACGTTAGTCTACCTGTGTTCCGGGTATCTCCCTATTGGTGGTGTGAGTCTTTGGCGAACGTGATCAGCTTGTGGACACCGTTTGCTTACATTATATGCCTTCCTGTGTGAAGAACTTGTGATTACTTGACCATTATGCTAATTGGCCCGTGAATGTTATATATATATATACCATGCTGTTTCCGCAATAAACGAGTTCCTGCTTTGACTGAGCTCCCTGTCGCGTCTGTCTCCGGTTTAGGCCTAGGGGCCTGAGGCTGGTGATCGGGCGGACAGTCGGCACTCACCCTTCCCGGTCCTGCCTTGCGGGGGCGTGTCTCCCCCTTCCCGTTCTCTCTGCAGGTTCGGAGGGGGCTCGGGGAAGGGTAAAAACCCCGACAAAATAACGGCAGCTTTAATTATAATTGTTTACATAATAACCACTACAATGAATAATATTACAGACTTGATATGAGCCTCAGTTTTTTATCTAGATTAAATTTCCCTAGCACAAAAGTACTCTTTGTACCTGTTGGCAATACTATAAGAAAACTCCAGCCATTAGAACTTTGTAGTAAAAGAGGGGTGAAGGCTTTGGAAACCAGAAATACTGCCTAGTGGGAATTTGGCTGTTGTGTTTTATGGAGAGGATAGTAAATAATAAAGATTATTCTCTTAAAAGAAATATTATATTATTTCTTGTTTTTAAAGTGCTTTGGGGCACACACCAGACTAAGTCCTGAAGACCAAGCAATGTATATATATATTTAGAAGTCCTACTATTTTGGTCATTTCCATCTTTTGTGTCACATATTCATTGTTTTCAGGAAGTGGCCTTTGTCTTCTTCAATTCATGTGTGCACGAGGCTAGGTGTGTGCTGTCCTATTGTGACCCCAGAAGTGGTTGGTGGTAGCCGATTGCCTTCCTCGCATTTAGTGACCAGTTCTTAAACATACGAAAGAAGACCTAGTAGAGAATGTAAGAAGCATTAACAAGTTAGCTAACTAGTCCCAAACGCTTTCACACCGCCACACACATACTTTGAAAATTATCGGCAGAGTTAACCTCAAGTTAACTTAAACACGGCATTCAGAGAAGCACTCTTTTCCATTTGTGTCTTTACATTTTTATACTCATTTGTATCTAGTAGTAGCAAATTCATGCTAATACACCTATAAGGTGAATTCTTATCTGTGGATACTTTTATTTCATTGCAAGAGCTCTCCAAATGTAACTAAAGAAAAAGATAAGACAACCCATCAATAGGTATTATTCTTAATTTTAGAGCTGTTGCTCTGTATGGTCTAATGTATACAGTTACAGCCTACCCATATTGAACACCCAAGGAGAAAAAACATGTTGGGAGTGGAGTGGAACAAGTAGCAAAAATTACTGGAGGGAACATTTTAATTTTTTTCAGATTTTCTTAGTGTCAGTTATTAATCTGAACTTTAAGGGGGCAACAAAATATAATTTCTCTTCCAGATGGGGGAATTAGGTTCCTCTTTCTGGGATCTAGGTCACCGTTTAACACCGTGTATCTTTGGCAGTGGGACAAACTTGTGTTTTTTAACTGAGATTGTACAAGACAGAGAATTTCCATTCTGTTCTGCTGTTATGATCACTGTGAACGTGGTGATGAAAGGTGTGCAAATGGACTGCAAGGAGAGGTTTTGTGTTCATTTCCCTGTTTTAGGCTGCCATCGGTAAAAAACGTAGAGGTAGCTGCAGCTGCGTGTGTTTGGTATAGGGGTTTGTGAACCAGTAGAGTGTGAGGTTTCGCTGAATTCCTAGGAGGCTCTCTGAAAATGAGAATGCTTGAAATAAAGTTATGAAGTCTGTTCTCCTGTTCAGCTGACAGGGTTTAATCACTGTGTTCAGGGGCCTATTATTCCAACTGTGAGGATCTTGAGTGCAGAAATGGGTTTATCTTTCAGGTCTCAGCTCAGCTCAACTTCTACAGGGAAGGGTTCTCAAACTCTCTACTTCCATTCTGTATTTTCTATCAAAATAATGCTTATCACAATTTGTTAATTATTTGGAATATAATTTTAATTTATTGGTGTAGGTACTTTAACTTTCACAAACTTAATCATTTCTTCCCACAGACTACCAAAAAGAGTCCATAATTTCATAGGCTTCTCAATCCCAGATGGGCTCTCAGGCATTTTTGTGATACAAAATCTGAGAGAAAGTGGTGAAATTTGTTGGAAGTTAAAGCAATCTACACAGCAAGGAAGTGAGAGAGGGAAGGGGGTGGGATAGGATATAAAGGAAAAAAAGAATGTGGGTAGGGAGCCTTTGCTATAAACTGTCTTGATATTTGTCACTACACATATGTATTGTATATGTGTATGTAAAAATATATTTATATTTATATATCACTGTTATTTATTAAATGACCAATGCTTTGAAAAATGTATATTTCTAGAGGAAAAATGTCAGTAAAATACCAAACTTCAAAAGTTGATTTATTATTATAGCTCAAATTTCAAATTGTAAAGTATCCATATAAACTATATACCCATGAAATTTTAAACTATTTAAAAAAATTGCAAAATTTTCCCTTTTTACAGGTGTTTTAATATATCTGGCTATAAGTAATAGCCCGTAAAAGAACTTTGCATGACTGGTTAAGTCTTTGGAAAGACACTTCTATTCTTTTCAGATAATGATGTGCTGGCAAAATGCAACCATTCTAGTTATAAGCAGAATAAAAAAAATGTGCAGAAATTACTTGGATGATCCTAAATTATCCATAAGGGAAACACTTAAGGAGCACTGGGGAAAGCATTTTGAAGAGGTAGCTATTTAAACATATAGGATAAAATATAAATTTAACCATAAAATGATTGTATTTGAAAGATACAAAGTTTGAGTGGTTCAGGTCCCCTCATAGAATTTTAAGGAATTTTCATTTATATGGAAGTTGGGTTTGGGTCCAACTCTTGAGATATATCTTTATTTCAAAGGAATGTTTCTTAAATTCAGGTTGCCTCCCTAACTCCACTCTCTAGATAATAGAAAGCATTAACATTTACTGTATGAGCTGACTCAGACTCCAAGCAAAATAGAAAGTAAGAGAAAATGAAATCATGTTAAACGTAATGCTACTCCTGGAGTATCAGGTGGTTCTTCATCTTCTGGGCAGTTTTATTTGGAAAGATCTGTCTGGCTGTGGGTTATTTTGGGACCCTTAAGAGCATTGAGCAGTGCATAGTTGTGTTACCACGAGATGTAGATTTTCTGGTGCTGGTTTAATTAACACTTTATGTTCTCTTTAAATTCTCAAATTTTTCATCAAAGGAGAGATTTAGGAGAGGTCAAAGGAAGGTTTTTTATTATAATAGCTATGGGAGGTAAAAGCGTTCATTGATCATGAAGAGAAATTAAGCCTTGCAAAAACAAGTATTCTTTTCTTGAGTCATATGTGAAGGCAGTTCAAGGGCTGATAGCTGATCTTTGAACAGTTCATTAGTCCATACCAGAGTCTTAATTTACTAATTTTATAAGGGAAATTTTCTATTTTAAACTTTAGAAGATTCTTCAAAATACTTTCTTGGAAAGCTATGTCAATGCAGAAATTGTTTGGCCTGACTCAGTATTAATTTATTATACTAAGCAGAGAGGCTCATGGCCAGCAAACCTATGTTACAAATGGTTGTTCAAATGACATTTTGAATGGAGAAGCAGGTTAGACAAACTGCTCAAGGTAGAGGCCCCTCTCAGTATGTACACTTACTAGGAAGTGAGCTGCTTCCCCATTCATAATGCTAATGAGAGCAAAGTCCCAGGACTTGGTTTAAATAGATTAATGGTCTGCTGTGTTTTAAAACTGTTGACAGTTTGTTTTGGCACTTGAAGAAGTGGTATAGCATTCACGCACAGTAAATTATGAGAGATTAGTGATCATCCAATTTAGAATCAGCTAATGGTATGTTTGTGTCTAATAACTTCATTTATGCAATCATGTACCAGCACTAAGTTAACTTGCTGGGCTTGGGAAACTATGAAATGGCCACACAAGAGCCCAGCGGTGAGCATGGTGGTAATCAAGGCCATAAAAACCCAGACTACCTTTCATGTTTTAATTTGTACTAGTGTATTTGAGGCCTAAGAGCAGAAGCTGTTCTCCAGCATCTGCCAGACAAACCCATCTGTTTTGTTTGCTTGGTTTGTTTTTTTTTGGAACATAAAATACAGTAAAGCATGAGAAACTTGCCCAACAGCTGGAGTACAGTCTTTGCTGGATTAAACTTCTTCTTAATTCCATATTTATGAGCATAAATTTTCAGGAGTCAAAAATCTTACATTTTGTGACATCGTATCTAGGAGAAAGTAGAGGATAAAAATTGGGACATTCTTTAAAAATAAAATCTATTAAGGTCATTACTGAATCCCAAGCCACTATCACACTACATTCGGCTTTCCCTTCTAAGAAAATAGTATTCAGGAATGTTGTTATGGTCCTAATTCTGTAAGACTAAGTCCTTTCTGTCTTGTGGGATAGATGTAGGAACCTTTTATCATTGTCTTTGGATGTCTAGCACAATTTCCCGTATTGGTTCACCTCTTATGTTCTTTTTTGTTCTCATTCTATATAACAACAGCATCAGATAAGAGACTTTGTTCAGTTATTTATTTATTCAGTACTATTTATTCACTATCATCTATGCACTAGACATGGCTGTAGGCCTGTGCTTGCCAATATGGAAGTCACTCACGGCATGTGTCTGTGGAGCCCTTAGAATATGGCTGGTCTGAACTGGATGTGTTCTGAGTACAAAACACACTCTGGATTTTACAGACAAAGCACACAAAAGGGAAGGTAAAGTACTGTTTTAATATTTTTTTATGTTGGTTATTATTTAATCAATATAAACCTTGCTGACAAATGATAAAAGCAGAAATATTGTTTTACCTGGCAGTGTGTACAAAGCAAAGCTTAAGTGAGGTTCTGAACATCTGTTGGAGCTAGTCTTTTATTGGCACAAGGTGACAACCACAGGGGGCATGACCAGGCGCCACTGCATCTAGATGCAGGGATCCTAAGAGAAAAGATGCTGGCCTGAGTATGCCCACTGTTGTGGGTTGTTGGGTGGTCTTCCCAAAAGATATGTCCACATCCAAACCCTTGTGACTTGTGAAAGTGACCTTATTTGGAATAAGGCTCTTAAAAGTTGTATAAGTCAAGGATCTCAATAAGAGATCATCCTGCATTATCTGAGTGGATTCTAAATCCAATGACAAGTATCCTTATAAGAGACGGAAGAGAGAAGACAGCAACACAGAGGACAAAGCTTTGTGAAGAGAGAGGCAGAATTAGAGTCATGCAGCACAAGCCAGGACTGCACCGCACCACCAGAAGCTGGAAGAGGCAAGGAAAATTCTCCCTTCGAGCCTTCAGAGGGTGTATGGCTCCACTGACTCCTTGATTTTATACTTCTGGCGTCCCAAATTGTGAAGGAATACATTTCTGTTGTTTTAAGCCACCATGTTTGTGATAATTTGTTATGACAGTCCTTGGAAGTGAATACATTTTTTCCCTAAAATTCATGGATTGGATAAATCACTCCTCTTTACCTTGAGAATGACCAAAAGAATGACTTTAACTTAAGGTCCTTCATGTAGAAACAAAGATATTCCCTTCCTGTAAAGGATGGTCTCTTTGCACTTTACCCTTCAGTTCCCAAACACATAGGTTCAGTTTAACCTTCTGCTCACATTATTTGACCCATGTTCTCATCCTTAGTCTGTGACAAGCCTCGTCCAATCTCTTCTTAAAACCCTCATCCAAGATTGAAATAACTCCTCCACACATTGCCCTATTTCATTCATTCATCAAATATTTTGAGAAGCCTATCTATATGACAATAAATTGCAGTATTTTTCTTGGGATACAGTGTGAATATAACAGACAAAGATCTCTACCCTCATGTATCTTAATTGCTAGTAGAGGCAGAGAGACAATAAATAACAATAAATAATATAGCATATTATAGATTAATAAGTTGTGGTACAGAAAAAGTAGAGCAGAGTAAGTGAAGTCAGGAGTGCTGGGGTGGGAGGCTGTTTGCACTATTAAATAAGGGGGTCAGGGACCTCATTGAGCAGATGACATTTGAGCAAAGACTTGAAGGAGGTGAGGAATTAGCTAAGCAGGTGTCTGTGGGACACGCATTCCAGGCAGAGAACAGCTCAAGCAAAGACCTCAGGGTGGGAGCATCCCTGGTGTGTGAGGCCAAGGCCACGGTGAGGGTAGCAGAGTGAGTAAAGGACAAAGTGGTAGGAAAAGAGGTACTGGTGGGGCCACAAATAGGACCTCTTAGGCCACTGTAAAGTTTTGGCATTTCTTTTTAGTGAAATAGGGAGCACCTTAGAGATTTTGGGGAAGAGAAAAGCCATATTCTGACTTAAATTTAAAAAATTATTTTGACTATGGTACTAAGATGAGCTCCGGAGGTGACAGCGGTGGGAACAAGGATGGAAGCAGAGAGGCCTGTTAAGGGGAACTTGCAACTAAGAAAAAATGTGAGCTTATACCTAGTTGGTCCGTGGACATGGTGAGAAGAAGTGGGATGATGGATATAATTTGAAAGTATAGTCAGCAGGGCATGAAAGCATGAGAAGAATCAAGGTTGATTCCGTGAATTTGGCTTGAATATCTGGAGGGATGGAGACATTGTCAATGAGATAGAAAGGCCGTTTGGAGAGCAAGTTTTGTCGTCGTTGTTGGGGGGAGGGATTATTCATTTCCAAGTAGATTTTCTCATTTTAATATGATTAGCCTGGGCTAGTGGCTGCATCAACAGAAAAATCAGGAGTGAGGCATGTGTAGTTCAACAGAAAAATCAGGAGTGAGGCATGGACTCTTAGGTGTTTGTGGTAATGGCAAAGATCCAGGCTTTCTTCAGTTCACTTCTTAATAGTCTGACTCTTTGAGATCCTGAAAAACTTTGTAGGGTCTCCTGAAATTACTGATTTCATATAGTTACTTTTCACATTTTTCTCAGTAGCATCCAGTTTTCTTTCAAGGAATCCTCTTTTATATCCCGCGTCACTGGTTATCAACTTAGTCAAAGTTAGAACCTGCTTCTTCAGCTTCCCATTCATTTTCTGAGCCTATAATATCCTTTCAATGAATTCCCTTTTCCTTAACACAGTCAAATGTGGTTTTCATGATTGCAGTGAAGAACCCTGGCAAATATATATATATATATCTTCATTTAAGTGAGATAAAGTATAAAATTATTTTAACTTTTTAACATTAGAATCCCATATTACAAAGGTTGTTGTATACTTACTTCCAGAAAGGTAATTTATGTATTTTATGCAGTTTTATGTCCAACAAACTTCATGAAATTGATCCTATGACATAGTTAACAAATATCATCTAAGAGTTCAATGTGATGACCACCGGTGAGATCCCTAAGCTGTTTTCTTCGCTCATACTATTTAAGCTCAAACAGGTTCATGAGCTTACTTTATTACTACAAAGATAGGTCTGAAGAGGATTTTGCATGGGCTTATAATTCAATCACCATTGGCATATATTCAGTCATTTCATATCCTTCAGCTTTGTTGTTGAACTGATGATTTATTCTTTTTGTCTTACCTTGGGTTATTTATATTGCTTTTCTCAGTCCACTATCAAATTGCTTAATACAAAGAATACAGAAATACAATCAACTCAAAGGAGAAAATGTTTCTATTTTCTTCTTTTCTTTTAGATCCCAAGTCTGCTCATTCTTAGATCCTGAGTTTAATCCTGAGTCACTATCTCTTTGGTCCAATGGACCCCTTGGATTAAAAAAAAATTTCCTTAGACCACTTAACAAAGCAGTTATAGAAGTAAGAAGAAGGAGATTTGAAAAACAGCTATAGTAAATTTTTAAAAAAGAGTTTAAGCAACATTTGCATAAATGCAATACTTTTTAAAACTTTGTTGATATAATTTTGTTGCAAAGAAGATTACCATCTTCTCCCTCCATAATTATAAAGCATTTTTATTTTTAATTTATTTTTAGAATGATGACTTCAATGAATTTTTTCATTTATACATTTCATTCCACTTATCTTTGTATCCAGAGCTGCTCTAGCATTTTTCCAGTTATGAGTCATATTAAGTAAATTTTGGTGCACAAACATCATAAAAGAATATAGAATACACATCTTTTCAGCAAAACAGTATGGTCCAGGTTCTTGTAGTGAATTTATTGCAAGCCTCTGAAGTCTTTCATGTTAAGTGATTAACGGGGTAAGCATACCATATTTTCTTATTGTCAAACACTGTTCTAAGTAGTTTAGATATATTAACTCATTTAGTCACTTTATCTTCACAGCAACCACGTGGAGTAGCTACTCTCAGCATCCCATTTTATCATAGAAGGAACTGAGGTGCCTAGAGGATCAGTAACTAGTCTTGGACCACACACCTAGTGAGTGGCAGATCCAGATTCAACCCTAGGCAATCAATCTTTTCTTAACCGCCACCATACTTTCTCTATGGGAGTAAATTATCTGAATATATGCTCCCTCTCTCCCTGTCTGTCTTTTCTTCCTTCCCTCTCATTCAACTAAATAATAATTATGTTACCTTAACATATTCAAAACAGAGGAAAAGCCTTAAAAGAGGGCTGTTGTAGGACTTTTCAACCTGTGCATTATAGATGGTTAACAGGTCTATCTGCACACTTGATTCCATCAGTCCATAGGCAAGCTCCTCTTAGGCCATGGGAAGATACTGTTTACCCCAGTGTGCTCTAAGCATTATTTTCTATGTGTAGTATGACACAAAAATGGTTGAGAAGTACTGGTTTGCTCTGCCAGTATCAGTCCTCAGTATACCATCAGGGTCCACTGGATCCAAAATTTGTCCTTGAGTTTCTTTTTGGTGACTGTATTTATAAAATTTGAAAAGAGGGAGGCTGAATGTATAAGAGAGAGGTGAAAGATCAGATTTACTCATAGAGCAGGAAGGATGGGACAAAGGGGGGTTCAAACTGAGGCATTACTTTGGAATAATTCACTCAATAAATATTTGTTGATCAACTGCTATTTACTGGGCCTTTATCAGACTCAGAATAAAGCAGTGAACATTAATGGCATGGGTTCCAACCCTCCGGTAGCTTAGAGTATAGCAGGACATACAGACATGAAACCCGTAATTACAAGTGTGATAAATGCTATGAAAGTAGAAACATGCTTCTAAGTCTCCTTCACTAAATCCTTTTCCTCTACTTTTCTTTATGCATCTGTTAACTTTAGGGCTTTCTCCTGTGTCCCCTTACCTTTCACTCAAAGCCTCTCTGAGGGATCTCATCTAAATCCAGTGTCACTTACGCAGTACACAAGATTGTTCTCCAAATATGCATCTCTTGCTCTGTCTCTCCCCAGAGATTTAGACTGATGTATTTGGCTGCCTTTCTAATTTTATCTACAGGAGTCTAGTTGGCATTTCAAACTCCACTTGACTGAAAATGAACTCATTTTTTTCCTCAAAAGCTGTTTCTCCTAATGTACTCCTGACGCTAATGAATGGAGATATGAGCCACCCATTTCCCAAGAGAAAAGCCCAGAAGTTTCTGAAGATACGCCATCTTTTTCAGCTCCCATCTCTAGTCACCACATAGTTCTATCAGTTTATTGCTTCTCATTGTCATTTTAGGCCATCACAGCTTTTTGCCTGTATTACTGCAGTTAACCATTAGTACTAAATTATATATACAGGTAGTGGAGGGTTCCTGATTTAGTTTATATGTTTTTTTCCTTTATTGTTTTTGATCAGAGACTATTTCTTAACTCTTGCTTTTTGAAATCTATTAAAGTGTTCTTTTTGGTGTAACATATAGTTAATTTTTGACAATTTGCTACTGACACTGAAAAATGTATATTCTTTGGTTTTATGGTATAAAGTCGGATACCTTTCATTTAAATAATAATGTTACCTTAATAATTATGTTATTTAGATCATTCTTCTTTACACTTATTTTTTTGTCCAGTTGATCTGTGGACTCAGAGAAGAAATAAAGTAAAATTTTGACCATTAGTAGTTAGCCTATTGTATTTATTTTGTTTTGCTTATGAGTGTCAATCCTTATTCAAAGTTCCTTTGTGGGTCAAATTGTTTCTGTGATTTATTTCTGTCCTTCCTTCTCTCCAGCCAACATGGATCAGCCTCTGCGAGGCTGCTTGGGATGTAAATCTATCTAATCAACTCTGCTTCATCAACAGATCTTTCCTGGGAGAGTGGAGTGTTTCTCCTGCTTCCTGGTTTCTTCTGGGTCCCGGGGAATATCCTCCTGTCAGTCCATGGTCGCACTTGCCATGGTTGCAATAAGGTCTGGTTCGGGTTCCCTACAGGAACATCACCTGTTTTGGAGAATATCCGTCTGCGGCCTTGCCCGCTGTGCTGCTGAAGACCTCCTTCTCCCTCGGAGTGTCTCTCACTGTGGCTTCAGTGCATCTGGGAGCCTTTGTCATATGCTGTGGTTCAGAGTTACGTGCAGTTGTGTTGAAATGGTGTCTGTGTTTTTGTTTCTTATTCTATTAATGGTTCACGAGTAGTTTTTGAAAAGAGAAAGGAGTACGATCTTTCTCTTTCACTATTTAAATCCCAAATGGCTTCTCTGTCTGCGGACTTGCTCTTCTCTAGAGCAAACTAAACGTTGCTTTCAGAGAAAGCTTTCTCAGTGAAAGATCTGATCAGGGCATGTGCGAGATTTTGTACTACCATCAAGTTACAGTTCAAACTCAGCAGGATACAAGACGTTCTTCATGATCTGACTGTCAAAATCTTTAGCCTAACTTCCTCCCTCCTTCATACGCCATACCGAGCTGTTGGCGGGTCCCCAGGTGTCTCACGCACTTCTTGTTCTGTGCCTCTGTATAATATATTTGCTTGGCCAGGAATGGGTGCTTGTATTCAAACCAGCAGAAGCACTGCGTCCCTTGGTCTTTCTCGTTCTGAAGTCTCATTCACAGGCCTTGACTGTGTGCTCTGACTGTATAAAATGTCCAAGGGCTATATTTCTCCTTTATTTATTGAATTTTTATTATATGCCAGATTCCGTTACAGCTTGGAAGTACAGTAGAGAACAAAACAGACAAAAGTCCTGCCCTTAAGGATTTATAAGATTATAATAGATCGTGAAAGTTGGCTTATCATTTTCTTCCTAGCATGTGAAGTCCTTGAGTGCAGGGATTGCATTTTTAATCTTTGTGTCCAAAGGGCATGGGATATAGTACACCCTCAACAGATGAGTGGACAGAAGGGAGCTCAAGTAATTGTAAAGTACAGGTGAGAGGATGTTGGTTCCTGATCCAAAGCAAGGAAAAGTTGCTAAATGTTTGACAGTTTTGAGGTGTGAGCCTTAAATTTTGGCAACGGAAGGGTTTTAGTATAGTTTAGCTTTCCAGATTGGGCTACTAATTGACAGAATATGGAGAGGTGAGCAAGTTGGGAGTTCAGTTCAGTTTTGAACTCTGTAGCACATTCTGAAATTTCAGCTGAAGCATAATAACAGAGTACATGCTGCATTCCAAAAGGGGTGCTAGACCATATGCTAAAACTTCAAAGATACAAAAAGATCCAAAGAGCAAAAACAGAGAGGATTTTATGAGCAAGCTTTGGGAAAAATCTATGATGTATGTTTCCATTCCTCCGTCTACCCAAAGAGGTGGTTGGGAATGGAAGCTAGTTCTAAACTCAGTTGGCAGTGATAGCAACTTCACTGAGACCACACGGAGAGCTTTCTCTGTGTGCCCTGAAACGGGGGGACGTAGGGGTGGGTGACTGGCTTGAACCTAAGAAAGCTGGAGCGGCTCGTGGAAGCCATGCAGGCAGCTGTGTCTGGCAAGCCATGTGCCCCTCTGACAGAGGGTCAGAGTTGTTCCGGGCACCATGACATGCGGAATCTCTGGTAGGAGTGGCAGCCTTGGGTGTTCTGCAGAGAAATCCTGACTAAGAGAGTGGCCCATTTGGCTGGTGTGTCCCCAGCAGTATGAGGCTGAGGGGAGAGAAGGGGCAGCCTTGGGAAGGACAGGCACCTCCCATTACCAGGGAGTTGGAATTTGCAAGACCCAACAGGGGAATCTCTGAGGGACCTGCACACGTGTGTGTCAGAGAAAGAACCTGCTGTAAGCATCTTCCAGGCCTAGAGGGTGAGAAGACACCTTGCACAGTGACAGGTACCATCATGATTTCAATACCCCTTACCTCTCCTTCTTCACCTGCTTGGACAACACGGGCAGTGAAAGACAAGAGAGCCAGGCCCTGCTCTTCCAGGGCAAATGGCCTACTCATAGCAGGCCTAGGCAGGCAGAGAGGAGGAGTCTCAAACTTCAGTCAAGTTTGGAGTTGTGAATTTGGTATTGATCTGAGTCTCCTAATTCTGGGTCATGGTCATGTGATCTAACGGCTGGAGGACTTGAAGCTGCCATCAGAGGCAGAGTGAGGACTGTCACCATATGCAGAGGAGGTTTAAAGGGACAAGGGGATACCAACATAAAGCTTCATATACACTTAGGACCTACAGTTGGGAATTAAAATAGTAGCATGAGGTTGCCAGCAATGGATTGTTGAATAAAGTGACAAGAGGGTTTTGTTCAGAACCCTGGGGGTCACCAATATTAATAGGCTGGGCAGAGAAAGAAAAAGATCTAGAGAGTGAGAAGGCATTGTCAAAGAGGTGAGGGCAGTCAAAGAGAGTGCTGTCATGGAAATAGGGAACCAGGAAGACCCAGGTTCTGTGGGGCCTGAAGCTTATTCAATTACTAAATACAAATTAGCTACAAAGTGGATATTTATTTATAAAGAGAAAATAAATACCAAGAAAATCATAAGATGTGTATAAAAGAATAGGCATTTTTATTAGCTAACTGCTTAACACCTGTATGTAGTCTTTTCTTATGCTTTTTGGCTGCATAATTATATGACTGCCTTCTCTCTTCATAAAGACAGGAAAATAATTCAGTCTTTGCTCTAAGATGGTTGATGAAAGTTCAGTTTTTACTGTCAATTTATTAAGAATGTTTGTGGATAAAATGAAAGTTCCTGTGGCCAGGATTCTCACCTGGCCCTTGTTGATTAGCTCACTGCACACCTGTGGGCAATACATGGCTGTTGACTCTATATAAAGAGCTCCGCCCAGTGCTTTGGGTGACATGGTAGCACAGCTTCGAGGCTGCAGGAGAGCAGAGGAGAGGCTGGAGTGGTGGCAGCACCAAGGACAGAGGCCCAGAGGACGGCTGTGTGGGTAGAGAGGCCCCAGAGGACAGCTGTGCGGGTAAAGAGGCCCAGAAGACGGCTGTGTGGGTGGAGAGGCCGAGAGGCAGAGACTGGCTTGCTGCGTGCAGACTCACTTTGAGTGAACTATGGAAATAAAATTGGGTGTAACCCTTTCACCTCAACAATGTTCTACTGTCATTTCTTTGGTCACACTGAATCCATAGTGAATTTGCCCAGGGCTGAAACTCATTGGCAAGACAGTTGGCATAGTTGGCAGGATTCATTGGTGACCAAGGAAAAGAATAGGCTGGCTTCATGGAAGGAGTGTTTCAGCAGGTTGCACCTATGGATGGGGAGACATGTGGTACTGGGAAGGGGTGGAGGACTGAGGTCCACCCCAAGGGAAAGCTGACTGAAATGGCATCACTACAAAGTGCTGTGGCCTGAGAGGAAGCAGCACGAGAAGGAGCAGTGGCACAAGAAGCAGCAGCACGCAGGCTGCCAGGTGCCGTGGGGCAGGTGAAGGAAGAGGCAC
The DNA here is from genome assembly GCA_032199065.1 of Smutsia gigantea. Classification (NCBI taxonomy): domain Eukaryota; kingdom Metazoa; phylum Chordata; class Mammalia; order Pholidota; family Manidae; genus Smutsia; species Smutsia gigantea. The sequence goes on along the minus strand of JAVSCE010011987.1, from coordinate 787,618 downwards.
AAGAAGCAGCAGCACGCAGGCTGCCAGGTGCCGTGGGGCAGGTGAAGGAAGAGGCACAAGAAACAGCAGCACGCAGGCTGCCAGGTGCCGTGGGGCAGGTGAAGGAAGAGGCACAAGAAACAGCAGCATGCAGGCTGCCAGGTGCTGTGGGGCAGGTGAAGGAAGAGGCACAAGAAACAGCAGCATGCAGGCTGCCAGGTGCCATGGGGCAGGCGAAGGATGTAGTGGGGCTGTCAGCCCCAGAAATGGAGGAGTGGGGGTTTGATGAACAGGTTGGGGTAGAGGCCCTGCCAGGGCCAGAGGCATCAGCCCCTCCTCAGTTGAGACCCCACATAGTTGAAAGCTGGTGGAAAGCCAGAAGGACTCGGCAACAGTGGGTTCTTTCAGGAAAGGTGCGGCCCCCTCCCCAGGTTGTGCTCTGCTCCTATCCTCAGGCTCAAGCACAAAAGGAAATATGGTCTGTTTCTTGAAGGAAGAAAATTTAAAGGGCCCTGTGAAGGTTATGAGGACCCAGATGTGGGACGGTTTGAAAAGGCAGGAGTAGAAAGAAATTGGACTGGAGCTGTGGCAATTGAGGCTGGAGCAGCAGCTGCTGAGGATGAAGCAGAAGCAGAGATAAAGCAACAAGATCGGCCTGTGTGTCTGCAAGACTTTTTGCTGGAGAAGCTGGAGAAGGTGGGTATTGTAAGGCCCACCCATGGTTCTTTTGGTTGACTCCTTTGAGTAGAACTGGTTTGAATACAGCCAGGGTGACCACTTGGTGGCAATGGATCTCCTCAGGCTTGAGGGTTATTATAATTTGTTAGAACTGGTTTGAATACAGCCAGGATGCAATGAATCTCCTCAGGTTTAAGGGTTATTATAATTTGTTTTCATTTTTGTTATGTGTATATTGTTGTGGCCCCTGTTGTTACTATGGAATTTGGTTACAATGCTCCAGCTTTCTCACACAGAGACCATTGCAGAGGACTGAGGGCACATAGATTGAGAGGAGAGAATCCTGGAGGGGTGGAGTGTGGATAAAATGAAAGTTCCTGTGGCCAGAATTCTCACCTGGCCCTGGTTGGCTAGCTCACTACCATGTGGACAATATGTTGCTATTGACTCTATATAAAGACCTACACACATGTGGACAATATGTTGCTATTGACTCTATATAAAGACCTCCACCCAGTGCTCTGTGTGACATGATGCATGGCTGCAAGGCTGCAGGAGAGCAGAGCAGAGGCTGGAGTGGTGGCAGCGCTGAGGACAGAGGCCCAGAGGACGGCTGTGCAGGCAGGGGGGCCCAGAGGACGGCTGTGCGGGCAGAGGGGCCCAGAGGACGGCTGTGCGGGCAGCAGGGAGGCCCAGAGGACGGCTGTGCGGGCAGAGGGGCCCAGAGGACGGCTGTGCGGGCAGGGAGGCCCAGAGGACGGCTGTGCGGGCAGGGAGGCCCAGAGGACGGCTGTGCGGGCAGGGAGGCCCAGAGGACGGCTGTGCGGGCAGAGGGGCCCAGAGGACGGCTGTGCGGGCAGGGGGGCCCAGAGGACGGCTGTGCGGGCAGGGGGGCCCAGAGGACGGCTGTGCGGGCAGGGGGGCCCAGAGGACGGCTGTGCGGGCAGGGGGGCCCAGAGGCAGAGACTGGCTTGCTGTGTGCAGACTCATTCTGAGTGAACTGTGGAAATAAAATTGGGTGTAAGCCTTTCACCCCAAGAACGTTCTTTTGTTGGTCACACTGAATCCATAGTGAACTTGCTGGGGCTGAAACCCACTGGCAAGACAATGTTACTATTAGGAATTTTTATTATTATGAATTTCAGCTTTATCATTCATTATTGGTAATGGTAAATAAAATTTTAGGATTATTATCAAATTTGGGAAGAGTTCTATAAAATCTCTTGGACAGTAAACATTAATTACTGTGCCAATTTTAAAACATGTTCACAAGATTTTTGACTCATCTCCCATTGAGAAATGGAATAATATGTCCCTTCCTCTTGAATCAGGGTGGGCTTGTATTTGTTTCAATCAAGAGCATGGTGAAAATGAAGCTATGTCACTTCTGAGGCTTGATCAAAAAGTTCATGCATTCCCCAACTTACTGCTGGAGTACTTGCACTTGGAGTTCCGTGCCTCAGTGTTAGGAGTCTGACGACACAGAGGTCTTGCTCTGTGGAAGCTCAGGGCCCATGGTGAAGCCCCCTGTAGGCTCTTTGATTGACAACCCCAGATGAGCCTAGTCTTCAACTCATCTCAGCTCAGGTGCTAGGCATATGAATAACGGAGCCTCCAGAAAATTCTAGCTCCTGGCCATTTGAATCTTTCCAGTTCAAGCCCAGGCATGGTGTTGCAGAGATAAGCCATCCTTGCTGTACAAGTCCAAATTCCTAACCACATTTAAAAACTGTGTTATACACTGCTAAGTTTTAAGTTGGTTTGTTAATGGCAATAAAGAACATGAAGAAACATTAGTCTTAAACTGTCTGAAATAACATACATTAGCCAGTTGGTTGTAAAGTTTTCCTCATAATAGTGGTGTGTTATTGAATGTTCTTGTTCTTTTAATAATCAATTGAATGAAACTAATTTTTCCTGTCAAATCAGCAGGAAATTGATACAAATGAGTACATGTGATTGAGCAAGGCAATTTCAGATGAGGTATGAACATGGAGAAGTATGTGGTCTAGCAAAGATAAAGGGATGAATCTGGATAGAATGTAGCAAACACACAGGGTGACAGAATGTGATGAGAGAAAAGTGGGTTGAAGCCTGGAAAAGAGGACAGAAAAGGTGCCAAGTGCTAGAATGTGCCTGATAATGGGCAATCAATTTCTGATGAGAGACTGAGGACAGACTAAGTTAGGGAATCAGGGGCCTGATGATGGGTCACTAAACAATTGAAAGGTGAAATAGTGTTTTGTTAAGATTTTTGGTAATAGAGTCAGACAATCCTTGTCTTGAATCCTATCTCTGCCGCTTACAAGTTCATGAGATCTTACTATCAATTACTTATAAATCAAATCAGTTGCTAACTACACAGGTACATCCTTCTATTCTTAAACTAAATGTATTTCTAATTCAATTTCTCCTTAGCCAGGTTACTCAAATGTCACCTAACATGAGGTGAGTGTGATGAAGGGAGAGTCAGTGTGGGTAGAGGCAGTAGTCTTAGTTAACTGAGGTTAAATACCTCACTTTTTCAAGACAAAAAATATAATCATGTGAATAATTGCTAGGCCCCTCCCAGTATGCTGATCTTGTGTAAGCAAAGGACCTTCATGATAGATTTCCCTCTGCTAATGGAGATGTGTGGTTTTAGAATTAGATGGTGTCAGAATTGTAAAAGGAGTCAAGTAGCATACAGATTGAAAGTCAGTCATGGGTATTAGCAATTAAGAGTCCACTGCTGAAATATGAGAGTGGTTTCCATGAAGATCTGATGGAGTGTGAGGGTGGAATTCATATTGGTGAAGATTCAAAAGTGAAGAGTTTAACTGGCTGCAATCCTGGAAACATCCCACTGGATTTGGGGTTTTAATTTCTTTTTCCTGGTTCAGTGCCCAAATGTGAAACTCTTAGATGGTCCTCAAAAGTATCAATAAATTAGTGAAACTTCTAGACCTAAAGCTTTAGACAACGTTTCAATTGTTATGGTAATCTAAGTTTTAATTTTGAACAAAGGAGAGTGAACTAGTTGGGCACATTTGGTAGCAACTAACGGAAACTATAGCTAGTCTCACCAGAGGCAAAGCGTCCCTTTCCACAGCTAGATGCTGGCAGAACCCCGATGGCAGCTGCAGTGGCTGGGTCCTCTGTTGGGAGGCAAAAGATGACCCAAGGTCCTGGGCGACGTCCAGAAGGCCTAGATAATGTACGCTTCCAGAAAACCTCATTAGGAAGGGGAAGGAAAGATAAAGGCCTCAGGTAGACAAGGAAGTGGAGGCAAAGAAAGAATATTTTAGGATGGTAAAGTCTTTAACCTATTTTTGACTAGAGGGGAAGGAAATAGGGAAATTAGCAATGGAAGAAACAGGAGAGTGAGATGATAATTAGTGAAGCAAGGGAGGTGGCAGAAGAGGATGGAATAAATGACAGGTCAGAAAGTTGAAATTAAAGATATCTGTTATTTGTATCTTCATTGATTTTATACTTGTTTTACCAGTTTTATATCTTCTGGATGGATTGTCTCCTTTATCATAAGGAAATATTCCTCTTTATCCTGGTAATATTTCTTGTGAAGTCTACTATGTCTGATATTAATACAGCCACTCTAGTTTTCTTACGAGTAGTGTTTGTACTGTATATCATTTTCCATACTTTTAATTTCAGACTGGATGTGTCTTTATATTTAGAGTTGGTTTCTTGCAGATACACATATACTTCTTTTTTATACAGTCTGACAATCTTTGCCTTTTAATCAAAAGATTTAGATAATTTACAATTAATGTAATTGTTGATGTAATTAGGTTTAAAATCACCCATCTTGTTTTCTATTTGTCCCATCTCCATATATTCTTTACTACTCTCCCCATCTTTTCTTTTCCTGATTTTTTCAATTAGTCAATTTTTTAGTATTCAATTTAAATAGTTAATTTTCATATTAACTATAATTAATTTTAGCAATTGCTCTAGGATTTATAATGCACATCTTTAAATTATCAAAGTTTACCTTCAAAAATATTAAATCAACTTACATACAATAAGGAAACTTATAACTGCATATTTTATTTCCCCGGCCATTCATTTGTGTTCCTGTTGAGGTCATTTCACTTCTTCATATATTATAAACAACACAGTACATTGCTATTTGTTCATTAAACAGTTAACTTTTAAGAAATTTTTAAAAAGAAAAATGTCCTTTTATATTAACTACATATCACTTCTGGCATCCTTCATTCATTTGCATAGATCCAAGTTTTCATTTGGTATCATTTTTCTTTTGCCTGAAAAATTTCCATTAGCAATTATCTGCAGTATAAGTTTACTAGCAACAAATTCTCTTAATTTCTGTTGACTGAATATAGAATTCTAGGTTGATTCTTTTTCCCACAGCACTTTAAAGATGCCATTTTATTGTCTTCTACTTTGCATAGTTCACAACAAGAAGACAATAATCATTTTGATTTTTGTTTCTCTGTATGTAATATGTCTTTTTTCTCCTGCTGTTTTTAAGATTGTTCCTTTCTTACTGGTTCTCAACAATCTGATCATGTGCTTTGGTGTAGTTTTTGTTTATCTTGTTTATGAGTCTAGAAATTATGCATTTGTAGTTTTCATTAAGCAGGAAAAACTTTTAGCTAATTATTTTTTTCTGTCCCTCTCCTGCTCTTCTGTATAATTGTGTATCCAATTACACATCAATTTAAACACTTAATATTGTCCCTCAGGTAGCTATGGCTGTTTTCTTTTTCTTCAGTCTATTTTCTCTCTAGGTTTCATTTGGATAATTTTTTGTGTGTGTTTTCAAGTTCATTCATCTTTTGTCCAACTGTGTCTAATTTTCTTCTATTCCCATCCAATGGAATTTTAATTTTAACTTTTTTTAATATTTAGAAGTTCTTTTTTAAAAATTTATTATTAAGGTATTATTGATATACACCTTATGAAGGTTTCACATGAAAAATGTGGTTACTACATTTACCCATATTATCAAGTCCCCACCCATACCCCAATGCAGTTACTGTCATTCAGTGTAGTAAGATGCCACAGATTCACTATTTGCTTTCTCTGTACTACACTGTTTTCCCCATGACCCCCCACACCATGTGTATTAAACATAATACCCGTCAATCCCCTTCTCCCACCCTCCCCACCCGCCCTCCCACACCCCTCCGCTTTGGTAACCACTAGTTCCTTCTTGGAGTCTCCGAGTCTGCTGCTATTTTGTTCCTTCAGTTTTGCTTTGTCATTATACTCCACAAATGAGGAAATCATTTGGCCCTTATCTTTCTCTGCCTGGCTTATTTCACTGAGCATAATATCCTCCAGCTGCATTCATGTTGTTGCAAATGGTAGGATTTGTTTTCTTCTTATGGTTGAAAAGTATTCCATTGTGTGCATGTACCACATCTTCTTTATCCATTCATCTACTGATGGACACTTAGGTTGCTTCCATATCTTGGCTATTGTAAAAAGTGCTGCGATAAACATAGGGGTGCATATGTCTTTTTGAATCTGAGAAGTTGTATTCTTTGTGTAAATTCCAAGGAGTGGGATACCCGGGTCAAAAGGTATTTCTATTTTTAGTTTTTTGAGGAACCTCCATATTGCTTTTCACAGTGGTTGAACTAGCTTACATTCCCACCAGCAGTGTAGGAGGGTTCCCCTTTCTTCACTTCCTCACCAGCATTTGTTGTTCTTAGTCTTTTAGATGTTGGCCATCCTTACTGGTGTGAGGTGATATCTGATTGTGGTTTTAATTTGCATTTCCCTGATGATTAGTGATGTGGAACATCTTTTCATGTGTCTGTTGGCCATCTGAATTTCTTCTTTGGAGAACTGTCTCTTCATATACTCTGCCCATTTTTTAATCGGGTTATTTGTTTTTTGGGTGTTGAGGTGTGTAAGTTCTTTATATATTTTGGATGTTAACCCCTTTTACAAATATATTCTCCCATACTGTAGGATGCCTTTTTGTCCTGTTGATGGTGTCCTTTGCCGTACAGAAACTTTTTAGTTTGATGTAGTCCCATGAGTTCATTTCTGCTTTTGTTTCCCTTGCACGAGGAGATGAGTTAAGGAAGAAGTTGCTAATGCTTATATTCAGGAGATTTTTGCCTATGTTGTCTTCTAAGAGTTTTATGGTTTCATGAATTACATTCAGGTCTTTGATCCATTTTGAGTTTAATTTTGTGTATGGGGTTAAACAATAATCCCGTTTCATTCTCTTGCATGTAGCTGTCCAGTTTTGCCAACACCAGGTGTTGAAGAGGCTATCATTTCTAGAAGTTCTATTCAGATGTTTTTATATGTTCTGTTTGCTTATTGTGTTTATAATTTCTTTTAAATCTTTGAGGATTTTGAAGATAGACATTTTAAGTGTATGATTTACTAATTCTGTCTTCTGTTTCTGTTGATGGATCTTCTTTTTGTTATGGGTCATATGTCCAGAAATTTTTTTGCATGTCTAAAAATTTTCTTTGTTTTTGGGTGTCAGGTATTGTGAAGTTCTCATTGCTGATGGCTTGATTTTATCATAGTACTTAAAGATTGCTGGATTTTGTTCTGGCAGGCAGTTAGGGTACCTGTGGATTAGTCTGATCCTTTCAACCTAATTAAGCTTTTTTTAAGCACTTTATAGCAAGTATAGAGTAACTTTTATTCTAAGACTAGTTAAGTCCCTCTATGGAAGTATAACCTGCTGGAGTCTCTACTCAATTCCCTGGGTATGATGTAGTGAGATCTTGTCACTCTTTGTGATGATTATCAGGCCTGTGTGCCTTGGGACTTGTTTAGCTTACAGCTCCCTGGTCATTATTATCTTCCCAGACTCAAGATATTTTATTCTAAGCATAAGCATTTGTTATTCAGCTGAAGTCTCAGGGAATTCTATGCAGACTTCTGGAGATTTTTATCCCTCTTCTCTACTCTGCCCCACAAATTGTAGGCATTTTAGATTCTATGAACTCTGATTTCTGTCTCCTTAATTCAGTAAGACTTCCAGATTCTATTTGTATTCTGCATCCCTAGTCCATAATATGAAAATTGTTCCCAGTCAAAATCTGGGGCAACTGTAGAGTCATCTCATTTATTTCCCTTTTCTCAAAGATCACAGTGCTGCATTGTTGCCTGTGTTTGAAAACAGTTGTTTTGCCATTTTGTCTAGTTTTGTGGTTATTCTTAATGAGGGTGTAATTCTGGATCGCATTAGTCCCTACTGGTTATAAGTGAGGAAAGGTACCATGATTTTATCTCATGATTAAAAGTGGTGGCAATTTGTGGAAATAAAATTAAAATGGGATTAGTTGTGAAAAAAAATATATGGTTACATGCACTGAATGGCCTGTCTTATACATGTATACCCTATGATTAAAATAAAATTATTCATAAAGCGGTAGTGATATTTTATAATATAGTACTGTTTTGAATTTCTCATAATAGGATCAGAATCTTTATAATATTTAATACAGCATTTATGTGCAAACTTGTTTCATCCTAGGAGAAAGTAAGTAGTTGAACTAAACAAGGGCATTAGGGACATTTATTTTCTAGAAGTTTGGCTTTTCAAGGATATCAATTATGATAATAGAAAAATTAGATTTTTTTCCCTTACATTTAATACTCTGTGTGTGTGCTTAATTATATGAATTTACAGGCTTTTCTAGATACTATCTCTGCCTAGGGATTCTAAAGTTCTTAATCTCTTTACTGTAATATTTAAAAATAATAGAACACAAGTTCCATTACAAATTTAGCACCAAATATCTTACTTCTGATAGTCTCATGAAAATTTTGAATACTAAAGGTAGAGCTTACTCATGTTTTTTATGTTATAGTTCTCTGCTTATGATATAGTTAGTTCACTGTAATTTTTGCTGATCTCATATATTTATAACTACACCTAACATTATATATCAGAGTTAATTGGGATCTCTTATTTCCAACTATACTTTGTTCCTTCAGCATATTTAGCTTCAAAGTTAGAGATTGCAATACATTTGTTTTGAAGGCCTGAACCAGCCTACAGACAAAATTTTTCAGCCTGTGCATAATTGGCTCACATAGTAAATACTTTTTCCACCCTCAAGCAATGCTGACTTGCAACAATTTATTCAGAGCTGCCCACTTCAGATGTGGCATAATTTCTCCGGATTGTCCTTGTCATAATAACTCCCCATTCTAGCCATTAATGATCACTTAATTCATTCAACATGCATTTATTGTGGCCTTAGACTTGGCTTCTTCATTCCTTTAGGTTACACACTTAATCCCTGGTCTAGAGTAAAAAGAGCGCTAGAAATAAGGAGAGGGCGATAATTCAAAGGACTGAAAAATAGTCCTTACGACCTTTTAACCTAAGGTTCTTAAGAAGAAGGACCAGGCAGTTGTATTCATCTTTATTCAATGCTCATTTCCCCAAGTGATTAGAAGTGAATAAGGGGACAGAAAACCTGCATTTCTCAACTACAGAAAAGAGAGGAAAGATTGGATCAATAATGGAGTTGGTAAAAGTCAACTTTCTACAGAAAAAAGAGGCTGCAGAGTGGAGACTATTTCCTTTCCTTCCTCCATCAGTTAGAGGCCAAAACTTGCTGCTCCTTTAATTTAAATCTTTGTCATGGCAAGACATTTAAGGAAAAACCTACTAATGCCATAGGTGGTGATTCATTATGCATAAAAATTAGTAGACAGAACATAGATTCCCTTTGATGGATACAAATGGGAAATACATAAAAGGGAAATATGTGAAAAGATAAAAAGCTGTTTTATTTTACATTTACCTTGGAAGAAGAAGAAGAAATCAGGAAGGCTCAGAAAACGTTTTGTTCCCAGATTGCTAATTTTTTTCTTCATTAGTTTGCTTTTCCTTTGAGCAGGGTGGATACTCAGCCTTATGAAACATACTGCGTTTGGAGAAGCAGTACTATAGGTTGACCCATCTGGTGGGAGAACTTGTTCCTTTTTTAAAAAAACTTTGCCATTGTGTTATGACATCATTCCTTATAAAGGTAGAGATAGATTATTGTGCACATATAACATAATGAATTTATATGAGATATAGTGACTATCCCATGAGTGAGGGAACAAGACATAATTTGGAGTTGGAGCCTAGAGTGATTTATGAAGGTCATTGTCTTACAAGTTCAGATGCTTTCCATATGGCGTTGGAGAAACCCCCTTATGTACTGTATGTATAAAACATATGTAGCAAATTAGTTTCACTTACATTTTTTTTCCCTAAATATGTTTTTGTTTAAAAATGACAGTGTCTTTTGTTTATCTGGTCTGTAAAATACTATACTTCTTTTTTTCTAAGAGAAGAGTTATTTGTTAATAAGAACTGAAGGTTTTTAAATGAGACAGACTGAAGTGAGTGTGAGCCCCTTTGACACTGGGCCTTGCTGTGACTTGGGGTGCCAGAGTCTTCCATCTCATTGGATTTATGGCTTAACTTCTGTATCATGCTTAGCATGAGTGTGCTCAGCAGTGTGACCTTGTCAAGAAGAGGAAAAATAGATTGTTCATTTTCCAGCTGTAATGTATTATATTTCCATCTAATTGCATTTTCAAATAGATGTGAAGATGCAACTACTTCCACTTAAAAGGAAATTGCTCTGCTTAAAGAAAAATGGAGAATGGATTAGGAGTAATACTCAAAATTGAAATTATTTCATACTAAAATAATAAGCTTTTGTTTGGTCTAGGCAGCAATCCCATTGATGCATTTTTTTTATCATTGCTTTAGTTGTGAAGATTTAAGAGTATACATGCCTTCAGCCTCTAGTCCAGTATATCTAACCCTTTAGCAACTGGTGACTTTACAAAACTTTTCCCCCACTAGAATCTATAGTGTACATAGTCTGTTGTAACACTGAAAAGCATAGGTGGTTTTCCAAATTTAATTTCATATTTTATTTGAAATATTTGTAACACACTTTAAAAATTTGGAAATTCACTGGGATGTGACAAAACAAGACTGGAAATAACTGGAGCTTTAACTCCAAAGGAAGAGACTACCTAAATCTTTCAGTTGGAGAAGAGTTTCTTGCATTATTAAACACATGTCTGTCTAGATGTATGCGGTTGATTTGTATCTCATTTGTGGCATATATCAAAATTGAAATAGTCAACTAGAATTAAAGAATTTTCATAGTTGTATAATCTTGAAGTCATATTACAGTAGTGTAACAATTGTTCTTTGGTTTGAAAACCCGGATAATGTGTGTTTGAAAAACATCCTGAGAAGATAAAAGTCAAATCTAAGAAGTATGTGACTTTTTTTTAGTTGGGCCAGAGCAAAGTATCTAGAATAATCACTAACTAGGGTGAAGGGAAAATAAGGATTTGAACATGAAGGTTTTTAGGTTAAAATCTCCAGATTTAATATAAAATGAATATGTATATGTATATGCATATACATTTATATATGCACACACATTCAAATACAGCAATAATATTAAATTATCACTAGGTGATTGGTTTATGTCAGCCTATATGGGCAAGGTGTTTACAGACTGCAGTCCAGTGCTATAAAAGCCTTGCTGATGCACCTTAATTCCTGTGAAACATTTAGGGTCTGTGCACCAGGATGTGCAAGCTGTCTACTTATTTCTGGAGAAAGAATGAATTGTCCCAGAGAAATTTTGACAATTGTTTTTGACAACTAGCTTCCCAGATAATGTTTTTCCTGTGGGTAGAGAAGAGGTGCTGGTCTTTGAAGCTGTCAAAGCAGACAGCTCACACGGCTGGGCAAGGTGTCTCCCTAGCTAGTCACGTGCAGCTATGTAGTGTGGTTTGGGGGGTGAGTGAGTAGCACAGTAGCAGGTTCCCCGGATGTCTTTCTCCTTGTTCTCTGTGTTCTAGCCGTGCGCCACATTGCTTAGACGATTTCCATGGCGTCCAGGTTGGCTTTGGAGACTGATGAAGGATACAAGTCTGTGAAGTCCGAACATCTGCTGGAGTCATGAGTGAGTGGCTCTGGGGCTGAGCTCATTGGCAGGTAGGTGAGCTGACTCCTCAGCCCGGCCCTCATCAGCTGTTGCCCTTCTCGGAATTCCTAATGTGTCTCAGTGGATATGAGATTGGCTAGGCAGACAAAGAGCTGATTTCCTCCTGCCTCGGGGTGGGGATGAGGATGAGAGTGGGAAAAAAAGGAAAATGTGAAAAGCCATTTCTGGAGATCTATTTGAGTTGCTCACACCATGATGTGTAAAACAAACAAACAACAAAAAGTGGAAATCAGCATGATTTAACTCATATCCTCAGAGATAGGCCTTTCTAGATCTTGAGGGAGGATATCAAGCTAGCTTCTGTCTCTGTCGTTGACCGGTCTTTCTCAAACTATGCTCAGAGAGAATGTTGGTAGCCCACTTAATTCAGTTTATCACTAAAAATTAAAAAAGTAATATAGGGGAAATATTGAAATACCTGATATGATGGCTCGAATTTTCTCCATGTTACTGTTTACCTAAAAAATTTATCTTAAATATTTCAAATAAGGTCCTCATTTATTAAATGGTACTGTTTGGCTGGCAGAGTACTAGGTTGTAAATATGCAAATGAATCACACACAGCTTCTGTCCTCGAGTATCTTCCAATCCAATAGAGCAGAGATACACACAGATAATTTCATTTTCCCCAGGAGCATTAGCAAATGAGCCCTAAGCAAATGACTAGAAATTGGAAAAATTTGAAATTAAATTCTTAAACATTTTGAAGATTCAGTGATTTACATACATATAGTATAAACTCTATTTTCCATTAATCAATATTTTCTTAGTTTTTATGATGGCATCAAATGATGGTATGGGGAAAGTGTACTGTCTTTAAAGCTGGGCTTAAATCTTAGCTCATGAGCAAAGTGAGTTTCTGAACTTCAGCTTCACCTGCATTACAGGGGAGATCACACTTCTGTGCAGGACTGTTGGGAGAGAGAGTGTGTGAAAAGTGCTAGCACCTGCTTGCTAATGTGGGATCTTTCTTTGCTGTATCCCAAATAGGTGATGGCACACACATTTTTGGATACTCCAGTGATAGGGAGCAAATTTCTGCTGACAAAATAGTAATGAATAGAAAGAAATAGGGACTCAGATGCTAATAATTCCCCAGTTATTATTATAGGTTAAGGCATAATGTGGGGCTATGGTATTACTGGGGAATTTGCCAACTTTCCACTAAAAACTACTCAAAATTGTTACCTATGATAATTGGTGTATCACTCTTTTATTCTTATCATGATTTCTAATGTGTATACTCTCTCATGGTATCATACAATGAGTTATGAAGCTCCACCGGAGTCACCCAGTGCTGCCTCCTGCATCTTGGAGTTGAGAAACGGAGGCCCAGTCCTTCTGTTAATTAGCAGTAGACCCGGGAGAACCCAGCTGTGTTGAGCTCAGGCATATTTTCTGTATCCCACCAGGTCTCCTCACTATGCTTACTGCTACTGACCTACTTGGTTGTTCACAGAACCACACTTCACAGTGTGCACTCGATACCTGACACATCAGGTTTCTAGGTGGCGATAATAATTACTATTACTATGGTTGGTTACTCATTTTATATTCCCTTTCATAAGACTTAGTGCTTATTTCTTCAAATCAACCACAAATGCTGTCACTGAACAGATACTTTCCAAAGTAGCTTTTATTGCTCACTTAGGTTGAAAACATGAATAGTCTTTGGGGATGTACTTGAAAATAAAACTGCATTTATTTCTTCGGTTAGACTTGTTGCTTTCCCCCTCTAACAGCTGGCTTTGTTTCTTTTAAGTCCTAAACTTTTAAAAGCATGTCCCTTTTTATTTGCTGTGTGTTAATAATATTTTTTGGAAATGTTCATTAACCAGATCAATTTTTTCCATCCCTTTCAACACTAGAAAATAAAACAATTTGAATCATGTCCAAAGCAAGTAGTCCACAGGGATAATACAAGTATAATGCTCTTTCTGGATATAATTTAAAATTTTGAGGGGTGCATCGTCTTGTGACCTCTATAGGGGCTGGTTAAATGCCCCTTGGGAAGTAAAGTTGGTTATATAGAAATCCGAATACAAATTTTTGTTGTTCTGAGTCCCTCAGCTTTAATGAATGTATTATGAAAGTGACGCAGTGATTCAGTGACCAGAATTGTTACACTGGGTTGTCAGGTTATGAATCATATAATCTATCGTATAATACTTTGTATCTTAAGATTTATTGCTTTAAAAATATATCATAAATTGATACCCATATAGAATGTAAATTCCCCACAATACATATTAGTACTAAATAGTTAATTAAACATATTTTGGTGTGTGGAATATTTTTACTCTCAGCATTTCAAAGCATCTTGCTGCCAAAATGTAACTACTAACTAAGCATCCCTTGAGGGACAAACACAGGCCTAGGAATTGCCTTACAAATCCAGAGCACTCTAGGAAAGGAGTTACTATAATTCCTGATAAAGGCTCTTCTGAGTCACTGAAAGCTCTCTACTGGGTGTTTTCTGGCATTTCCTTTAGAACTTTTTATACTATTCAGTCATTTTATAAATGATGGACTTACTCATTTATGAAAGGAGCACTATGAACTGTTAGTCTGAAAATTTCAGGATCATTAATCATAGAAATCTATTTCTGTTTGAGGAAGCTGTGAGAGAAAATGGAGAACACAACATGACAAGAGAAAGTGATCATCATCAGCCTTTCTTACTGGTTATATCCCAGGTTTCCTAAGAATTGCAAGACAAAGATTGGATGAATCAAAAGATGGCTTTTGAAATTTAAGTTGCAGATATATGTTTCAAATTTATGCTACTGACATGACATGGAATTCCCTTTTTTATATTTGTTGAGGTACCCAGGCATCTACAAAAGTGTCTGTGATGTTGTAGCACTTCATAATTTCTTGTAGAATGGGTGAATTAATGAATACCAGTACTTCCATGAAAAAAGAAAATAATATTGAAGTTTAAACCAGTATGCAAGTAGATGACTAATAATGCAGTTATGCTTATAACTCTTTTGAGAAAGCATTTGATTTTTAGCCTAGCTTTTAGATCAAAAGTTGTCTTCGTTATCAGTTCTGTTTTATAGACCACCCCAAAATTTAGTAGCATAAAATAACAATTTGTTACTGCTCACCAGTCTGTGGGTTGGATGAGGATCAGTTGGGTGATTCTTCTCTTGGGACCTTGGAGGGGGTGGGGCTGGAGCATCCAAGTTAGCTTCAGGCATCTCTTCATGTGGCCTCCTTGCTCTATCTGGGATATTGGACTTCTTACATTAACGACCAGCTTTCAAGAGAGAGCAATGCAAGTAGACAAAACCATAAACTGTGATTTCTTAAAGCACAGGATCACTTCTGTCACCTCCCACTGGTCAGAGCCATAGAGCCAACCTAGGTTCAAGAAGAAGAGAAAGAAATGAGAAGAGTGGCAAAAAGGCAGGACCACCTGTACTTCACCACAAGAGTGGTCTTTTCCTAAGAAGGAAGAAAAAACAGTTTTTTAAAATTGCATGTCCACTGCAGTATGCTAGACACTGGGACTAGAGATTCATAGTCTGTGGGAGCTGTAGTGCATAACTCAGGATTTGGAGACTTACTTTTTCATTGAAGGCCAATGCGTTTTTTGAGCCTTGACAGAGACTGAGAAATATATTTTCTACTTTGCATTTCTTGGCTGAAAGGAATATTCCACACCTTGATTAATCCACCAGTCATCAGAATCAGAAACACTGGGTTGCCTCAATTTACAATGATCATGTACTGTGTTATGAAAATGATAATTAAGCCATTCCTTCATTCTGGGAAATGTGGAATTTGGATATCTTGATGAGCTTTTATGAGTTTTAAACATTTTTTTATATAAGCAAGTCTCAATTATCCATGTAAATATTATTGAATCCTACAGTTGAAATGCCATGCATGATTTATTCAACAGCTCCCATTTTCTCTCTCATCACATCTATCAGAGCTGCTAAGTGTTCCCAGGAGGATTGATTGAGTTTTTCTCCATTTCCTCCCTATATGTGGTATACGTGCAAAAAGGCACAGAGTGAGGACAAGAAGGTAGATAGCAGAAGGAGAATGGAAAGGGGCAAGGGACCCAGGTAAGGAATTATTTGCAGTCCAAAGCATCAGAATACCAGCTCTTATCTAATGTTCCAGAAGACTTTCATCTACTTCTTTGATACCTGCTTTCATCTAGTCTTCCAGAGGTGTTGCATCTTCTTGCATTCTACCACACTGTTGGATCCCAAATATTCAGCTCTGACTGCATCTGTATCTTAAGCTCTGGGTGCTTATTTTCAAATATCAAAAGAAATGGCATGCCATATAGTCAACTTAACTTGTTCTTAAAGAATCTGCTGTTTTCCCCCTTCAAGCCCATTTCCTTTCAATATATCACACCTTGATTAATGCCATTGTCATCAAAGTCAGAAGCATTGGGTCTTCCTTGACTCTTCTTCATATAATCAGTTTATATTCAAGTTGGACTTTTTCAAACCCCTGAATGTATCGTGAGTCTCTTTCCTCATTTCTGTGCCCTCCACCACTGATTTAGTTCAGGTATTCATCTTCTCTTGCCCACAAAATATCAATAAAATTGTCTCCTTGCTTCCAGCCTTACTTTCTCCTAGACATTTTCTACAGTTGTTTCATAGTTTTAGAAAAACTGCTCATGTACTTAAAACCCCTAATGAATCCCTATTGCCCAGTAGTTAAAGGACAAACACTTCTTAGTAGCTAACAAATCATCCAAGGTAATTTGTATTCTTAATCTTTTACTCTTCAGGCTCCAGCTCTTAGTGCAGCTATCCACCGTCTCACAAACTTTTATGTTTAAGTTCTGGAAAATTCCAGGCTCTTTCCTGGGTCTGTGCCTCAACATATGCTGCTCTTCCCATTGCATGGGATCTCTTCTCTACTATGTCTGCCTGATGGACCCAGTTCGTCCCATAAAACTTGCACTAGTTTTACAATTGCCTCTTTTTTGGGGGGGGGGATGGTTATTTTTTGGATTTTTTATTGAAATATGGTTGATATACAATATTATGTTGGTTTCAAGTATACAACAGAATGATTCAACAGTTACATAATTAAATCTTCATTCCAACTAATGTAGTTACTGTTAACACAGAAAGATGTTACAGACTAGTGACTATATTTTCCATGCTATACTTTCACCCCTGTGACTAGTTTATATTATGATTGAGATTTTATGCCTCTTTATCACCTTCACCTATTTCACCCACACACCCCAACCCCTACTCTATGTAGCTACCAGTCAATTCTCAGTGTCTGTGAGTCTGTTGATGTTTTGTTTATTTTGTTTTGCTTTCATATTCCACAAATAAGTGAAATCATGTGGTATTTGTCTTTCTTTACCTGGCTTATTTCACCTAGCACAATATCCTCTATGTCCATCCATATTTTGCAAATGACAGGATTTTTTTTATGGCTGAATAATATTCCATTGTGAGTATGTATCACTTATTCTTTGGCCATTCATCTTTTGATGGACACTTTGGTTGCTTCCATATCTTGGCTGTTGTAAATAATGTGGTAATAAAAATAGGGGTCCATGTATCTTTTCGAATCAGGGATTTTGTTTTGTTCAGGTGAATTCCTAGAAGTGAATTACTGGGTTGTATGGTATTTGTATTTCTATTTTTAGTTTCTTGAGGAACATCCATACTGTTTTCCACAGTGGCTGGACTGATTTACATTTCCCACCTACCGTATGGGAGTGTTCCCCTTTTTCCACATCCTTGCCAACACTTGCTATTTCTTGTCTTCTGGATAGTGGCCATTCTAACTGGTGTGAGTGATACCTCAATGTGGTTTTAATTTGTTCCCTTGATAATTAGTGATGTGGAACATCTGTTCATGTGCCTGTTGGCCATCTGTATTTCTTCTTTAGAAAAAATGTTTGTTTAGGTCCTCTCCTATTTTTTTAATTGGGTTATTTATTTTTTTGGTGTTGACTCACATGAGTTCTTTATATATTTTGGATGTTAACTCCTTATCAGGTAAATCACTTACAAATATTTTCTCCCATACTACAGGTTGCCTTTTCATTTTGTTGATGTCCTTTGCTATACAGCAGTTTTTAGTTTAATGTAGTCCCACTTGTTCAGTTTTTATTTTGTTTCCCTTGCCTGGGAGATGTGTCTAGAAAATAATTGCTCATGCTTATGTTCAAGAGATTTTTGCCTATGTTTTTATTCCAAGAGTTTTATGGTTACATGTCTTACATTTAGGTCTTTAATCTATTTTGAGTTTACTTTTGTGTATGGAGTTAGACAGTAATCCAGTTTCATTTTCTTACATGTAGCTGTCCAGTTGTCCCAACACCATTGATTGAAGAGATTGTCTGTTCCCCATTGTATATTCATAATTCCTTTACCATGTATTAGTTGACCATAGTTGCGTGGGTTTATTTCTGGACTCTCTGTTCTGTTCCATTGATCTATGGGTTTGTTCTTGTGCTAGAATCATATTTTTTGGATTACTATACCTTTGTAGTATAGCTTGACGTCAGAAAGAAAAATACCCCCAGCTTTGTTCTTCTTTCTTTAGGGTCATTTATGATTCCATATGAATTTTAATATTATTTGCTTTAGTTCATTGAAAAATGGTGTTGGACTTTTGATAAGGATTGCATTGAATCTGTAGATTTCTTTGGGCAGGATGGCCATTATGACCATTTTAATTCTTCTTATCTGTGAGTATGGGATAGATTTCTATTTATTTTGTCTTCTCCAATTTCTTTAGTCAGTGTCTTATAGTTTTCATAGTACAGGTCTTTCACTTCCTTGGTTACATTTATTCCTAGATATTTTATTCTTTTTGATGCAACTGTAAATGGAATTGTTTCCCTGATTTATCTTTTTATTAGTTCATTGTTAGTATGTCATCTACACATAGCCACAGTTTTACTTCTTCCTTGCCAATCTGAATGTCTTTTATTTCTTTATCTTGTCTGATTGCCATGGCTAGGACTTCCAGTATTATGTTGATTAAAAGTGGTGAGAGTGGGCATCCTTGTCTTGTTCCTAATATTAGAGGAAAAGCTTTCAGCTTTTTACCACTGAGTATGATGTTAGCTGTGAATTGTCATATATGGCCTTTATTATGATAAGGTACATTTCCCCTATACTCATTTTGCTGAGAGTTTTTATCATGAATGGATGTTGAATTTTGTCACATGCCTTTTCAGCATCTTTTGAGATGATCATGTTGTTTTGCCCCTTTTTGTTAATGTGGTGTATAACATTTATTTTTTGAATATTGTGCCATCCTTGCAGCCCAGGATAAATCCTACTTGGTTGTGATGGATGATCCTTCTAATATATTTTTGAATTGGGTTGATTAATATTTTAAGGATTTTTGCATCTATGTTCAGCATGAATATTGGTCTATAATTTCTTTTTTTAGTGTCTTTGGTTTTGGTATTAGAGTGATGAGTTTGGAAGTATTTGAAAGTGTTCCCTCCTCTCCTATTTTTTGGAATACTTTAAGAAAGATGGGTATTAGCTCTTCTTTAAATATTTGGTAGAATTCAGCTGTGACATGTTTGTTGGGAATTTTTTGATTCCCAACTTATTTTTGTTACTGGTAATTAGTCTGGTCAGATTTTTTGTTTCTTTCTGGGTCAGTCTTGGAAGGTTGTACTTTTCTATGAATTTGTCCATTTCTTCTAGGTCGTCTATTTATTGGCATATGATTTTTCATAGAATTCTCTAATAATTCTCATAGAAGAATTTTTCATAGAATTTTCTTATATTTTTGTGCTGTCAGTTGTAATTTCTCCTTCTTTTCTGATTTTGTTTATTTGTATCCTCCCTTTTTTCTTTTATGAGTCTGGCTAGGGGATTGTCTATTTTGTACATCTTCTTGAAGAACCAGCTCTTGGTTTCACTGATTTTTTTCTATTGTTTCCTTATTCTCTATTTTATTTATTTCTGTCTCATCTTTATTATGTCCCTCCTTCTATTAGCTTTGGGTTTCACTTGTTCTTTTTTCTCCTAGTTCCTTAGTTGTGAGCTTAGATTGCTTATTGGGATTGTTCTTATTTCTTGAGGTAGGCCTATATTGCTATGTATAACCCTCTCAGTACTGTTTTGCAGAATCCCCCATATTTTGAACTATGTACTTGTTTTCATTTATGTCCATGTATTGTTTGATTTCCCCTTTAATTTATTTACCGATCCATTGATTATTTGGAAGCATGTTGTTTAGTTTCCATGTGTTTGTGGTTTTATTTTTTTCTTCATGTAATTGATTTCTAGTTTCATAACATTGTGATCTGAAAAGGTGCTTGATACAATTTCAATCATTTGAATTTATTGAGGCTCTTTTTGTGTGTTAATGTGTGATCTGGAGAATATTCTATGTGCACTTGAGAAAAATGCTGCTTTTGGGGGGAGAGTTCCATGTATATCTGTTAAGTCCATCTGGTCTAATGTGTCATTCAATGCCTCTGTTTCCTTATTTCTTTTCTGTCTGTATGATCTGTCCATTGATGTAAGTGGGGTGTTAAAATCCTCTCATATGATTGTGTTGCTGTCTATTTCTCCCTTTAAGTCTGTTAGTATGTGTTTTACATATGTTGGTACTCTTACGTTGGGTTCATAGAAATTTATAATGGTTATGTCATCTTGTTGGACTGATCCCTTTATCATTATGTATTGTCTTTCTTTGTCTTTTGTTTTTTTCTTTGAAGTCTATTCTGTCTGATATAAGTAATGTTACTCCTGCTTTTCTCTCCCTTTTATTTGCGTGAAATATCATTTTCTACCCTTGAACTTTCAGTCTATATATGTATTTAGGTCTGAAATGAGTTTCTTTTAGGCAGCATATGGATGGGTATTGTTTCTTTATCCATTCTGGCACCTTATGTCTTTTGATGGGTGCATTTAGTACATTTACATCTAAAGTAATCATTGATAGGTATGTACTTATTATAATTTTATTAATTGTTTTCTGGTTGTTTTTATCATTTCTTTTTTCTTTTTTTTAATTTATTTTTTTGGTATAATTAATATACACTTACATGAACAACATTGTGGTTACTAGATTCCCCACATTATCAAGTGTCCACCACATACCCCATTACAGTCACTGTCCATCAGCATAGTAAGATGCTACAGAGTCACTACTTGTCTTCTCTCTGCTATACTGCCTTCCCCATACCCACCCCCCCACATTATGTGTGCTAATCATAATGCCCCTTTTCCCCTTATCCCTCCCTTCCCACCCATCCTCTGCAGTCCCTTTCCCTTTGGTAACTGTTAGTCCATTCTTGGGTTCTGTGTGTCTGCTGCTGTTTTCTTCCTTCAGTTTTTGCTTTGTTCCTATACTCTACAGATGAGTGAAATCATTTGGTACTTGTCTTTCTCTGCCTGGCTTATTTCACTGGGCTTAATACCCTCTAGCTCTGTTCATGTTGCTGCAAACGGTAGGATTTGTTTTCTTCTTATGGCTGTATAATATTCCATTGTGTATTTGTACCACCTCTTCTTTATCCGTTCATCTACTGATAGACACTTAGGTTGCTTCCATTTCTTGGCTATTGTAAATAGTGCTGCGATAAACATAGGAGTGCATATGTCTTTTTCAAACTGCGCTGCTGCATTCTTAGGGTAAATTCCTAGGAGTGGAATTCCTGAGTCAAATAGTATTTCTATTTTTAGTTTTTGAGGAACCTCCATACTGCTTTCCACAAAGGTTGCACCAATTTACATTCCCACCAGCAGTGTAGTAGGGTTCGTTATCATTACTTTCTATTCCTTTCTTCCCCTCTTATACTCTTCTCTTCTTATTTGATGGTTTTCTTTAGTGTTATGCTTGTTTATTAAAAAAAATTTTTGTGTACCTATTGTATATCTGTTTGTGGTTACTGTAGAGTTCATAGATAGTTTCCTAATTATATAACAGTCTATATTGAGGGTCATTTATTTTGAACACAATCTAAAAGTACTACTTTTTTATTCTTCTTCCTTATCCATACTTTGTCTATGATGTCATAATTGACATCTTTTGTGCATCCCTTGACTAATTTTGTATGTAGTACATTTTTTTCTAACTTCATACTTGCTTAGAAAGTAACTGGTCCACTGCCTTTACTGTAGGTTTGTTTTCACTGATGAAAAATATTTAGGCTTAAGAGAATTTTCATGTGCAGACATCCCTTTAACATATTTTATAAGGCTAGTTTAGTGGTGGTGAATTCTTTTGACTTTTGTTTATCCATGAAAATTTTAATTTCTCCTTCAGTTCTGAATTACAGCCTTTCTGTAGAGGATTCTTTGTTGTAGATTCTTCCCTTTAAATACATTAAATAGTTCAAGTCACTCCCTTCTGGCCTGTAAAGTTTCTACTGAAAAATCTGTTGATAGCCGTATGGAGTTTCCCTTATAGGTAACTGTCTCCCTCTTGCAGCTTTTAAGATTCTCTCTTTTATCTTTAATATTTGCCATTTTAATTACTGTATGTCATGGTGTTGTCTTCCTGTGGTTCCTTTTGTTAGGGGCTCTCTTCTCTTCCAGGACCTGGGTGTCTATTTCCTTCCCTAGATTGGGGATGTTTTCGGCTTTTATTTCTTGAAAGAGACTTTCTACTTCTTTGTCTCTCTTTTCTCCTTTGGGACCCCTATTATGCATATAATGTTTTGTTTGGAGTTGTCACATAACTCTCTTACCATCTTCAAATTTTTTTTCCTTTTTCTCTTTGTTACTGAGAGAAAAAGGTTATTTTCCTGTTCTCTGTCCTCCATCACATTGATTCTTTCCTCTACTTCCAGCAGTCTACTATTCATTCCCTTCATTGTATTTTTTTATTTCAATTACTGTATTCTTCAGCTTTGAGTGGCTCTTTTTCAAATCTTCTATCTCAGTTGAAGTTCTCACTGAGATCATCAATTATTTTCTGCAAGTCAGTGAGCATCTTTATGACTGTTACTTTTAAAACTTTATTAAGCAGGTTGCTTTTCTATGTTTCATTTAGCCCTTCTTCTGGTTTCTTGTCTCATTCTTTTGTTGGGAACATATTTCTCTGCCTCATTTTGTTTGGGTTTCTGTGCTTGTTACTTTGTATTAAATAGATCAGCTATGCCTCCTGGTCTAGAAAGTAATGGCTTTATGAAGTAGGCATCCTGTGGTGCCCAGAAGCTCAGAAGTCGTTGTTCACCTGTGCCTGGCTCACCTGTGTGGTGGAGCTGCCGTTGCTGTTGTTGGGCTGTGGACAGGGCTGCCTTTATGCCTGTCTGCTGGCAGTGGCTGGTATCTGTCAGCAGAAGCTGGCAGTTTGCTTCTGTGTGCCGTTTGTGCCCCATGAAATGCCTCTGCTGGGATTCTTTGTGGGTGGGACTGTCTTCTGCCTCCTAGTCAGCAATGGTGACTGTTGCTGGGCTGGGTCCACTGGACAGGTGATGGGACAGATATGCATGCGAGCACCACTGAGATGCCAGTGAGGGAGCTGGGGAATTTAGAGCTGCTTACCTCAAGTGCCATGGGGCTGGACAGCCAGGAAAACAGAAAGTGTCCTCCTTATGCCTGCCTGGTAGCAAAGCCTGACTGCTGCTGGGCCAAGTGGCTGGACCAAGCAGCCAGCAGTATGGCGTGCAGGGAAGTGCCACTGTGGGGCTGAGCCACCAACAAGGGAGACAGAACTTTTGCAGTTGGATTCCTCAGGCTCTGAACAGTTGGGCTGAGGGGTGGCTGGGGTAGCATTGTCCACCTGCACTTTCTCCTCTGGAGTGAGCTTTCTCCATTCCTTGTTCCTCTGGGACACTTCTTGCTGCTGATAAATCTTCCAGACTGCTGTCTCTGTGTTGGGTCTAAGCAGGACTGAGAGATAATGCCTGTCCTTCACAATCAGTAGGTGTCTCAGCCTTCCAGGGTGCTCAAGCTGTCACCGGTGTCCATCTCTGTTAATCATCAAAGCCCAGTGCAATGGGGACTCATGTTTTTGGAGCTGATCTCCAGGGCCAGGTGTGAAGGTTTCCTGTGTGTTTATTCTCTCCCTGCTCTATTCTTTCCCCTCCCACTTGTGGGCTGGGATGGAGGAAGGACTTGGGTCCTGATGGATCATGGCTCTGCCACTTTACCATCCTCAATGTGGTCTTGTCTTCCTCACCAGGTTATAGATGGTCTGTTCTGTAGTCTTCAGGTCATTTTCAGGATTAGTTATATTTACTGTAGTTGCTTCCTTGATGTGTATGGGAGATGAGGTTTCTGCCTTGCCTTCCTACTCTGCCATCTTTTCCCCCAGACAGCTCTACACTTGCCTCCTGAAGCCATTTGAGAGCTTCTACCACTATCCCCAAATAAAAAGTTAATTCCTCATTGTGTCTCAATAGTACTTTTGTTATAATTTCTTGGCTTAAGGTTTGAATTTACTATCATTTCTCTTCTGCTAGTGTTCTTCAAAATTTGAAGTGGGAAATATTATTGTTTGTCTAAGTTTAAATGAAGTATAATGACTCTATTAATTAAAATAATAGTACCTAGAAGAGTGTCTGGCACTCACTATGTCTTCCTTTCACTAAGATTGGCATTTTCTCCTCCAGCAAGCAACTGTAAATTTGAATTCACAGGACTCACCATCAAGCTGCCCCTGAACAATTGATACAGGACCACATAATGTACATCCAAAAAATGCTAACTTCATGAATCCTATTTTAATCTGGTTTGAGTCTGAATAATCATATAATGTTATTAAGGAAACTATCTTCCATTTAGAGGTCCTCCTTCCTTCCCCCCATCCCTTCCTTTTCTTATATATCAAGAATTAATTTGGTCATCCACATTTGTTTTGCCTATGGATGATTGAGCCAAGTAAGGATTGTCCACCAAAGTCATTATAAATGTCTTTTTTTTCAGTCCATTTCAAGAATTCACAGAGGATAAAAAAGAAACTACTTTGTGTAAGTTGTTCTATAAATTATAAATTATTTCCCTTATTTCATGTTGCAAAATAAGACAATTTGTTTAACATTCCCCATTGTCCAATTTTTTGAATTTAGATACTATGCACTTTTTGCTCTGATTCTGATATTTAATATTTAACATTGGATTTAATAATACCTAATACAGTTTACCTTATTTAAACTTAGACATTTAATAGCACTGCCTGGCTCAAAGTATGTGGAACACAGGCAGAATGGTTAATGCTGGTGCCAATGTTGAATGATTTCTTCATAAAAGGGATATATTGCTGTGTCATACCTTCTCTCCATTCCTTCTATGAGTATGGATGTTTTCCTTTGATCTTTAACAACCAAGTTTCAACCATTATAGTACAAAAGACTTCTATAAAACAAAAGACAAAGGTGCTACCTTTGATACATTGAATAGCTCAAACCAAGAAGAGCAGCTGTATATTTAATAACTTCTGCCTTTTGAGAAAAAACCCTAGGTTGTATGGTTAGTGTTGAAGAGATGGGTAATCCCAAAAAACAAGTCTGAAGAAAGGAAAGGAAGCTATTTTAGGTGAAAGAATATTTGTTCAAGCAGCCTGAATTAATTAATCTTATGTTGGCTTTATTTTTTTGCTTGTCTTCATGCCTCTCTCCTCTCAATGTTGGCTACCTTGATAACATGTTAACTCTTTTGAACAAGAAGACCACGTTGACTAAATTGATCGTTCCCCTGAATTGCTTCATTCAACAAAGAAATTTTACTGGGATTTTTTTCTCTTCTAAGTCATTTTATGCCACATTTTATTGTATAGGAGATGATTTTGTATGGTTACCAATATACAGAATATGGAACTGACTTAAAGCAAAGTGATTAGAAGTCCACTGAGTATTTGATGGAATTGATTACCTCTAAAAACATAACATTAGTTCAGAAAGCCTTTGCTTGAATGAGACAATGAAAACATTTGAGCTCAAATTTTTCGTGAGTGGGATATAGCTTCTACAATTAGCTACCCAATAGCTACTTTAGATGGGTATCCTCCTGGAGGACAGGGCCACCAGCAAAGGAGAACCATGGGTGAGGAAGTTCCAGTTACAGCCACTTGTGTCCCATTCTTCCTCTTTCTGAATGGGGTATGTATTGAAGTTATCCTGTCTCTGTTTCACCATTGACTATCTTGACTATTGAGTAATGAGGGGAAATGGGGAGCAGAAAACCCATCATTTTAGTCAACCTTACATCAAACAATAGGCTGAACATCACCTGAAATCTTGGGACACTGACTGGAGAGGATTTTGGGTTGTCCTTCTGGGAAGGGGTAGAAGTGGTCTATGTGTTGGAAGATCAAGATGCATATTTGGTGACCAGAGGTACTGTGACTGGGATGGCAAAATGCCAGTTTGCTGTCATCTTGACAAACAGGTAATTAGATTTTTCAGTTTTCCTTGTATTTAGAGTTGGATTCATGTGACTAGAAATGGCATGGACAATGGTATGTGGATGAAAATGACTTATGCCAGTTCTAGGCTTGGATTCTAAAGGTCTCCTGTGCAATCTGCCGCATAATCTTGTCTCAGAAGCTTGCTGTTTGGATGATGAAGTGGTGGATTCCAAGGAGACTCTGGGGGTTGTGGAGCCACAGAGGGTGGAAGAGGTCAGTCAGAAGGTATGTTGTTCACGCTGAGCAGCTGTACAACTTAAGGGGATTACATAATTTATTTTATAAACAAGGGCAATTTTAAGGGGAAAAGGGGGTACTAGTAATTATGCTGGAGCAGCAGGCATACAGCATGACGGTTCAGGGAAAACATGATGTAATGCTGTCCTGTGTAGGGTAGGCCTCACCAGTGTGGGCTGGGCCAGACTAGAGTTCCTGGGAAAGAAGCCGGGTGAAAGAAGCAGCTGTTGAACGTTTTCTGACAGGTCATTTCCCTACCAGGAGAAAACTGCACACAAGACAGCTAAGGGCAATGTCCTTTCCATGGGTACTAACCCTGGAAGATCTAGAAGCAAAATACTAAGTAGGGAAGGAATATTGAAGCAAAAGTTAGAAAAACATTAAAAAGAACAGACTTTATCTGATTTCCCTATTGCTGGTTTACATAAGTCCAGATCTGGTCTGTACTATGGAAATACTAACCTTTGAATTGGACGAGTGACTGGAGTTTTTATTGGACTTGTAAAAATCGGAAAATAAGGGTCTTTTTCATCTTGAAGTAGCTGGAAATATCAAAAGATCTACTGGAAACGATAGGAGAAACAATAGCCAACACTTACCTAGAACATTTAATGCTACATTTCAAATACTATTTTAATATATGTATATATTACTTCCAATGTTCATATTAGTTTAACATATATTAACTAACATATATATTAATGATATTTGTGGGAGCTGGGAGCTAAGATTGAGACTTAGGTGCTCTAGTCCTGGGTCTGAGCTTCTCACTGCTCTGTGTTTCCTACTTCAGCTAAACTGCCTCTAAGGAGAACAAAGATGGTAGTAGAGAAAAATAACACTGCTCTCCAAATGCATCCCACTGAGTTCAGCTTTCTTAGTTAAATTGTTAGATGTGCATAAGAATGCAGTGTAAGTTTAGGGATTAGGGAAAAATCATAAAACTGGAGAGAAAATCATGGTACTAGAAATATGGATCTGATAAAATGCCCCAAACTTTCAAAACTGAGAGAACAAATGAATTTTTTAAGGAGTGGGTACAAGGTGTCTAAGTCTGAGTCTGTTGAGATATTTCCTATTGATCAACATGAATCTCAAATAGAATGGAGAGAGGCAATGGCAGTGCTATGGTGAGACTGAAGAGCTTAGGAAAAGAAACAAGGGTAGGTGAAGAAATATTGGCTCTGTAGCCAAGACTTCCAAGAAGATGCATTGATGTAATAAAAGACAAAAAGGATGTAGTGCAAATAATCATGGAGAGAGATTTTTTCTCATTTTACTTTTTTAAATTAAGGTATTATTGATACACACTATTATGAAGGTGTCACAAGAAAAAACAATGGTTATTACATTTACCCATATTATCAAGTTCCCACCCATACCCCAATGCAGTCACTGTCCATCAGTGTAGTAAGATGCCACAGATTCACTATTTCTCTTCATTGTGCTACACTGTTCTCCCCTTGATCCCCAAGCACCATGGGTACTAAACATAATACCCCTCAATCCCTTTCTCTCACCCTCCCCACCCACCCTCCCACAGCCCTCACCTTTGGTAACTACTAGTTCCTTCTTGGAGTCTCTGAGTCTGCTGCTATTTTGTTCCTTCAGTTTTGCTTTGTTGTTATACTCCACAAATGAGGGAAATCATTTGGCACTTGTCTTACTCCACCTGGCTTATTTCACTGAGCATAATACCTCTAGCTCCATCCATGTGGATGCAAATGGTAGGATTTGTTTCTTTCTTATGGCTGAACAGTATTCCACTGTGTATATGTACCACCTCTTCTTTATCCATTCATCTACTGATAGACACTTAGGTTGCTTCCATATCTTGGCTATTGTAAAAAGTGCTGTGATAAACATAGGGGTGCATATGTCTTTTTGAATCTGAGAAGTTGTATTCTTTGGGTAAATTCCAAGGAGTGGGATTCCAGGGTCAAATGGTATTTCTATTTTTAGTTTTTGAGGAACCTCCATATTGCTTTCCACAATGGTTGAGCTAGCTTACATTCCCACCAGCAGTGTAGGAGGGTTCCCCTTTCTCCGCATCCTCGTCAACATTTGTTGTTCTTAGTCTTTTGGATGCTGGCCATCCTTACTGGTGTGAGGTGATATCTGATTGTGGTTTTAATTTGCATTTCCCTGATGATTAGTGATGTGGATGGAGCATCGTTTCATGTGCCTGTTAGCATCTGAATTTCTTCTTTGGAGAACTGTTTCTTTATATACTCTGCCCATATTTTAATCGGGTTATTTGCTTTTTGGGTGTTGAGGCGTGTAAGTTCTTTATATATTTTGGATGTTAACCCCTTGTCAGATATGTCATTTACAAATATGTTCTCCCATACTGTAGGATGCCTTTTTGTTCTGTTGATGGTGTCCTTTGCCGTACAGAAACTTTTTAGTTTGATGTAGTCCCATGAGTTCATTTCTGCTTTTGTTTCCCTTGCACGAGGAGATGCGTTCAGGAAGAAGTTGCTAATGCTTATATTCAGGAGATTTTTGCCTATGTTGTCTTCTAAGAGTTTTATGGTTTCATGACTTACATTCAGATCTTTGATCCATTTTGAGTTTACTTTTGTGTATGGGGTTAAACAATAATCCAGTTTCATTCTTTTGGTTATAGCTGTCCAGTTTTGCCAACACCAGCTGTTGAAGAGGCTGTCATTTCCCCATTGTATGTCCATGGCTCCTTTATCATACATCAATTGACCATATATGCTTGGGTTTATATCAGGGCTCTCTAGTCTGTTCCATTAGTCTCTGGGTCTGTTCTTGTGCCAGTACCAAATTGTCCTGATTACAGTGGCTTTGTAGTAGACCTTGAAGATGGGGAGCATAATCTCTCCAGCTTTATTCTTCCTTCTCAGGATTGCTTTGGTTATTTGGGGTCTTTTGTGGTTTCATATGAAATTTAGAACGATTTTCTCTAGTTCGTTGAAGAATGCTGTTGGTATTTTGATAGGAATTGCATTGAATCTATAGATTGCTTTAGGCAGGATGGTCATTTTGACAATATTAATTCTTCCTATCCATGAGCACAGGATGTGTTTCCACTTATTGGTATCTTCTTTAATTTCTCTCATGAGTGTCTTGTGGTTTTCAGAGTTTAGGTCTTTCACTTCCTTGGTTGGGTTTATTCCTAGGTATTTTATTCTTTTTGATGTAATTGTAAATGGAATGGTTTTCCTGATTTCTCTCTCTGCTGGTTCATTGTCAGTGTATAGGAAATCCACAGATTTCTTCATATTAATTTTTTATTCTGCAACTTTGCTGAATTCAGATATTAGATCTAATAGTTTTGGAGTGGATTCTTCAGGGTTTTTTATGTACAATATCATGTCATCTGCAAACAGGGACAGTTTAGCTTCTTCCTTGCCAATCTGGATGCCTTTTATTTCTTTGTGTTGTCTAATTGCCGTGGCTAGGACCTCCAGTACTATGTTGAATAGAAGTGGGGAGAGTGGGCACCCTTGTCTTGTTCCTGATCTTAAAGGAAAAGCTTTCAACTTCTTGCTCTTAAGTATAATGTTGGCTGTGGGTTTGTCATATATGGCCTTTGTTATGTTGAGGTACTTGCCCTCTATACCCATTTTGTTGATAGTTTTTATCATGAATGGATGTTGAATTTTGTCAAATGTTTTTTCAGCATCTATGGAGATGATCATGTGGTTTTTGTCCTTCTTTTTTTTGATGTAGTGGATTATGTTGATGGAATTTCAAATGTTGTACCATCCTTGCATCCCTGGAATGAATCCCACTTGATCATGATGGATGATCTTTTTGATGTATTTTTGAATTTAGTTTGCTAATATTTTGTTGAGTATTTTTGCATCTATGTTCATCAGGGATATTGGTCTGTAATTTTGTTTTTTTGTGGTGTCTTTGCCTGGTTTTGGTATTAGAGTGATGCTGGCCTCATAGAATGAGTTTGGAAGTGTTCCCTATTCTTCTAATCTTTGGAAAAGTTTAAGGAGGATTGGTATTAGGTCATCACTAAATGTTTGATAAAATTCAGCGTTAAAGCTATCTGGGCCATGGGTTTTGTTCTTAGGTAGGTTTTGATTAACAGTTCAATTTCATTGCTGGTAATTGGTCTGTTCAGATTTTCTTTTTCTTTCTGGGTCAGCCTTGGAAGGTTGAATTTTTCCAGAAAGTTGTCCGTTTCTTCTAGGTTATCCAGTTTGTTAGCATATAATTTTTCATAGTACTCTCTAATAATTCTTTGTATTTTTGTGGTGTCCATAGTGATTTTTCCTTTCTCATATCTGATTCGGTTTATGTGAGTAGACTCTTTTTTTCTTGATAAGTCTGGCTAAGGATTTATGTATTTTGTTTATTTTCTCAAAGAACCAGCTCTTGCTTTTATTGATTTCTATTGTTTTATTCTTCTCGATTTTATTTATTTCTGCTGTAATCTTTATTATGTCCCTCCTTCTACTGACTTTGGGGCTCATTTGTTCTTCTTTTCCTAGTTTCGTTAATTGTGAGTTTAGGCTGCTCATATGGGATTGTTCCTTTTTCCTGAGATAGGCCTGTATTGCAATATACTTTCCTCTTAGCTCGGCCTTCGCTGCCTCCCACATATTTTGCAGTTTTGAATTATTGTTGTCATTTGTCTCCATATATTGCTTGATCTCTGATTTTGTTTACTCATTGATCCATTGGTTATTTAGGAGCATACTGTGAAGCCTCCATGTATTTGTGGGATTTTTCATTTTCTTTGGTAATTTATTTCTAGTTTCATACCTTTGTGGTCTGAGAAACTTGTTGGTACAATTTTAATCTTTTTTAATTTACCGAGGCTCTTTTAGTGGCCTAGTGTATGATCTATTCTTGAAAATGTTCCATGTGCACTTGAGAAGAATGTGTATTCTTCTGCTTTTGGGTGTAGAGTTCTGTAGATGTCTGTTAGGTCCATCTGTTCTAATGTGTTGTTCAGTGCCTCTGTCCCCTTACTTATTTTCTGTCTGGTTGATCTGTCCTTCAGAGTGAGTGGTGTGTTGAAGTCTCCTAGAATGAATGCATTGCATTCTATTTCTCCTTTTAATTCTGGTAGTATACGTTTCACATATGCAGGTGCTCATGTGTTAGGTGCATAGATATTTATAGTGGTTATATTTTCTTGTTGATTGACCCTTTTATCATTATGTAATTCCTTCTTTGTCTCTTGTGACTTTCTTTGTTTTGAATTCTATTTTGTCTGATACAAGTCTGCAACTCCTGCTTTTTTCTCCCTATTAGTTGCACGAAGTGTCTTTTTCCATCCCTTCACTTTTATTCTGTGTATGTCTTTGGTTTTAAAGTGAGTCTCTTATAGGCAGCATATAGATGGGTCTTGCTTTTTTATCCATTCTGTGACTCTATGTCTTTTGATTGGTGCATTCAGTCCATTTACATTTAGGGTGATTATCAATAGGTATATACTTATATCCATTTCAGGCTTTAGATTCGTGGTTACCAAAGGTTTAAGGTTAACTTCCTTAGTATCTAAGAGTCTAACTTAACTCAGTTAGTATGCTATTACAAACAGAATATAAAAGTTCTTTTTTATTTTTTATCCTCCTTTTTCTTCCTCCTCCATTCTTTATATATTAGGTATCATATTCTGTACTCTTTGTGTATCCCTTGATTGACTTTGGAGGTAGTTAATTTAATATTGCATTTTCTTAGTAATTAGCTGTTCTACTTTCTTTACTGTGGTTTTATTACCTCTGGTGACAGTTATTAAACCTTAGGAACACTTCCATGTATAGAAGTCCATCCAGAATACACTGTAGAGATGGTTTGTGGGAGGTAAATTCTCTCAGCTTTTTCTTATCTGGGAATGTTTAATCCCTCCTTCAAATTTAAATGATAACCTTGCCAGATAAAGTATTCTTGGTTCCAGGCCCTTCTGCTTCATTGCTTTAAATACATCATGCCACTCCTTCTGGCCTGTAAGGTTTCTGTTGAGAAGTCTGATGATAGCCTGATGGGCTTTCCTTTGTATGTGATCTTATTTCTCTCTCTGGCTGCTTTTAATAGTCTGTCCTTATCCTTGATGTTTGCCATTTTAATTTTTATATGTCTTGGTGTTGTTTTCCTTGGATCCTTGTGTTGGGAGATCTGTGCATTTATATGGCCTGAGAGACTACCTCCTTCCCCTGTTTGGGGAAGTTTTCAGCAATTACCTCCTCAAAGACCCTTTCTATCCCTCTTTCTCTCTCTTGTTCTTCTGGTACTCCTACAATGTGAATATTGTTCCATTTGGATTAGTCACACAGTTTTATCAATATTCTTTTATTTTTAGAGATCTTTTTTTCTCTCTGTGTCTCAGTTTCCTTGTATTCCTTTTTTTCTAGTTTCTATTTCATTTATCGTCTCCTCCACTGTATCCAATCTGCTTTTAATACCATCTATTGTGCTATTCCATGATTGTATCTCTGACCAGAATTCATTCCTGAGTTCTTGAATAACTTTTCGTACCTCCATGAGCACGTTAATGATTTTCATTTTGAACTCCCTTTCAGGAAGAGTCATGTGGTCAATGTCATTTAAACCTTTCTCAGGAGTTGTATTAATAATTTTACTCTGAACCGGGTTCCTTTGGCTTTTCTATTTGTATATGGCACCCTCTAGTGCCCAGAAGCTCTACTCCCTCGAGCTACTCAGACCCTGAAGCAATGTCGGGGGATGCAGGGAAGTGATATTGATGCCTGGGGGGAGGAAAGAGCTGTTTCCTGCTTCCTGGCTGCTATGCCTGTCTCCACTGCCTGAACCAGTGGGCCGAGCATGTAGGTATATGCCTCTATGCTTTGCATTTGTAGTTGCTGTAGATAGATCTTCCCTCTGGCTGGCTAATGCCAGGGTAGGGTTTGCCAGTTTGGGAGCCAGGTGGGGCTGGCTGGGAGAAAGGTGCAGTGTGCTGCATATCACAGAGGGGATCCTTTGAGCTGTGTAGCCAGCCATGGAGCTGGAGCACCTGAAGATCATGTAAGGACGAAGGTTTCTTTTTCTCCTTAAATGTGAGAGTCTATATAGCAAAGCTCCCACCTCCTGGGCAGAGTGCACCCGGACAATTTTGTCTACCAGTCCTCTCTCCTGAGCAGTAAGGTCTGTGCAATCTTTGCCCCTTTAGCAGCCCTCTTGCTAAGGGCTTTTTTGTTGGGAAGTCTCTCAGACTGCCCACCTTTCTTTTGTCCCAGAGCAGCCGGATATGGATTCCTGCTTTCCACAAGTGGCTGGAATCTCAGTCTCTCCAGGAATTCCGCCTGTCTCAGTTTTCCAACCCCATAATCATGAGAGTATCATGCAAACACCATGAAATGTAGGTTTGTGATCCCAGAGCAGATCTCCAGAGTTAGGTATTCAGCAGTCCCAGGCCTCCACTCCCTCCCTGCTCCGTTTTCTTCCTCCCGCCTGTGAGCTGGGGTGGGGGAGTGGCTTGGGTCTCTCCCAGCCACAGCTTTGGTAAGTTACCCTGTTCTGTGAGGTCTGCTTTTTTCTCCAGGTGTATGCAGTCTGGCAAA
Source organism: Smutsia gigantea (assembly GCA_032199065.1). Classification (NCBI taxonomy): domain Eukaryota; kingdom Metazoa; phylum Chordata; class Mammalia; order Pholidota; family Manidae; genus Smutsia; species Smutsia gigantea. The sequence continues at coordinate 753,876 of JAVSCE010011987.1, read as the reverse complement.
ATCCTCTTTCCTGTTGCTTTTTCAGGATTAATTGTGTTAATTATATTTTCATATTATATGCGGTTTTAGAAGGAAGCCTGTGTCTCACCTTTCATGCCGCCATCTTTTTTTCATTTTACTTTTTAAAGGAAACAAATTTTCTTTAAAATCAATTTCCTGCCTGTAGAATTTTGAATTTCTTTAACTTCAAGCATAAAATGGGAGTCAAGTTTAAGGGAAATATCTTTTTCTTTCAGGTTCTACCTAAACTATGTGTTAACAGTTGGCTGGACCTTAGCTGAGCACATCCAGCAATGCTCAAAAATCCAATATATTTGGCGCTCTGTTGTTTTATCACAAATAATTTGCCTAACCTTTATGACTCATGATTGTCAGTTCCTCCAAAGAAACAACAATGTATCTGAGACTTTTCCTAATATGGAAAAACATAACTTAAAACAAATACAGACCTTTTCTCCCAGTGAAATAAATTCAGTGTCACAAGTTTGGGTTAGAAACTAGGTTTATGGCAGGGAGTCCAGGATGTCTCCTCAACTTCCTTTTCACATCAGACGCCAGATCCAGTTGACTTGGTCCAGATGGTTGCCAATCTGTGCAGCTGCTCCTCCCACTGCTTCTTCCTCTTGGCAGTCATCAGTTGGGTTGTACTGAGGTTTTACGAGGTCTCAGGATGTTTTCAGACCATAAGCTGCATCCTCATAGACCAGGGAGAGGAAAAACAGACAGAGGTGCTACCCTATAGAGGTGAAATTGCTGCCACCTGAGATTAAATTCAAGGACTCCATTATGCTTTGCTGGGAGTATGAAATGACAAAGTAGAGCAAATGAGTGCAGATGAAGCACATTGCCCCTCCTTTTTTCTACTTTCTGTGCTTACTTCTTAAATGTCAGGTTCGTTTTTTTCACTCACACTTTGAGGGAGCTAGCCTCCTTTCTGGATGCCTTTAAGGCAATAGCTTTTAATTTTTTTGGTGTTTGTTTTGTTTCTTACATTACAGGTGTCAACAGAGTTTTGCTTTATTGCTTTGTTATTCTCCATTTTGAGTATGGAATGCACAATTTTTCTTTTTATGTCTTTTTTAAGTGTTTATTTTAAAGGTGTAGACTCACTGTGAACCTGTCCTCTTCCCCCTTTTCTGTAGTCCAATCACATCGCAGACAGAGCCTGCTGTAAAAGAAGACGGGAATGGCAGAATGGGGGCTGTATCCATTTCTCATTAATTTAGCACACTCCTTGTTTAGAGGAACCAGGTCCACACCCCAAAATGTAACTGATCCAGCTTCAATGGTTTGTTTCCCTAATTCTCTATGCCACAGAATCTTTCTTTAGTTCACTATATCAGTTACAATGAATAAACTCATATACGTGGTTACTTTTACCATATTAGAGGACATTATCTGAGGAAGTAATGGATTAATTCTAGTGCCTGAGTTCCTTGCCCATCTTTTACACTTGCTTACATATTCTCAAGAAAGTTCTATCAGACATGCGCCATTTTAAGTATCTTATTTGAGTAATCTGAAGAATCAAAGTTAGCCAGGTCTTATCATAAAGATAAGGACATAGGTCAATTTAGCAAATTTAATATAAGAATTCTATTCACTTTTTCATCCTTAATGACTGAACAAACTCAAGCTTTTCTGTGTCCAGAGACAAAAATCTGTGCAGGAATTTAAAGTCCTGAGTTATGATTAATTATTCAAGGCTTTGTCTCAAAATGCCACATTCTTAAGAGGAATCCTGAAGGAGGTTCGTGGGGGTGACACAAAAGATATCTTGGACGTCCTTTTAAATAATTTAACATTGTATGATGATTTTGGTGTAAGCAAATCAGAGACACATGGATTACATTTCCCATGGAATACACATGGGTTTGAAAAATTAAGGGAAAACAGGCTTGGCACATTGTGGTTGGGCATTATTGAACATAAAACATTTGGGGAAAATATTTAGTTTTGTTGACAAGCACCAAAAATGACCAATTCACTCATCTGCTTTCTTTGTCCTTTGCCTCTATTATAAGCCTAAAGTTGAAGGGCTTTTGAGGTGAGCGGATACAGGGGGTTTTGTCAGGAAGTTAACTTTGCCTTATCTTTCTATTCCTCATCTTTACCATATCTCCCACCACATAGGGGGATGAGTAATTCCTCACTTTTAAGAATGATATAGTTCTGGGACAGTGTGTTCAGCCATGAGTAAATTCACATAGCATTGAACTCTGTGGAACCCAGAGAGGAGGGTTAATAAATCCTTATAAGTTAAATTGACTGAATAACTTAAACAATTATCTGCTTCGTAGTTGCATGATGTGATTGTTAACTCTATTATGTCTTGCTTCAAACTCACTCCTTCCCTCGCCCTCAAATGTTTATTGAGCACCTATGATGTACTAGGTAACATGCAATACTGCCAGGAGCTGACGATTTGATCTTCAGGTATTTCTGGGTGGTGACAACTTTAGTATAAACATGTGATAGATAAATAGTAGGTTGGGTATTTTGAAGTTTCATTTCTTTTTTAGGCATTTGCATATGATGATGAATAACCCATTATTTGCTCACCTGCTACTTGTAAAATCTTCACTTATGTGGTGTTTCTGGCAGATATGCCTCTTTGATACTGATTCTAGAAGAGAAGGAACAAATGAAATTCATTCATAAATAGGTGGTCTGATTCCACATACTTTAATGGTATTCTAAATATGGGTCTTTAGGCAAAAAGTCACCCTGGGTAGATATCACAATGGACAAGATAGACCTTGCTCTAACATCTCCCTGGAGCTTAGCTTTTTGAACTTTATTTATAGTGACCCCTCATTCCCTGTTACCAAGGCACACTGGAATTATATCTTTAAAAAAGTAATAACTATCAAGCTAAAGAAATAAGAGACTATAAGTATCTTATAATAGGCAGTCTGTTCTCCAAATTAAGACAGGGGATACTTACCACATAGGTAGTCAAGTCTACTTTCCTGCCCTCCACTACTGCATATGTGGAGTCTAGAAACAAAGGCCAAACCTTGAAGTTCAGATTCAGTTTTTGAGGTGTTACTGGGAGATGATCTCATAACTCCAAGTTTCTTAGGCCTGTAGAAGTACAATTCAGCCAAGTCTAAAGGCTGAGTGCACTGGGGTATGGAGGCCTTGAAAACTGACCTTTCATTTACTGAGTCTGACGTTAAGCATACTGGGGTGGACGACTTGCATCTGGTGGGTGAGCAGATGTGCAGTTGAGACTTCCAGAGCAAGAGAATGTCAAGACCCTGTGAGAATATCAAGAGAACTTCTCTAAGGACATGGATATCCTTCAATAGCTCCATCTCTGTCCTTGGTTTATTTCTCTTCTTTCCCACAGATGGTCACCACTGAACAGATACCTCTTTGCTCAATGGTCTAGTTAATTTTTGCAATATGTGAAAGGTGCTGACAAACATTTTCATGAAGAGTTAGACACTTGAAGAATCATTTGCTTCCCCTTTCCTTATCTCAGGAGAACTTCATTTCCATGACACTATAAGAGTTTTGAGTGTGACTAAGATATTTTGTTTGCTTTTATGTTCTCTTGTCTATTTTAATTAAAATCATCAACTAGATTTGAATCTGTATCTATTATATGCTGCTCATACTTTTAGTTAAGCTAAGATGTGTTTATTTTTATTTCTATTTTGAGCTTTTAAACACTAAATTTAAATATCACTAGAAAATGTTATCAAAAGTTTCTAGATAACATGGCAACCCTTACCTTGGAAATAGCTTGTATAATCACCTATATGCATTTCTTTTTAGTTTTGCATCTCATTCATCCACATAACACTAGTAAGCAAGTCCTTATGTGGCAAAAAAGAAAATAAAAGGAAAAATAAGAGTCTATGAATATCTATTCTTTAGCAAGATAGTAGACTTTAAAAAATGACTACAGAATTGTTTTTCTGTTTGAAAAACAAACTTGAAAAAATGACTTTTTCTAATTGTTAAGTTGGAGTTAGCAATCATAAAACCAGCCATAAAATCACTGTAATCAATAAATCACAGTTTCTTGTGATCTCCATTGAGGTTTTATATCCATCCCATATATACTCAAAAATGGTGATAAACTTTTCTTTGAAGGCCTATAATTTTCAGATGTTGGTATTAGTTAAAAGTCCCCAGAATATACTCCCTGGTCTTTAAATTCTCCTACTTCTGAGTTCTTTTTCTAGTGAAATTTGTGTATCTGAAAGCATCAACTATATGGGAAGAATGGCTAACATTCTTGAGGAAGATGGATGTATGCAATTTCCTGGTCAAAAGTCAAATCAGATTAATTGAACTTGTAGGTGTTCAATTAGATAAATGAATCCCATATGTATGCGTGTTTATTAGTTATCTATTGCTGTGTAGCGAATAAACCCAAAACCTAACAGTTTAAAACAACAATAATTAACTCACTATTTCTGGGAAGCAGGAATTGGGTGTGGCAAGCTAAGTGGGTTTGGCTCAGGGCCTGTCATGAAGTCAAGCTGTCAGCCTGAGCTGCTGTTAGTCTACTTTGAAGATTCAACGAGGGGATGACCTGCTTCCAAGCCAGAAACTAAAATTGCTTTCATTTTTATTTTTTTCTTCTAGCTTTATTGATATATAATTGACATGTAACATTGTGTAAGTTGAAGGGGTACAGTGTGATGATTTGATGAACTTATATATTGCAAAATGATTACCACAGTAGGCTTAGTTAACACTTCTATCACCTCACATAATTACCATTTCTTTTTAGTGGTGAGAACATTTAAAATCTAATATTTTAGTAACTTTCAGGTATTCAGTGCAATATTGTTAACTATAATCAGCATGCTTTATAGTAGATCCCCAGAAGTTCAGTAATTTTATAATGGGAAGTTTGTACCTTTTGATCAACATTTCCCCATTTCCCCATCCCCCAGCCTCTGGCAATCACCATTTTAATTTCTGTTTCTAAGAACCCTGCTTTTTCAGATTTCACGTGTAAATGATATCATATAGTGTTTCTTTCTCTGACCTACTTCATTTATCATAATGCCCTCGAGGCCCACCCATGTTGTTGTAAATGGCAGGATTTCCTTCTTTCATATGGCTGAATAATATTCCATTGTGTGTGTGTGTGTGTGTGTATGCCTCACATCTTTATTTACCCATAGGGCACACAAGTTGTTTCCATATCTAGACTATTGTGAGTAATGCTGCAGTGAACATGGAGTGCAGATACTTTTTCAAGATCCTGATTTCCTTTGGACATAAACACAGAAGTGGGATTGCTGGATATATGATAATTCTATTTTAATTTTTTTGAGGAAACCTCCATACTGTTTTCCATAGTGGCTGTACCAATTTATAATCCCACCAACAGTGCACAAGGGTTCCCTTTTCTCCACATCCTCACCAACACTTGTTATCTCCTATCTTTTTGATAATAGCCATTTTAACAAGTGTAAAGTGAAATCCATTATAGTTTTGATTTGCATTCCCTGACAATCAGTGATGTTGAGCATCTTTTCATATACATATTGGCCATTTGGATGTCTTTGGAAAGATGTCTATTCAGACCCTTTACTCAATTTGTAATTGGATTTGCTTTTTTGGCTATTGAGTTGTAGGAGTTCCTTATGTATTTTATATATTAACCCCTTAACAGTTATGTAATTTGCAAATACTTTTTCCTATTCCATAGGTTGCCTTTTCATTTTGTTGATTGTTACTTTTTCTGTGCAGAAGATTTTTCGTTTGGTATAGTCCCACTTACTTTTGTTTTTGTTCCTTGTACTTTTGGTGTCATATCCAAAAAATGTTGCCAAGACCAATATCGAGGAACTTTTTCCTTATGTTTTACTCTGGAACTTTATGGTTTCTGATCTTATGTTTAAGTCTTTAATCCATTTCAAGTTCATTTTTGTGAGTGGCATAGGCATAAGATAGAGGTCTTGTTGATTCTTCTACATGTGATTATACAGTTTTCCCCAGCATCAGTTTTTGAAAAGACTATCAGTCCCAATAGTATATTCTTGACTCATTTGTTATAAATTAATTGATCATCTATGTATGGATTTATTTCTGGGCTCTCAGTTATGTTCTAATGATCTCTGGGTCTGTTTTTATGCCAGTACCATACTGTTCTGATTACTAAAGTTTTGTAATACAGTCTTAAATCAGGAAGTAGTATGGCTCTAGTTTTTTTCTTTCTCAGAATTGCTTTGGCTATTCAGTATTTTTAGTAGTTTCATATGAATTTTAGGATACTTTTTTTGTTATTACTGTGAAAAATGCCATTGGAATTTTGACAGGGATTACATTGAATCTATAGAGGGCTTTGGGTCATATGGACATTTTAACAATACTAATTATTCTGATCCATGAACATAGGATATTTGTGTATTTGATTTCTTTCATCAATGCCTTGTAGTTTTCAGTGTACATAGATCCTTCACTTCCTGGTTAAATTTATTCCTAAGTATTTTGTTGTTTTTGATGCTATTGTGAATGGATTGTTTTCTTTCATTTTCAGATATTTCATTGTTAGTGTATAGAAGCACAACTGATTTCTGTATGTTGATTTTGTTTACTGCAACTTTACTGATGAATTCATTGCTTACTTCTAACAGATTTTTTTGTTGGCGTCTTTAGGATTTTCTACATGTAAGATCATATCACCTGCAAACAAAGACAATTTTACTTCTTCTTTTTAAATTTGGATACTCTATTGTGTTAGCCCCTGCATGGGCTGCTCAGTTGTCTTCATGGCATAGCAGCTGGCTCCTCCTGAGGAAGTGATCTGAAAAAGAGAGAAAGAAAGGAGAGGGAGCCTGAGACTGAGAGGGTATAAGATGAAAGCCTCAATTTTTTATACCCTAATCTGGGAAATGACATGACATCACTTTCTGCTGGATGCTGTTGTTCATATAGACCAACTTTAGTACAATATGAGAAGAACTACACTAGGGTGTGAACATCAGCAGGTGAACCTCACTGGGGGCTGGGTTCCACAGTTTGTATGTGAGCCACGGGTAGCAGGCCATTCTTTGACTTTTTCACTGCAGTCGTTCAATCCTCAATGTTTATTTTTCTTTCATAACTATTTGTTCTTTAGGTCATAAATCTTTTACAAACAGTAGAGTTTAAAAAAAAATTATTTTCTGCACAGGTCACAAACAAGAATTTTGAATTCCTTCACTCTTAAATTTCAAAAAGGCCTCATGGTTTTTCTACAATTTAACCAGTAGATGGAGCACAAAAACCTGACATTTTAATAACTATTTTACATGTAATACTGTCTTACAGCTTTGGAAGGGGCCTTAGCGTTGGCTTGATCCTCTTATCCTACAGATTTAAAAACAGAGTCAGTACCAGAATTCAGGTCTTTGGACTTTCTGCATTCCCCCTACAACACCTGCCTCCACTGGAGTTACTTGATGTTGCTGCTTAAATACATTGAACTCAGTTCATTTCAGCTATTCATTCAGTTCCTATTGTGTTGAATCCATGCAAAGATGAATAAAGCAATCCCTGTTCTAAAGGAGATTACAGTGTAGCTGAACAGGTAGAGAAGTAACTAATAATTTCAATACAATGTACTAAGGACCATGAAACCTTAGGATTTAGGACTGTAATATCTAAGGTTTATGTCATGGATATTCAGATAAGGGGACCAAGGGCAAATTACCTTAATGAATTACCAGGAATTATATAGACAGAGTAGAGTTTGGGTGGTAAAAGGGCATTCCTGGAAGAGAGGGCACATGAGGAAAAATAAAAAGGAGAGAAATAGTCTGGTGTCAATGGGAAACAAAGCAGTTCCACATTTCTTGTGCTCAAAAAAAATTAAGGGTAGAGTCACTCAAGGTCACTGAGTACTGATTATAGTATCACAATTACTGGGATAAATACTAATATATAATCACTTCATAGTGACTTGGTGACTTTTCTTTGTCAGGCAGTCACTTTGTCAGCAAATAGTTTTTGAAAACCTACTATGTGCCAAGCACTGTTCTAGGTTCTTGGATTAACAAAGACAAAATCCCTGCCTTACGTGGAATTTACATAGTAACAGAAATTAAAGCTTAAGAGAAGGTAATAAGTGCTTTGAAGAAAAATAAAGCAAGGTAAAGGAAAGAGCTGCAATTGGGAGGTATCATTTAAAATAAAGTCATTAGGCTAAGCCTTATTGAGAAGCAAAGAGAGTTGTGGTTTATAGACTGAGAAGATTGTAGAAGTCTTTTGATTTCTAACGTGATGAGATAATTGTCACAAGTGGAGCAGAAAGGAGACTATGAATCAGGAATCTCACATTACCATTTATGCAGCGTAGCATACATACACCTGTATGTTACATATACGCACTATAGAGTGAGCTTGTCGATACACTGATAGCCAGATAAGGGCCATAAGTCTGATGATCCTGAGATTCATCTTAATGCTACCAAACCTGCCAGATGCGTGTTTCAGAATTCCATGCACGTGTTTATTTATTGCTCTACTGATTCCTACTTTAGTTTATTCATTTAGGCGAGTTGTTAAGTTCATAGCATTGCACCGGGTGCTCCAATGTGCAGTACTCATGGCAAATAAATGGACTGGCTGTATTTGGATGTACTTTAAGGCAGATTACCAAGAAAAATTCCAGACTTTTTACCTCCTTTACCTAATGAGGATTGTATATCATATCAGTAATGAAAACTGCAAAGAAGAATGTCCTTTTAAACTTTGACCTGTTTGCTTCATATATATTTTTCCAGAAATATTTTATTGCAAAAAGATATTTTGAGACATATATAAAGATATATTGAGCACCTACTTTAGTTTTTCATAGTCTATGAAAAAGATGGAAGGACTTATATGTTCATGCCTTTGAGCAGTTCACAATATAGGGCAGATCAGTAAATAATTATAATAGTGTTTCACATATTCTCTTTCATGTTAAAATTAAATTAATTTTTTTTCCCACTTTCTCTCTCAGCTCCATGAAGGGTAGAAGCTGTGTCTTATTTGTTCATTGCTGTGCTTCTAGTTCTTATTAAATGTGTGGCACAAATATTTAGTGAATGAATAGGGGACTCTTATCTGAATTGTTTTCTTTGTTCATTATCTACATGAAAAACCTCACATGAATCAGTCTGGGGTGGTGTAGGCAAACTGCCTGCGGTATGTACTGTGTATGCTCAGTCACAGATAATGAAGGTGATAACTGTCCCAGTTATTTCAATGCTGTGTTTCTACAGTCATCCAATTTGGGCAGGCGAGGCCTGCTAATTACTTTATACCCAAGTGGAAAATCATTAAAGGACATGCCTTTGCAAAGGCGGGGGTGGAGGATTGAAACGCTGACTTTCAGGGTTCCTCTTTGTCTTATGATTTATGAGTCTTTAACTGCCAATCTCCCTCAATAATGTAAACACACATGGTCCTTCTATGTTGATAAATCAAGTTAATTTTATTTGTGCACTTTATAGTATAATATCCCCTTTGGATACCATCTTATATTGACACCATGGGAATAAATTCGGACACTTGGAGAAGAGTCTGTTTCTTTATAATCTCTGTGGGATTTACTGCTGATGTGCTAATTGGGAAACTGATTTGATTCTTTTTTTTTTTTTGCACCAGAAACACTGCCTCTACATTGAAATGGCAAAAAAAAAAAAAAAAAAAAAAAAAAGAAGTTGAATCATCACGAGCTCCTTTCTTTCTCCATACCATGATTTGGGACTCACAGAGGGATTGAGAGCCAAAAGTGACTTCTCAATTGACTCTTGAGTCACTGACATGGGCTTAAACATGCTTCGCTTTTTAATGTGTTCTTGGGAGTATTACTGCTTGAAGAAGAAATTGGATGATAACAATGGCTTAAAAATACTATCATTTTTTTCTCGTTTCTGGAACCAAAAGATCGACTTTCATCTTACTAATGAAGCCATGAGAAAAGATGTATTTTATTCTTAGGGTTGTCTCCTTTTGCCAAGAAATGCTGCTGGAGGGTTGTGTGAAAGGGGGAAGAGAGAGATATTAAAGGAATATTAGGTTTTTGGGTTATGATCGTGAGTTAACTAGTGAAATACCTTCATTTTACATACTCCTTTCCTTTTCTGTTCAAACAAACACTTTTTATACTAGATTGCTAAGACAAGGCAACAGTAACTTATCAATGCAAAGACTATTCCTCATCCTCTGTCTGCTCTACTGGATGAATGACTTCTGATTTCTCTAAGCAGGTAGACATCCTTTCTAAGTTGCCACACTGGGATAATGATGGACTCAAATATGCTATAAAGTCTTAATAAGAAGAATATCTTTGTATTCTGATTTTCAGGTTCTTGTTTTGGAATGCAAGTTGTTTTTACTCTTTAGATGACTTATAATAATTTTCTTTGTGTGTTCCCTTTAACAGTGGTCAGGCAGTATTTACTTGTACAGTATAACTTTAAAGAGAAAATAACACTATAGAATATTATTTTACCTAGAAAGGATTTTGGAGATTTTCTATTCCAATGTCTCATGTTATGAAAGAGGATTGTCTTAGTCTGCTTGGACTATTATTACAAAATGACATAAACTAGGAGGCTTAAATCATAGACATTTATTTCTCAGTTCTGGAGAAGTCCAAAATGAAGGTGCCAGCTGATTAAGTTTCTGGTGAGAAACCTCTTCTTGGTTTGCAGATGGCTGTCTTGCTGTGTGCTCATATGGCAGAGAAAGTGAGATCTCTCACTCTCTTCCAGTTCTTACAAAGCCACTAATCCCACCATGAGAACCCCACCCTCATGACCTCATCTAAACCTAATTACCTCTAAAAGGTTCCATTTCCAAATTCCAAATGCCATCACAATGCAATGCGGTGGGGGGGTGGGGTGGGGGGGTGGAGGTGGTTTAGGCCTTAACATAATGAATTTTGGGTGGACACAGCATTTACAGCAAGGATCGTGAGGATGAGAGGTCAAATGATGTGTTACAGCTCACATAGCAAGTTAATGGCTGAAATAGAACCAGATGATATAGCTTTTGAGTGTTTTATTATACTGTGGACTTCCCCATTTAAACCCATGGTGGGGGCATGCTAAGTCAATGAGTATCTAATAATCATCCCATCCCCTCATGATAAAATATACATGTTAGTATTCTAATCTTTTGCTTAGATGGAGAAGTATTAGTTGCAGACCTGCTCTTGAAGGTCACTATGATCCCTGCTGTTAGATCTGTAGAAGACATTTTCTATGTTTGGGACCTGTGGACAGTTCCTCCATTCCCCTCACAAGACCCTTTCCCTTAATCATAACAAACTGCAGGAGTGAAGACAGGTATGTCCTGCAGGCAGATGTGTCAGTGAAATTACTAGGTGAAGGAAAATTGGAGAAGTCAGCTTGATTGGCAGTAAGTGCAGCCAGTCAGCTAGGGGCATTAGCTGAGGAAGCATTAAGCCTGGGCTTCACGACTGAACCCTGAGGGGGCTGTTGGAGAGTGAGGGGCCATCTCGGCTGTCCAGCCTCAACTGAGTTCCCTGGTGAATACTGTTCAGTGAGTCGTCTCAGTAATACCACAGTGTGCAGAATAACTGCCCCATTTTTCTGTGAGCCCAATCAACTCACAGGAAAATAGCATTTCGTTGTTTTAGGTCACTGAGTTTTTGAGATAACATGTTATATAGCTAAAGATAACTGAAACACTTAGTTCACAAAAATTGTATGTCGGTCATGTGCATTTACTCTTCCCTGCCTTAGAATCGTCTTTATCTTCATAGATTGGTTCACTTGCTCTTCCAAGTACATGAATAGTCTCACATGACCACACTCCTCCATCATAAGTGCGCAGTTATCCCTCTCCTCTCTTCCCATCACTGCTTAGTGTCTGCAGACAATCAGCCTGGAACCTGGGCACCGCAGTCTATTCCCAAGCACCTTAGTCATTACTGAGTGCAGCGGTCCCATAGAAGCAGGTATCGGCCTTGTTCTTACTCTCTGGTGTGTTCCCCTTTACTGTCTTGGACTGGACAATCCTCCCATTAAACCGGAGTTGATGGCTGGAGTACCAGTTTCCTACCTAGCTGCTGCTAATTCTTTGTCCTTAAGGATGGATCCTGCTGCCAGCCACCAAGAGTCAGAGAGCGACAGAACAGAAGGGCTAGTAAAATGCATGGACGAACTCTTTGAGATGAGTAATAGTGTTGTAAAATAGAAAGAACTGGACTTTGGAATCATACAGACATGACTTATTTTCTAGGCTGCCATTGAACAGCTTGTGATTTTTTGGCAAATTTCCTGGTCTCTTTAAGACTCAGTTTTCTGTGAAAATTTGTGAAATAGGTACTAAGTAAATAAACCGTAGCCATTGTTAGTTTCTATCATATAGTACTGCTTCTGTAACCCCCTTAGTTTTTTCCCTATCTTTCCCTGTGGTGGAAGACGTCTTACTTCTCCCTGCCAACACACGTGCATGTTCCAGCCTAACTCACACCCAAGCCAGCCATGTCTAGATACTTAGGGTTTCCTAAGTAAAACAAGCTACATGATAGTCTACCAAAGAGAGAGTTAAAAGGCCACACTTAATTGATTCCTTTTTAGGTCTTCTGCTGGATTTCCCTTAGACTTGGGCTGATTTTCATCAGACTTCATGCACAGGGGCATGTTCTAATTCGCATGACTGCTCTCCTATTTCTCATTCTTTCTGCTACACATCCTTTGGAACCCTAGTTAGCAGCAGCTTTAATTGGTGGTTGCAAGATAACAATGCTCTGTGATTTTGGGCTGTTTCTAAGTAATGTGCTAATTGCTGTACACTTATCCCTCTATACTATTAAGGGTGTTTGTGTGCATTTGTGGGTGTGGGTGTGATTGTACTTAAAGATTAATCTATTATTTTGACAAACTCAAACTTTAGGGGATAAAAACAAAACAAAATCTACAATTTTATAAGCAGAGCTAACGCAGTTTGACACTGTACTGTATTGTGCAACTTGCTTTAATTGCAGAGTAGAAGACAAAAGACTTTTGGGAGTATTTACTTTATTCTAACTCCAGAATTGTATTCCTGTTAATGTCCTGGATGCCTCCCCTGACTGGGCGTGGTGCAAAAGGAGGAATGCAATATGTAAATACACTGATCAGATCAATGCAAATCATAATACTACATTCTTTTACATGGTCTGAGAGACAGCTGTGTAAAAGTGATTTTAATTTTCATAAGTTTGGGTGAACCTCTTCAGCAGATCCCATCTCTCTGACCCTGTGATTCTAGCTCTGTTATGTTTTACTTTGATTATTTTTTTCTCTTTTGGTTTTTGTGGGACTACAGCTGGTGAAAGTTGGCACTTCAGGCATAAGGGGCTAGTTTTATTTTCTTCTCTTTGTGGCCAGTTGGCTTTGGAATGTTTGTTTCCAATAACTTAGCTACAAAACAACATGAGCAGAGCTTTTCTGAGGTTTTCTGCGTGACCCCAGTGGGGCCTGGTGATGTAATCACTGTCACAAAGATTTTTCTAGGAAAGTATGGATCATCATATTTGGGGAAAGGATTTTTTTCCTAAAAGTTCAACAAATTAATTCAGTTTACCAAAATTGATGCTATCATTTCAGTGTTTAGATCAGGCCCAAACTTCTGGCCACTTGTTTTATATGGAAGAAGTATTAGTACCAGTATAAAATAAAAAATAAAAGTCAACTAGATACTCTCACTTCCCTGGGATCTTAGCAGGACCCACAGAAAGGAGGAAGAGTGGGTGGTGAGAGTCAGAAGAAATCAGAGTGTTGTCCTGAGCTCCCATAAATTAAGTGGAAAGCAAGAGGCTAGAAAAAGAGAAAAATAAACCCCTGAAACAGGTTCATCAAACATTTTTAGTAAAAAGGTAAAAAAAGAAGGAAGGGTTTGGGCAATGTGAAAACATTTTAATGGCAAGGTGCAAGTTTAGTCGTGAAATCGCGTCATCCCTAAACTGAATTTTGGAAATCAAATTGTGTCTCATCTTTCATTCCTAAATGGAGGAACCTGCAGTAATCTCTAGGGAAAAAGAACCCAGACCCCTTTAGGATCAGTCTGGAAGACAGTATTAATAAGGTGAGGTATTTGGGACATATCTATAAAGTTCTTACTCTTTCATTTCCTAGGGGAGGGTAAATTATGAGAGTGGAGATCTTTCTTGTTAAAACTCTGGAAGAATCCCTGGGTGTAATTATTCCTAGAGGTACGAGAACAGATAGAATTGCCTGATTTAGTTTTCAGAGATCAGATGCCTATAGATAATTCAATCTGCTTAAATAAATGTACATTGACACCACCACATTTACCTTCTCATGTACATGTCTGCTTACTTCTCTGCTTGTCACATAGGTAAGAAAAACCCCGAAAGCTCTAATTAGAGCAAATGTTGTCAGTACTTCTCAAAAACAGATTCCTGAGAACCCAAAAGAGAGTTGGAAGGAGTTGAGGGTACAGTGAATATCATTAATTGGTGAAGAAAAAATCAGATACAAAACTAAAAATAAAAACTTTGGAATTCCAACCCCCTTTGAATGTATTTCCTCAACTTCTTCTGAAGCAATCCAGTTTGCTCCACATTTGCTGCCAGTACCAAAGTCCAGGCCAGTGTAATTTCCTCTCTGGATTACTTTGACAATTTCTAATTGAACTCATGTTCTGCCTCTCCCTTACCCAAATCTAGTTTTTACACTGTCGTTATTATCCTTTGACTCAAAACCTTTCAGTGGTTCTACATTGTCTGTTGGATAAAGTCACATTTTCTTGTGTGCCTCACAAGGCAATCGGGACCCTCTGTACTGGTTACTTAGAGTGAGCTCTAGCCTCACTCTCTTATGTATCAAATCTTTTGCATTTATGGCTTTTCTGCCTGGAGTTACCCTTTTATCTCCTTATTTTTCCCTATTTCACCTTTTCCCCCAAAGAAGTTCTTATATATTAGGAAACAAAAGAGTGAATAACCCCCAAAAAACAAGTCAGAGAAACTGGGTCCTCTGGCTAGAGGACTGGCGATGAGAGACTTCTTCCAAAGCCAGTATCAGAGTTATGGTGTCACCAGGAGCTGTTTGTCTTACCTTAGGCAGAAGATCTTCTCACCCAAACATCACACACTTTTTGACCTGATTTCAAAGAAGGGAAGTTTAGAGCAGCTCCGCTGGGCAGGAGAGTTCAGCTACCAGGAGCTTTGGTGACTCCCGGAGGGCTTCCTTTCTCTCATCACTTCATCTGGTTTGGCAGCATCTCAGCGAATCGTTTAGCTTTAGCAATGAGTGTAGACACTTTCTACAGTTTTCCTAAGTCAACTCAAAAGGCCACGCAATATGTAGAATGAGTGGCATAGATGCTTCCCTTTTTTTCACATCTAAAAACAACTTTTTTATAAACCTGAAACTACCCATCACAGCTGAACTGGAGATCAGATCTTGTTCGTCTCTGAGCCCTCCCCTGCCTGAGGCTAATTCTCCCTGCAGGGAGCTGTGTCCTTCGCCGCCTCCTCTGCAGTCTCCTAACCCTTTGCCCATCACCTTCTCAGAGAGCACTCGTCGCCAGCTAGTTGCTGTTCTGTCTGCCTTTCCCAAAGACAGTGAATCATGAAGATGGATCATGATTATTCATCTTCGTGACTCCAAGGAATAACACAAAGTGTTTTATAAATGTTTACTGAGTGGAGGAAACTTGGAGTCTTCTTAAGACCTTATTTATATTTAGAACTATGGAGACCAAATGAGTTGAAGGCTTAAGCTAAAAAAAACCAAACCAAACAACCAGAAATGTGTTTTTCTCATATCTTATTCTTTTCATGGGGAGAAAGGTATCCCCCAAGCACTGCTACACTTACTTAACAGTTTTTTCACCTGTAGATATGGCAATTATGCACTAATAAAAACATCTTAAAGACTATAGTCATGTTTACATACAGTTTCTATTATAAAGAGGTTGAGGCTGTAAAATATCCAATTGGGATAGAATTGTAAGATAATAAGTAATTGAAAACAGGTGCAACCACATTTTGTTGCAGTAAATTTTATCAAATCCCTTTTAGCACTTTCTAATTGACTTCAGAAATGATTTGTGTTCCCAAGAGTTATTCTTCTGTATTTGATAATCTAACAAACTCATTGATTTATTGGTCTATCCATTTTATGTAACTGTTTATAATAATTTGCTGATAATACTCAGTGAAGGGGCTGTGAGTCATGAAAGGTATGAGAAACAATGGAAGGAACAAAAAATATATCTTCTCTCAATAAATTTGCAGTCTGGTTTGAGAGGTAAAATTCAAAGCATTAATCCATTTACATATTTCTTGACAACTGTTACGTGCATAGACATGAGCAGGAGTATGAGATAAAGTATTTTTATTTAAGGAGCTTATGATTGTGAGAAATAAGAGAAATGCAAAACTATCACAGGATGAACAAACTCCACAGAAGCTCATGATCTGAGTGTTTTGAGCAACTTGAGGGAAGATCCACTATGAAGAAGAGCTAGTAGATATTACACCCAGGAGAATTAGCCATCCCCAAACTGAAGACCAAAAAAACAATCAATCTGATAAAGAGTACAAATTAAATACATTTAAAAGGATTAGAAAGATTAAAAAAAATTTTTAAAGTAAGAAAAATATCAGCCCTGCTCAAAAAATTCAAGCAGTTTTAAAGAACCAGATTGAATTTCTAGATACAAAAATGTAATCATTAAAAATAAGTTCAGTGGATGGGGTGAGTAGATTAATGTCAAACGAAATGGGAATCAGAGAACTGAAAGATGAAGTTGGGTAAACTGCCCAGAATGCATTACCGAGAAATAAAAAGATTCTTGAAAATTATGAGAGATGTTAAGATGTAAAGAAGATAAGATAAAGAGATAGAATGAGATATTCCAGAAAAAAATAAAGGATGTAGTGGAGAAAAAGTATTCCAAGAGATAATGGCTGTGGTGTTTTCAGAATTAAAGAAAGGCATGAACTTTCAAATTAAAAAATCATGATGGGTCTCCAGCAACAAAAACAAAATACCAAACATATAAACAAATAAAAAATACAAACCCACACTAGGATACATTATGGTTGGAAAAAAACCACCAAAAAAATACAACCCAAAATCCCTAAAACAAAACCCAGAGGAAAAGAGATTTCTTGCAGGGAGGAATGCAGTGAGGCTGACAAAAGACTGCTCATCAGCAATAATGCTAACAGTGGACATGAGATGAGAATAAAATTATATAAAGTGCTGAGGAAAAGCCATCAATCTATAACTCTAAACCATGTAAACTATCATTCAAGATTCAGAGCAAAATAAACACATTTAATTTTGTTTATGAGAAGGTTTGTTATAGACCTAAAAAATTACTGAAGTTTTTCATTCTTCATTCAGAATGAAATCAATTAAGTGGAATGCAAAGAACCATGTCATGTAAAGAAATTTATAATCAAATAGTCATTCACCAAAATATAATAATGTATAACTAGTGAAAGATTTTTAAAAATGGCACTGAAACAGTAAATGACAATTATATGAAGTCCAGGAGGCAGTGATTGAAATTAAAACAAGAAATAAAATCAGAATATTCCAAGGGCCTTGCATTGCATGAAAAGACGGCATGTGAGATAGATAATGTAACTCAAAACCAATAGTAGTAAAGGAAGATGAAAGAAAATTGGATGAATCCAATAGAAATACTGATTTAATAGAAATAGGACACATAATTTCAAAACAGTGGAAAAAAATGGAAGAAAGTTGGATGAAAGCAATTGAAGTAGTAAATTGAGAAAGTCAAAAGTTAAATAGACAAAACAAAATAGAAAGTTGAAATAAGTCTGAAGAGGTGTATTAACAAATATCCTTGCTGATAATCAGAGATGATCAGATTGAATTAAAAATGAATCATAAATCCTTTGATTAGTAAAAGCTGGACGGTCATTAAAGATGTTGATTGTAAATTAAAAAACAAAACAACCCTCAAACCTCAGAGCTCCTATTTTGAGATGTCATGTCATTTTACGAGGGATAGAAATCTCCCCTACCCCCCCAAAATCATGCGTCAATTTTCAAATCAAAGGTAGATACATTTTTCAAAGATAATATGATAAGCTACAGAGAAAACTTGAAAGAATTTGCAGATTCATTATTATATTATTATAAACATTAAGTGTTTAGGAAGTGATTGGAAGCTCAGTATTCAAATATCAATTTGTATTTTCATACATGTGCATAAACTCAAAGTGTAATAATAAGAAAAAAAAACATTAACAGCAGCAAAAAAAAAAAAAAAAAAAGACAAAAAGGTACCTAGGAGTAAATCTTATATGTTCCAGACCTTCTTAGGAAAATTATAAAGGCTTCTTTAAGAGATATCGAAGAAGACCTAAGTAAATGAAGAGAAACATTGTCTTAGTCTGTTTGGGCTACTGCAGCAGAATAGTCCTGGTAGCTTACCCAGACTAAATAGCTTATAAACAGCAGACATTTATTTCTCACAGTCCTAGAGGCTGGGAGTCCAAGATAAAGGCTCCAGCATGGTTACATTCTGGTGAGGATCCTCTCCCTGGTTCATCATCTCACTGTGTCCTAACATGGTGGAAGGGGCTAAGGATCTCTGTGAGGTCTCTTTTATAAGGCACTAATCCCATGAACTCATGACTTAATCACCAACCAAAGGCCCCACCGACTAATACCATCATATTTGAGGGTTAGGATTTCAACATATGAATTTGTGGGGGAGGGACACAAACTTTCAGACCATAGCATACATCATGTTTATGAGCAGAGATTCAATATCAGAATGAAACTACTTCTTTCCCCTTTAATCTATTAGGTAGAACCATGAGAAGTCATCTTTTTGGTCAAGAACAATGTCAATATGTTTAAATTAATTCATAAGTGCAATTGTAATTCAAATATAAATAGGGTTTTTATGGTATTTCATAAGTTGATTCTACAATTTATATGGAAAGCAAAGGCCCAAGAATAGTCAAGGCAGTGCTGAAGAAATACAACAAGGTAAGAGGACTTGCTCTGTCAGGTGCCATAACTTATACCCAGTAATAGTAATTAGGATAATGTAGCACCGTCTGAGAAAGAGACAATTAACCAATAGGACAGAATAGAGAGCTCCCAAAGAATCCCATACCTATGTCTATATGGAACAGATTTCATCACAGATCCCTGAGCAATGGTGGATTGTTCAATAAATGGTGCTAGGACAATCCACAATTGTGTTAACAGTGAGACGCTGCAGACAAATACTAAGCTGTTCTAATGCAAGAGGAAATGCTGATCTAAGGGAATTATAGGAAGATCTTTCATGGCCATTGATGCACACGTGGCCAATGAGTTTCAATGTTTAAGATCTACCTATCTCCTGGCACAGAAACTGTCCTTTGGTGTCCATATACGGGCCAGGTTGATTCTTTATACCCTTTTTCTGAACCCTCCTTCCTAGACTTCTTGTTTGGGGACTGCAAGCTCTGGGTACAGTTGGAAGGCAGGGATACCTCCAGGTGGCAACACATGTGGAGAGGTTTTGGTAGACTTTCAAGGAATAAAGGTCCTCTGGTTAAAAACACTTAGTTCAGGAGATAGCTCACAATGTCCCGTGGCCATCACATCTCCCCTCCCCTAAACAGAGGTTCACTTGTGGTAGTGAAAATCAGTTGTTTTTTGAAAAGTGAATCTGGTGCAACAAATATCATACTAAAGAATTCCAAAGTCAAATAAAGTATGTTATTATTCATTCTTTTGAAATATTAGATGATAAAGTTGAGTTCATCAAAATAATGTTCTTTGAAATCATAAACCAGCTCACTTACTAAAACTGCTCTTTCTGAGTAACAGTAAAGAATCTGTTACCTATTTAGGTATTGTAAAAGGATGTACAGTTATCCTGAAATACTACATTGTTAGCAATGTAAATGAGTTAGGTAAAAAATAATTTAAAAGCATTTGACAAAAATTAAAATGCACAGCAACATCATGACCGTGGATCTGATGATTGCCAATGAATAGCTTCAAGCAGGAGATGAAAGAAATCTCTCCCTTTCTAAAGAAGAATTTGTGCCAGTTACTCTACCTGCAGCCTGAAGTATCCAATTATCTGGACCATGCATCAGCAATTTAGATTTGAAATTAGTACTCAGAAAATTGTTGTAATTGAGGTAATTAAATCTCAAACTAAATATAATTCTCCAACCAAACAACCCATTGGAGAGCAGGGAGCTGAATTAAGATTTCAAACTCACTACAAATCCCAGAAGTTTACATCCCTCAAATAAATGCATTCCCGTCAAAAGCAAACAAAATAGCCTTTCAACATAATTCCTTTGAGTTTCAAAAAACTTCACCAGAGCCTACTAAGTACTTCACCCTGCAATTCCCCAGCTTTCAGGGAGGTGGCCATTCAGCAGCATGCGGGGACAGATCCTGAGAAAAGCAGAGACTCTTTTCATCTCAGCAGGACAGACGGCTCGTGCTGTAGATTAACCAACCCTCCTTGCCCACACATCTTGAAGAGGGATGTTTTAGCAATTTTTCAGAAGATGTTTTAAATGAAGCAGGTTTCAAATATGTACCTTTTCCTGTGGCCTCTGAGCTTACCATTAGAAAGAGCCATTGTGGTAAAGTCCATATAGGCACATAATGTCCTGAATGTGGTGACCACCAATTATTGATTCAATCCATTTGGGAAAAACATGGAGCCTTAGAAATGGTTATGAAGAGTTATGTTCATCAACATGGCCAAAGTCTGCCACTGCTGAGTACATTACTAATATATCTAGTTATTCAAAAATATTATCAGATTGATTGTTCATGGAGAGAGGAGAGAACTGATGGGTTGAAATTGTGACTGATTCTCAAGATAACAGGGCTAATGGAGGCCCAAATATATTCTTCAAGGGCTGTGTGGGTGGGGTGTACCACATCATGGACAAAGGCCTTACATGGGTGGGACCAAGACAGTGCAGAAGAAATGAGGTGGGTACCTTTTCCATATTTGGAGCATTATAGCCCCTGGAAAATTTTAGGGCAGAGAATTAAGGAAAGAAGGAAAAGCATTTTAGTCAGTGTATTATATGTCTGGACACAGTCTAATTTTTTGGAGTTGTTTCTAAATTTCTCAGAGTCAGGACTGTTTCCTTGAATGTCACCCTGCTTCAGAACTCAGTTACTGGGGGTTCCAAGCACATAGAGCATTCATTCTCTTGATGAGAAACCTGATAGGCCAGTGTAACTTGCTGTGCAAGTCCTCAGGGAAGACATACACAGGCCCACCTCAACAGTAAAGGACAGGGCCACACCCAGTCACCGCACAGCTACGGGGAGTGTTTGACTTGGAGATCATTTGCAAGCCTTTTACCCCATACAGTCAGGAAGTCTCTTAGAGGCCTAGAGAAAGTTGGTAAAGGAGTCAAGTAGTTATTACTCCATGCTTTGCTTTAGCCTAGAAAAATGTTGAGAGTCAAATACCTCAGGCTTAAAGGAGGGGACAGGACCACCCTCACGACCAGGGAAGCCATGACTTGAGCATCAGGCTATAAGGCTTGGATGTCCACCTGTCTCAGGCATCCCTGGAAGGAAGGAGTTAGGCTCTTTCCTAAAGGAATTAGACTAGGCCAGAAAATGAACTTTCGTTTATACTTTGATCAGTAATCCACAAAATACCCAGTCTTCTGGCCTTTGCCCCAGTCACACTAGTATAATTGCTTGTCCTCCACTCAGAAATTTGCTTTTTCCAGTAGGCAAACCCTATAGTAAAAGGTTTTTTTTCTTTTGATCTTACAGTCTATGTTTGACTGACTAATAATTTATAAAATAATATTATGTACTCAATGATTTTTAAATGCCCTTTAAATGCTTAGAAAAATGTTAGCTTTTTAGAATAGATTTTTCCAGTGCATTTCTTAGTACATACTACAATGTTATGTTAACTCAATCATTTAATTGAGACATCCCATTCCTTTACCATATTATATAACAGAGAGCTCATTGTCATTCCATTTGTATCCTGAAATACTATATTATACTAGAAACAAAATTGTGAGCATCTAGAGAGCCATTCTGGGTTAGGAATTACAGTGGATGCCAATGAAGTCAGCCTTGGCTATTAAAATAGCAGATGCAATCATGAAGCTGAAGCTCACCGAGTCCAATGCTGTACTCTGTTTCTTAGTCTTTGGATTCAGAGTAGGTTTTCCTGCATCAGGATGAGGTAAAGGAGAATGAAATAAAACATACGGTTTCTGTAGCAAGAGATTTACGCTAGAATTCCAACTCCTGTCCAGGTGGGAGACAATCCCTGAAAGGAAAACTGTTTTGGGATGAAAAACATTTTCACTGTGAAGCAAAACCTCATCTTACTAATTGAATCTTAGTTTGTGGTTTTTGCTTTACTACTGGATTTTGCCACACTGAAACATTTATTTAAAGCTTCCTGAGAATGGAATACTGGAATTAAGGAAGACAGATATATTTACAATCTATATAGAGTTAACAGTGTTCTTTTTAATGCTCAAGTTGTTGGGCAGGAGGCCAGATCTTTGATTTCTAACTGACTACATTTGACTCTGTAAACCTGTGAGTCTTTTGCATTTGATGTTTAGAATACCTATGAATTCTGTATCATTCATTAGTTTCTATTCTGAAAGGTAAATTCTTCATTCTATTGATTATGTTTTTTGCTTATTTGGTTACAAAAGAAATGATTTCATTCTACTTTTATTTACTGAACCATAATTTAATGAAAAAGAACACAGAAATGGTGTCTTTTCCCCTAGAAGCAAAGTTATTTGATAAAACATCTCTACTAGTTTTTGAGTAAGAAGAGTTTAAGGAAAATTACTGATTCATTTTAATTTTGTTCTGGAGATCATCATTTCTTGGAGTAAATTCTACAATTGATCAAGGGATGAAAATTGAATGAGGAAAAAGATGCATTGAAGATTTATAATGAGATGCTATTGCCATCTTCTAATTTTTTTTCAATGAACCAAGGCAACTGTTTCTCATTAACTGTTACTCCTTATTTCTCCTTAAATTTTTTTCTAGGACTGTCATAAATACAGCAAGCTTCTTCCACAGTCCTGTCCTGGGATTTTGGCGTTCATCTTTGGCAACTGGCTGTTAGTTAATGAACAGATGAAATTATAGGTCGCCAATAACTTGTTTGCTAATGGAAAAATGAACCTAGCAGATAGCCTTGCATACAGTACATGCCCAGGAGAAGGTACCTAGATGAATGAGTCATACAGAATGTTTATTTTAGTGGATATCTTTATGTTTTAGGTTTGTTCTGGCTCAACAGATTTGAAAACTGTTGGAGAAGTGTTTGTTGATACCTCCTTCCTTCCATTCTAAGCAACAAGTTTAAGCACTAATTTCAATACATTACTACCTTGATAAAAATCTTCAGTGAATGTATTCACCTTAAGATAAAATAAAAGTTAATTAATCTTCAAAGCAAAGCTCTCCAAAATCTGACTTCACCTTGTTTATTCAATCAAGTTTATCACTAATGATGGATTTCACTCTGATTTCATTTCCCCCCCTCACTCTAAACAAAATAAAACAAAAAACAACTAAAAAAAGTGCTTCTCATTTCTGAGTCTGAGGTTTTTTTCATTTGACATTCTCTTCCCTATCAAAATTCTACCAACTCTTCAAGTAAGCATTTTTAAAAAATACTTCAAGATGTCTGTCTTGATAATAAGGTTCTGCCAAGGTTCAGAACACCACGAGAATGCCATGCCCCAGAACAGAGCTCTTGCAGGCCCTCGGCAAGCCACCTGGCTTCCCACGGCAGCTGTTAGAGCATCTCCCTATACCCTGTGGTAAAAGCCCATTCTCTCTTGATTCTCATGCCTTCAGGTTATACCATTCTCTTCCCTTTCCTTATTGATGTCATTTACTGATTTCTTAATAATTTTTCTTCCCTTGACAAAGTCTTTGACAATTTTGAGAAAGTATTCACAATTGTCCTCTCTACCTACCTCATGTCCAGTAAGTTGAAAGTTTCAGTGCACATGTAGGATACAAGTTTTAAAATTCTAGTCTTCATTTTCTCCAGTTAATTTAATCTCCACTCTATTGCCATAGCTACTCCATGAATTTTTTCAGTAGATGGATATTTGAAAATCATAATTTTGTATATTTCACTCTGACCCAAATCTCTTGTTCAGGAAGCTCCCTTCATCCCTGTTACCACCAGAGCTGCTCTTAGAAAACACCATCTCTGGATTTCTCCCATTTTCTCTCATCTTCTAGCCTCCTCCAGGGTACTTTACCTTTTTTACTCAGTCTTACTCCAGAAAAAATAGCAGAATAGCATCTGATCTATTTCCCTACAAAGTACCTGTTTCCCTTGTACCCCATCCTCCCACTATACCTGTAGAATTTAGTAACTCAAACCAAAATCAGAGCCACAGTCCTATTTCCTGAGAGCTCTACATGGGTGGTTGAAGGCTTGTAGTTCAAGTCATACATCTACAGTTTGGTCCTCCTCCGTCTTATGTACTGTGCATGTATTTTTTTTTTCATACACCTTTGGTTAGCTTTCTCAGGATTTTCTTCAAATAGATTCGTCAAATGGAATCATGTAATAAGCAGTCTTTTGTGAGTGGCTTCTTTTACTCAGCATAATTTTTTCAAGGTTCATCTATATTGTAGCATGGATCAAAATACTTCATCCCTTTTATACTGCTGAGTAATGGAATGGGTTGCTGAATAAGGAAATGGTGGAATTGTTGGATTATGTATAGTTAACTCTGTTCAATATTTTGAGGAACAGCCAAACTGTTTTCTAAAGTAGCTGCACCATTTTACCATCTCACCAGGAATGTATGAGAGTCCCTAATTCTCCACATCCACACCAATACTTGTAATTGTCTTCTTGATAACAGTGATTCTAATGGCTGTGAAGTGGCATCTCATGATTTTTATTTCCATTTCCTGAACGATTAATGATGTTGGGCATCATTTAATGTGTTTTGGTGGGTTTTTTTTTTTGCCATTTGTGTATCTTAAAGAAATATCTACCCAGGTCTTTTGCCCATTTTAAAATTGGGTTATTTATCTTTTTATTGTTAGATTGTAGACATTCTTTACATATTCTGGGTATATGTCCTTTATTGAATATACAATTTGCAGATATTTTCTCTCACCTATGAATGGTCTTTCTACTTTCTTAATGGTGTTCTTTTAAGTAATAAAGTTTTTAATTTTTTAAAGTCTGTTTTCTGTTGTTGCTTGTGCTTTTGATGTCATATCAAAAAACTTGATTAACTCAAAGTCACAAAAATTTACTCCTTTGTTTTCCTCTAAGAGGTTTACAGTTTTAGCATTTTGGTATATGATATAAACTTGATTGTTTGTTGTGAGATATGGGTCCAAGTTCATTACTTGCATGTGGATATCCAATTGTCCAAGTGCTATTTGTTGAATTCTTTTTCCATTGAATTGTCTTGATACCTTGTTGAAAAATCAATCAATAATTAAGGGTTTATTTGTGGACTCTCGATTCTATTCCATTTATTATAATACTTTCCTATTGCTGTTGTAACAAAGTACCACAAACTTTGTGACTTAAAACACAAGTTTATCTTACAGTTCCAGAGGTTAGAAATTTGAAATGGGCTCAGTGGGCAGAAACCACTGGTTTGCAGAGCTGTGTTCCTTCTGAAGGCTCTAGGGGGGCCTTGCCTTTCCTAGTTTCTAGAGGCTGCGTGTATTCCTTGGCTTGTGGCCCTCTTCTACCTTCAAAGGCAGTAATCGCACTATTCCAACCTCTGCTTCTGACATCACAACTTGTCTCTCATTCTTCTGTTCTCCTCTTTCACATATAATGACCCTTGTGATTACGTTGAGCCTACCTGAGTAATCTAGAATGGTCTCCCCACCACAAGATCCTTAATCACATCTACAAATTCCCTTTTGACCTGTAAAGTACTGTATTCCCAGGTAGCAGGGATTAGGATGTGGATATTTTTTGGAGGCTACTATTCTATCACATACCCTTTTGCCAGTACCATATGTCTAGATTACTGCAGCTGTGTAGAAAGTTTTGGAAAAAGTCTGAGTCTTTCAACTTTGCTTTACTTTCTCAGGATCATTTGGGCTATTCTGATCATTTGTTATTCTGAGTCCCTTGCATGACCATGTGAATTTTAGGATCACCTTGTTAATTCTGAAAAATAGCTACCTGGCATTTTGATGCAGATTTTGCTGACTCTGTAGATACTAAGTCTTCTGATCCATAAATGCAGATTATCTCTCCATTTATTTAAGATTTTCTTTGCTTTCTTCCCACAGTGTGTATACTTTTCAGTGGATTAGACTTGCAGTACTTTGTTAAACTTATTTCTAAATGCTTTGTCTTTTTAGGCTGTGCTAAATGAAGCTGTTTTGTTAACTTCATTTTGGGATTGTTCATTCCTGGCATATGTAAATACAACTGACATATGTATATTGATCTTATATCGTCCAACCTTGCTGAACTTGTTTGTTGGTATAGTTCTCTGTGGGTTCCATAAGATATTTTTACATATAAGATCATGTTATTTGCAAAGTGAAATTATTTTACTTCTTCCTTTTCAATCTGGATGACCTGTAATTTTTTCTCTTGCTCAATTGACTTGGTTAGAACCTCCGTTCCAATATTGAATAGAAGTATTAAGACATCCTTGGACATCCTTGTCATCTTGATCTTAGGAGGATAGGATTCAGTCTTCATCATTAACTATGACATTTGCTCTGGGTTTTTCATAGGTGTCTTATCTGGCTGAAGAAGTTTCTTGAGTGTTTTTATCATGAAAATATTTCTCAAATGCTTTTTCTTCATCTGTTGAGATGATCATGTGATTCTTGTTCTTTATTCTATTAATATGGTGTATTATATTAATTGATTTTCAGAACTAAAACAGTCTTGCATTTCTAGGATAAATCATGCTTGCTCATTATGTATGATCCTTTTTGTATGTTGCTAGATTTAGTTTCCTAGTATATTGAGGATTTTTGCATCTTATAAAATAAGATATATGCCTGTAATTTTATTTCCTTGTGATATCTTTATGTGGTTTTGGTATCAGGCTAATATTGGCCTCATAGAGTGAGCTAGGAAGTGTTCCTTCTTGTATGTTTTGGAGAAGTATGTGAAAGACTTCTATTAATTCTTCTTTAAATGCCTGGTAAAATTCAAAAGTAAAGCCATCTGGTCCTGGAATTTTACTGTACAATGTTTTAAAATTACTGATTAAAATCTTCTTATTGTTAAAGATCTTTTTAATTTAAATTTTCTATTTCTTCTTGAGTCAGGTTTGGTAGTTTTGGGTAGAAAAATTTGGTAGAATTTGGAAGAATTTATTCACTTCATCTGTAATCTAATTTTATGGCATACAGTTTATTCCAAGCCCTTTAAAATTATGTTTTATTTTTACATATTGAAGTACAATTTAAATACAGTCAAGTGCTCATATTTTCAGTTTACAGTTCTATGATTTTTAACAAATGAATTTAACCCAAACCCTTTGAAGATCCAAAACATATTCATCATCCTGGAAATTTTTTTCATGCCTTCTTCTAGCATGTTCCCTTCACTTTGCTGAAGGTAGATACTATTCTGATTTCTATCACCACAGATTAGCTTTGCTTATTTGAATTAAATGTAAATGGATAAAAAAATTGTGTGCTGTTTTTTATCTGGTCTCTTCACCAGCAAAATGTTTTTGAGAATCATCTGTGTTGTTTGTATCAATAGATTGTTTATTTATTTTTTGTTAAGTAGTATTCTATTGTGTATCTGTTTTCCAGTTGACAGACATTTGTGTTTTCTAGTTTTTGGCTAGAATAAACTCCTATATCAGCTATATGTCACCAAAAGTTTTTTTGAGTGATGAATGATTTTATTTGTCTTGGGTAATGGCCTAGGTGTGAAATTGCTGGATTATAGGGCAGATGCATTTTTAACTATAAGAAACTGCTGGCAATCTTTCAAAAGTAGTGCATTTTATACCCCCTACCAGCTAAAGATGAGGATTCATATTGTTCCAAATATTTGCCAACATTTGTCATTGTCAGCCATTTCAGTGTTAACCATTCTAGTGTGTTTCCAGTGATACTGTGTTTTTTTATTTTCCAGATATCTTTTTAGGTATAATTCATATACAGTAAACAGCATGTTTAAAATGCATAATCACTAAGTTTAGACATAGACATATGCTTGTGAAAGCATTACACAATCAAGATAATGAATGTATCTATTATGATGTGCTTTCATAATCCCTCTATCCTGGCCTTCTCTTTCCCCTCTATTCTTAAGGAAACCCCTGATCTGCTTTCCATCACTGTGAATTAGTTTGATGTTCTAGAATTTTATATAAATGGGATCATAAAGTATGTACTCTTCTTTTCTGGCTTCTTTCATTCAGCATAACTATTTTGAGATTCATTTATCAGTGGCTTATTCTTTTTATTGCTGAATGATATTCTATTGCTTAAATATACCACAATTTATTTATACATTTACCTAGTAATGTATGCTTTGATGATTTTCCTTTTTTGGTTATTACAAATAAAACTGCTATGAACATTTATGTAGAAGTCATTGGAGATATGTTTCTATTTCTCTTGGGTAAATACTAAGGCATGGATTGCTGAGCCATACAGTAGGTATACGTTTAATAGTTTAAAAACCTCCTGAACTGTGTTCCCAACTGTACCAGTTTAGGTTCCTACCAGCAGTGCATGAGATTTCCTATTCCTCTATCTCCCTGCCAGTGTTTGGTAAGCTCAGGTTTTTTTTTAACTTTAGACATTCCAAAAAGTGTCTAATTGTGGTTCTAATTTGCATTTCCTAATGACTAATGAAGTTGGATGTCTTTTCTCATGCACTTTGTCATCTATACATATTTTTTTGTTGAAATGTCTGTTCAAATCTCTTGATCATTTTAAACATTGGTCAGTGCTTTTATTATTATTGGTTTTGAGAATTCTTTACATATTCTGCATGTAAGTCCTTTATAAGATACGTGATTTGTAAATACTATCTTGCAATCTTTTCTGCCTTTTAATTCCCTTAACAATTTCTTTTCAAAGAGCAGAAGTTCTAATTAGAAAGTACAACTTCTCAAGCTTGCTTTTGTGGATCATGATTTTGGAGTCATATAAGAAATCTTTGCCAAACTCAAAGTCAAAAGATTTTCTATTATGTTTTTTTAATAAGTTTTATAGTTTAGGTTTTACATTTAAGTTTATGAATTCAAAATTTGAAGATGCAAGGAATGGGTTGAGATACCTTATTTATATTTTTGCATTTGGATATTATTTCAGAATCACTTATTAAAAAGATTATTTTTTTTCTCCACTGGACTGCCTTTGTATCCTTATCAAAAATCAATTGATTATATATGTGTGTAAAATTATGAACCTTATTCTGTTTAATTAGTATATTGGATATCTTTATAATCATATTACACTATCTTCATTACAGTAGCTTAATATTAAATCTTGAAGTCAGTATAAATTTTCCAACTTGAAAAATTGCTTTAAAATTATTTTGCCTCTTTTAAGTCACTGCATCTCAATAAGAACTTTAGAATCAGTTTGTCAGTTTATAATACAATAAAAACTGTGGGGATCTTGATTGCGTTGAGTTTATGAAATTACCTACAGAATTTTTTGTAAGTATACTTTTAATATTCTCTCTTCTAACTAAAAAATTCTGTTTTTAACTGCTTCCCCTTTGCAAAACTTTTTATTTGTAATCACTAAGTCAATTCTATTTCCTTTATTGCCCTATTTGCTTGGACACTGGGCTCCATCTTACTCTCTTTCATCTTTTCCTTAGCTAAGCTCCATCTCCTTCAGTCTAATCCTTTATTTTATTATTCTTTTGCTATTACTCATTATATAAAGAACAAAAACATAAGTCTGTATGAATTTCCCAAAGGATGATATTCTGAGTACAGGAATCTAGGATGGGCCTATAGCTTAGAGGTGTTTTTCTTTATTGTAGTTGGAATCTCAAGAGGACTGTGGGATGTACTCATTTATACTTCAGGGTACATTGCCTTGAAAACCATCTTGGGAGAAAGCAGGGTATAAGTAATAAATAAATAAAATATTCTTCCAGTTACCAGTCTTTGATATGCCAGGTGTGGTTAAGGAACTTCTGATAAATCCTGGATATGGGGCATTAAGGCAGATCTGTTATCTATTACTAAGGCATAGATATAGGAAGCCCATTTTTGGATGGTTTCTTCCCCCTGGGTATCTTGAACTGGGTGTTAAAGAATGGAACATATGTTTTAGATGTAAAAATTCATGAATAAAATGGCCTCTGGGTAAGCCTCGGTATTTAAACATCTGGTCCTCAAATGCAGAAATCTACTTTCTATTCCTGTTGATGTAGGAACCATCACGTAGGTAGCGGGAAATTCCAGGCCACAGCAATAGCCCACTAACTGACCTCATTGTCTTCATCTGTCCTCATATTATCATTTTAATATTTTTATTTTCCTGAAACTCAGATATAGTTGTTTCTAATTTTAAAGGATTAGTATTTGACAGTCTTCTATTTCCTTCAGAAAAGTGTTCAATTACCATCACCTGGCACTAAAAGGCTTTTATCACTTATTTCCTTTCACCCTCTACATCTCCTGTAACTCTGTTGTAAGCAATGTGGCCAGCCTAGGTATTTTCACATCTCTGTATCTTTGCTTCTCCTAATCGTCCTGCCTAGAATCTCTTTTCTTACTTTTGACATTATATGTATCTTTCAGTTCTCAGCTCCACTGTCACCTTCTGTGAAATTTAATCTTGAGTTCCTTCCAAGTCATAATTACTGCCTTTTCTGAATGTTCTAGAGTTGTAACAGCTAGCATTTACTACACACTTACTAAGAGGTGGCTTTATTTATACCATTTTTTTTAGTTAACAGACCCACAGTTGGTAAGTGGCAGAATTCAGTCGCAGTGTTTCTCACTCCAGCACTAATACTTTTATTGTCTGACTCCAGCACCTTGTGTGCCTTTTAATATGGTACAGCTGACTGTATTGCATTTTACTTCACAACGTGTTTGCTTTGAGAGTAATTTTACTCATTCACCATCTGTCCCACAATGCCTTGCAGAATGCCCTTCATCACACCTATTTAATAAATGAAAAATATATTTGACAAATTCTTTCTGGTTATCCCAGGCATCTGTTCAACCTAGCCTAAACAAAAGAGAGAAATATATTTAAAGAAACAGAGAGATCTCAAGAAATTGAAGGGCAAGGAATGAGAAAGGCAAAAAGCATCAGAAAATAAGGTGACCATGGTTTGAATCTCAGGAATAACATGGTTTATTGTTTTGTCTTTTTGAACACTTTCTCTCTCCCTCTCCTTCTCCTTCTCTCTCTTACTTTATGAGAGGAAATGGCTGCTCCATTCACATAGAAACATTTTCTCTATGTTCCACTGCCAAAAATTGACTGGCAGGAATTCTGTGTTCCCAGTTTTGATTGATGGAAGAAATCTGAATAGGGCAGGTGCTCACTCTTGGTCTATGCACCTATCGCCAGGGAACAAGAGGCACTTACTTAAATTGACCCCTTAGTTGTAGAGACAGTTCTCCGGGAGGGGAGGACTTAGGCTGAGAAGCAGACACTCTGAAATAATACTTACTTTAGATAAATGAATGGTCATATCTTAATGAAATAATGTTTTGTTTGCTACATTTACTGTGTTATCTCGGTAAGACTGACCTGTTTGTTGCTTCTTAAGTAAAACTATGGACAAA
Source organism: Smutsia gigantea (assembly GCA_032199065.1). NCBI lineage: Eukaryota > Metazoa > Chordata > Mammalia > Pholidota > Manidae > Smutsia > Smutsia gigantea. The sequence goes on along the minus strand of JAVSCE010011987.1, from coordinate 722,141 downwards.
AAAAGACAATGAATTTGAACATTTCAATTCCATTTAAGATTTGAACATTAAGAGCTCTACTTCTTAAATCTCATTAGCAAGACAACAGTAAAAGCAATGAGATGGCTTTGTTTTGAGAGAAAAGTTGTTCATGTTGCCTATATGTTTGAAAATACTTTGTAGTTGGTGGCTGGGTTTTTTAAAAATTGTGCCGTGTAATCCACGCTCTCAGTGTTAGTAGGTGACTGGATACCATTAGCTACCATGTTGCTTTTTAAGAGGTCTCTAATTTTTCCAAGGAGCATCTAATCCCTTGGAGAAACCCATTTGGATGCAGACGACATAATTCCTTTTCAACATGTTTCTCAAGGTTTTATTGAAAGCTACAGACAATTTTACTTCTCTGACAAGCAGTGAAAAGAAGTTGTCTTTCTCACTGCTCACTTCCTTGGTGGGTTGGTGGTTCCTCACACAGAGGATTCCACCCCCAACTTGAATAAAGCTTCAGATATTTTCCATCCTTTCAGTGGGAACAGCAGCCAGATCTATCACTGCACCGTGAGCCATGCCAAAGGAAAGGATGTGCAGGAGTGGACCACAAATTGCCTCCCAGGACTTCATATCACTGTGTATGAACTGAGTGTTGACAGTGTGTTTGCCTCTCTGTTAAGTGAGGGAGAAGAAACAGTTTCAATTTTCTGTATTCAAGGTCTGAGTCAGTCAGACAGTACCGGGTAGGTTGAAATTCTCTGGTGGCTAGATCTCAGGTATGAGCTGCTTTACTTTCATGGTGTAATTTCTTCTCTTGCAATGGAGAAATTATGTTTAATAGCACTGAAAAGGTACGAAGCTCAGAACGTTTCTGAGAGATGAAAAGTAGTTGCCTAATGAGAAAAAATTAATCTTTCTGTTTTCCTTTTGTCATCTAAATCCTCTCTTCTCACCCTCAAAGCAGTAAACTGGAGTAATTTGGCTTGTTCTGTGTGTGCAGGAGAATAATCCTCAGAAATGAACTCAGATTCATTTTATTTCCCTGGAGATTTGTGGTTCTTCAATATTACTGTGGATTTCTTGCCTATGTGACAGGAGGTGAAACTGGGTGAGAGACAAACTGGGTCTTCATAATATAATCATGCCTTGCAAATGCCAATTATTCTAACTGGATTACCCCTCCTGTTAAGGCCCTTTGCTTTCTTAGACAGCTATGTAGGGAATTCTCTGCAAGTTTTTCCAATCCCATATGACCCAGATGCTCCATGTATAAGAATAAAAATGTGAACAAATCTTGACAAACTTGCAATGACTTAAGATTGTTAGATTACCCTGGTACAGGCCAGCTTAAGAATATGTTGCCCTGAATTTTATGATTGTGATTGATGAATTCAATAAAAGGATTTGATTTTTGATAGGAACTATTTCTTGGAACAAGTATCAGTGAATCATGGAAGAGAACTAATTGCATCTACATGTTATTCTGAATCCGAGAGGATAAATATATATTTGTTTATTATACTGAGTGAGGAAAAAAGAAGAGCGAATTATGGTACAGGAAATAGGAGTCAAAGAGGAAAAAAATTGTTTATTGGCAGATACAGTGAATAAAGGGTTACAGGTAAAAACACGAAGTATTAATTTTGAGTTTTTGTAATAAAAAAAATACTATGACTATCAGATAATATCACATTACTACCAAGCTGTCTTTGTGGCAAACATTTTTTTTCCTTATATCTTGGTGCAAACACCAAAGATAAAATTTCTTTTGTAAACCAACTATGCATCACAAATAGTAAATCAAATGATTCATAAGTCATTTCAGTTGTAATTGATTTTCTTCTATGGCAGTCAAATTTTGGCTGAAATTTTTTGGTTTTTGGTTCAATAGTTGTATATTTCCTGTGCACCCATTATTTGGTGGGCCTGAGCCTGGACCTACAGTATATGTTCATTTTATTACTATGCTGTCCACACTCAACATCTCAATAAACAAAGATATGATTGCACTCCTGATAGAAGGCAGACTTAATTCATAGATTTTAAATATCCATCCTGAATGTAACTCTAATACAAGATCAACCTATTTCAAGCCATTTTCTTGATCCTTTCTATGATAAAAATGTTCTGGCCAGCAGAGCTGTTGTGGGATTTGAGCTTGTTGTAAATTGACTAGTATGGATGTCAATCCAAAGGCCACTCAGTGTAGCAGAGCAGCCCTCGGGATTTGGAACACTTTGGATTCTTCCTCCAAAAGCATGTATAATGAACAGAGTTATTTTGAAAGCATTCCCTGCAGTTCATGCCTTAATTCAGTCATCTGGGAATAGGAAAGCAGATCCCTCTCAATACACCACTAACGTGGATTTCCATGGTATTATGCACAATCTTCTCATTTATTTTTACAGTGGTTTCTGAGCCAAGTTCTGCAGGAGTTGTGGGGAGAAGGAAAGGTTTTAGATGGCTCCAAATTATTGAAGTGACAATTGACGTTTTTTATTTTCTTGTTCTTTAGAAATGAAAACAAACACAGTAAACTATACACCTTAGAGCAGAAGGATGTAATTCTTGGCCTCTTGGCTTATTTTGGCAAAAATCGACTCCTTTGATTCAAGAATGTTTTGTTTGTACCACTAACCTTTAAATTCTATTGTCTATATTCTGAGAATTGCTTCTCTAAGTTCTTACTAACTTACTTCTTTCTTTGAATGAGAAAATTAGAAAAGAAAAAAACTGTAGAGAAGTAAATCACAAGACCTAGCAACATTAATCATGAGAATATTTATCATCCTCTTAGCGTTTCCTTATCATTTTCATAGATGTGACAGCTTCTTATGAATACCCTGGTTTCTTGGAGGAGGTAATTTATTAGAAGGGATTCTGATTTCTGAAGCTTTCTCAGATATACATGCAAGAAATTATTATATGGAAATGAGATTAGTAAACACATGCTGATTTTTGTTTAAAAAAAATCCTGTTAGTGTAAATAAGAAACTCTAGTGATCTAACACTTTTATTTTTATTTGCTCATAGTCTATTTTTATTGGCTCATAGTCTTTCCCACAAATCCTTTTTTTCTTTTTTGTTTTAAATTACTAACTGACCATGGATATTTATTGTGTAGCAGAGGTAAATTGTTGACAGGGTGCATTTGAGACCAAGCAAAACACTCATGGACTACAGTTATTAAAGAGGTGAAAATAATGGTAGGAAACCATTCTCCAAGAAGCCCAAATAAATAAAAATGCCTAAATAATAAAAACCTCATCATAAGAAATTCCTTTCCTTAAACATAATGAAATCCCATCACATTGCTTTCATTGGGACTGTGCTTTAAAGACTAAACAGTATTAATTCCAACCAGCTATTTCCAATATAGAAAGCATCACAAATATTTCTGCTCAGTATATAGTTGAATTAGAGCTATGTCAATGTGTTCTGTGGTATCCAAGAGCGGGGTAAGGCGTAGAAAGGGGCCTATGAATCTCTAACAGGATTGAAAACAGCAAAAGTAAGGGTAAGCTTGTTTCCCAGAAATAATTAACTATGGAGGAAATTTTACTGCTCTAGGATTCCAGATAATTCTTTTTTTTTTAAGACAATATCTGGGAGTTTTGACACAGCAAAGAAATAAAATGTAGGTACAGGGAAAAATCTCTTCTATGGCAAAAGGGAGTGTGAGAAGCTCTTTGGTCATCTGTGTAAAGTAATCCTCTGCTTCCTATGTGCCTTTTCTTGGTCTATAAGCTTTGCAGTGCAGGTCGTGACCTGATTATCAAAATGGCTTCAGTTTAATTTAGGGACCAAAGAATATTCCTTTTAATTTAAAATTTTAATTTCTAATATAAGAATACCTAAAATTTAAAGGTTAATGTAATTACATTTAATTATGGACTAAGATAATTAATGTTTGGCACATAAATCCTAGAACATTAGGTTTCAAGTAGATTCCAAATCAGCTAACAGGAGAATAATGATGATAAGAACAGAGTAAATCAAATTTTATTCTTTTAAGACAATGATTTTGTGCCAGAATAATTGGGGTTTGTCTGAGGCAGTGCTCAGAAAACTGTAAGCCTCCTGATAATAGTAAGGTTAAATATAGAGCATGAGGCCTCAGATGTTTTGACATAATCACTATTATTAAAGAAAAATGGCCACCAAGGAATCACAGTCTACTGCAGCCATTCTGTCCTAGAAGCCCAGGGTAATTTTTATTGAACCAAATAGCTTAAGCTGTTACTACATTCCCCTGCCTCACCTGCTAGAATTCTGGTAGATGTTTAGAAAACTGGATGAAGAAATAAGTGAATGAAACTGTGGCCCTAAAACAAAGGATCTGAAAGAACACAAGGTCCTTCTCCCTAATCCCCAAAATTATTAGAAGTGAATCTTGAGATAGACCACATATATCATTATGAACATAATTTGTATTTTCCATTTCACATGAGTGCACTCATCAATTTAACATTGAAGAGTTTTAAAGCCCTGTTACACTTAAAATGCTTCTTCTAAATATCTCTCCCACAAAATATAGCAAAAATATCTAGGGTCACTTGGAATCTGCAACCCTGAATACCAATAAGAGAGAGAGTGGTTATTATAATTGGTTAAGTGAGTTACCCTGGAGCCTGGATTAAAAAATGACCCAAAGAACACAGAGAGGTATCATGCTTCTATTTTCTGTGTGGTTTCTTTCTTCTTTCTATTTTCCAAGAGATTTATCTTCACTATCTTTCCCTGAACTGCATAATAATTAAACTTTGAAAAGCACAGGTCATATGCCCAGGAGATGCATTCTTCTCCCTTTATTACTGTGGGCTTACTCCAACAAGGGTGCCCGACTGCTTGCTAGCTACAGGTTAAATTTGGTTTATCAAGTGGTTTTAGCATACTAAAAAATAAAGTGAAAGAGGAACCCAGAACTTCATAAAAATGTCACCCAATGGAATTTTTCAGAGAAACATAAAAGGGGGAATTAGAAAAATGAATTTTATTCCAATGTCTAGGGACATTAATTTTACCATCCTCAAAGGAGGAACCCTTATTCCATGTTCAGTCACTCTTGGCTTGGCTGACCACAGGGGAGCAGGTGTTACTCTAGGCTCAAAATTTGGGTTTGATGTTTCTTTAGGAGGTACTCAGTCTTAGGCTGGGGCCCCTAGAAAAGACCTAAATTGACACTTCATTTTTCCCTTTCCAACTTTTCAGTACTAGGCTTGGGTTTGATGTTGCAATTGGTCTTTGGAGGTGAGAAGAGAGAAACATTTTTTTTTTTCTGGAAATTCTCTTAGTCGTAGTCTCTTTATGAAAGGAAGAGTAACTATTTGACATCAAGTTCAAATCACAATAGAACTCTATTGAGTGACTGCTGCAAGCTGACTGCTTTTATGGGTGTGGTATTTGGACGTACCTCTGCCAACATATTTTCATACCTTCACTTGCTGCTGAATAATGAGAAATCAGTAGGTCTGAGTTGAGGCAAAGTCCAGCTGACAGTGTTCAAACATCACTTCAACAATTTCAATGAGGGTAATGATAACTAGTGTTACTTATGGGCTTCTAAATAAACTGGGTCCATCCAGACAATGGAATATTATTCAACACTAAAACGAAATGAACTATCAACCACAAAAAGATGCAGAATGATCTTAAATACATGTTCCTAGAGAGAAGCCAATCTGAAAAGACTACATACTGTATGATTCCTACTATATGACATTCTGGAAAAGACAAAACTTTGTAAAAAGTAAAAAGATCAGTGGTTGTCTGGGGTTAGGGAGTAGAGAGGGATGAAGAGGTGGAGCTTAGAGGATTTTAGGGCAGTGAAAACCCATAGAACATGCAAGAGTGAGCCCTATTCTAAACTGTGGACTTCAGGCAACAATGTGTCAGTGTGGGTTCATTGATTGTAACGAATGTATCACTCTAGTGCAGGATGTCCATAGTGGTAGAGGTCCTGTGAGGGGGTGGGGGACAGGGAGTATGTGGGAACTCTGTACTTTCTGCTCAATTTTGCTCTGAACTTAAACCTTCACTAAAAGATGAAGTTTATTAGTTAAAAAAAGTACTTCCTCTATTAATCTTAACAATCTCCCACTGTACGGTTAAAGCATGTTAGTTTCACTTTCAACAAATTCTGATTGAGTGCCTAATCGCTCTTCTAGGCACTGGGATCATGGCAGTGAACAGCTCTTGCCCCATGGAGTTCAGATAGCTCTGCTGTTGACTACGAACAAGTTTGCTTTAAAATGCAAGCCCAGCTATTTTAATTCCATATGCTGTAATCTTTCTACTACATTTCACGAGTGACCTGTGACTAAGCCTCAGTGGGCAGAACAAAAAGTATGAAGGATACGAGACAAGATGAGAGTTTAGTGGTCAAGCAACAGCATTCCCAATCAAAAAGCATAGAAGAAAGCATCAAGATAGGAGATACTATATCCAGGCGAGGAGGAATCACCGTGAACAGTAGAGATGCCTTTAAAATAGTGTTTTTAAATATGAAATATTGAAAAGTGAAAACATTTTTTTAATGATATGATGGTGGCTTAGAAACACTCTTTTTGTAGATAAATTGCTTTCACAACTACAGAAAAGATTGATTTTTTCAGAAGTATTTTTAGTATTTCCATGGTAGATTTGACCAATATGTGGTTGTTTATAGCTTGGCTGTACAATGGATCTTTTTGCTTTTGAAAATGTGTATTTTTTAATAGACTATCTGGAAAAAGTTTAAAGGGAATGTGTTGATACTTAACTCTATTATAACAAACATTAGATGTGTTTAAAGTTCTTTTGTCAAAATCAGTCTAGATCTCACCAAAGTTATTTTCAAGTTCAGAAATTCATTTCATCAGCATCATTCCTTTATCATCAGGATCTGCCCCTACTTTGGCTAAATTAAATATTTTTCAAAACCACAATTTAATTATTTTTGAATCATCCATTTAAAAAACCCCACCTTAAAAACTGGAATTAAGTTCAGATTAATTATAACAACAACAAAAAAAACCCTTGGCATTTTTTTAGGGTTCCACCCTAGGGTTTTTATAGCATTATAAAATAAACTCCATTTCTGTGCTTGTGATTAAGTAACACTGACTTACAATGTTCAGTGGTAGAAAGAGCTCCTTGGGTTTGAATCGTGACTGCATCACTTTGAGCAAATTGCTTAGTTTGTTTGAAAATTCTGAAATTTCTCTCTAAAACTGGATTAGGAATAACTGCTGTCTCAGGGGTTTATGTGAGTGCATCTACATAAGGCACCTCCCTTGGGCAGGAACATTTATCAGGACACCATTTGTTATTTTTTTATTGCATAAAACTAAGGATAGAATTAGTATTACTTTTGTTCCTATTGACAATAGAGAGATGTTTTGTTTCATGTTTTAGCTTTTTTACAATTTCACTGTAATGGTATTTTTACAGTCCCTCATGTAGGACTTGCTTAGGGATCTCTGACTTCCTTAGAGATCTCAGAGAGAACTCCTTGATTCATAGACTTAGCCTTGAATCTAGGCTGAGTATGTATTTCTGCCTCTTACAGACAATGACTCTCTAGAAGGCTGTTTGCCATGGAGGCAGAAGCAGGAGGGAGGAAAAAATTGAGGAGGTTTAAATGACCAGATTACTTTTTCTGTCTCTCCTGATGTTAGTCATTATTGCTCCATGTTTTAACTTTTTATTCCAAGTCTCATTGCCCATGGCTTGCAGTTCAGTAGCAGAACAAATAGTGATGGGTTAATGGTTATTGTTGTTCTTTTACATAATCTTGCCCTTCCAGCATCTTGCTCAAGGTACTTACAATTTCACTACAATAACCGACACTGACATTTTGTTACTTCACAAAGTTTTAGGCAGATCTCAGGCATTTTCCTTCTTATTTCCACTATCATCTCTCCTCCCTATATGCCACACTGCTTTCAGCATTAACAGCCTTCAACCAGGTAGCTCTTAGCAGCGTTTGGAGTTAAGCATCCTGCTTTTTTTATATTAACCAGATTGCACCATGGACATATTTCAAATTTTTAGCAGTTTTTTTCTAGGCAATGGTTTAATCTTGGTGAGCTTAGTTAGGCGTTCACTTGAACATTCATGTATCTGGAAACAAAAAGTAGGGAACATTCTAAAAACTACACTTGGATTCTTACTGGAGGTATAAGCTACCACGTAAACAGAGGACCAGAACGTTTTTTCTTCAATAGGTGTTAGTTTTCATAATTAATATTCATTTTCTCTCCATATTAAAACAAAATTTTTTAGAAATTTAAAAATATTACAGGGAATTGTAATAACAACCAAGATAATTATTCACTTTCCCCCTGGCAGGAATGTACCATGGTTACGTTGCTGCGTTTCCTTCCCATTAATTTTCTGTTTTAGTGAAAAATCACTTTACCATTTTTATAAAACCGGTATGTGCCCACTCTACAACTCCTGACATTGAAGAAAGAGTATAATTAAAAAGACAGAAAAAAATTCAATCATTCCCACAACCCACAAACATCATTAACATTTAGTAAACATCATTACACATCTTTTTATTCACATAATACAGAAAAGAAATACGGAGAGAGATACTTGTATAAAAATGAGGTCATGGTATTGATTCTATTTCTGACAAAAATTTATGTGTAATCTGAATTGAGTTAAACATAAAATCAAACTGAATTGAAATATAAAGGGTTCATAAAACTTCATATATATGGATAAATGTACACAACATGCATATCTATTTATGTACATATGTAGATGTGCATATCTAGCTATAGCTTCATCACAGAAGCTATTTTTCCTAAAATATCCTGCTAAGGTAAAGAAAGTAGATAATGGAAGAATACGACAGGAGATACAGTGTTCTTAAATTTTTTAAACTCCTTGGTTAAATCTTAGCGATTGATTGATTCCCTGTGGTAAAAGAGCTGGGTGTTAACTGATCCCACAGGCAGTTTCCTTAGTTTTCCTAACTGTCCAAGAGACTTAATAACCATTTGCTTCAGTACCATATTCCCGTGGTATTTTAAAAATAAATTCTATATTTTAAACTTTTAAACTACTACCAGAACTTTGTTAGTCCTGGTTTCTTTATTTTGGATTTTCTTTTAGGTAGATTTATTTGTCAAGTAGTTTTTTGAAAAGCTCATGGATTGTATATTCCTCAAATTCTCTCAAATTTGAGTACAATTGCCTATTTATTGTCTTTATGCTTAATTATCATTTAAACTAAGCACAATATTTTTGGGTCACACTTTCTTTCCCTCAGAATTTTGTAGATATGCTCTATTGTCTCCTGACAGAGAATATTGCTGTGGAAAAGCTTGAGACCAACCTTTTTCCCTTTAAAAGATTTGCTTTAAAGCCTGGATGCTATTTGATCCTGGCCTTTTCTTTGTTGGGAGATTTTGATTACCAATTCATTACCCTTACTAATATATGGTCTATTTATATTTTCTATTTCTTTGTGATTCATTCTTGGTAAGTTTTATGTTTTGAAGAATTTTTCCATTTCTTCTAGAATGTTCAATTTGTTGGTATATAGTTGTTCATAGTAGCCTCTTTTAGTCCTTTAAATTTCTGTGGTATCAGTTGTAATGTCTCTTTTTTATTTATACTTTTGTTGATTTGGGTCCTTTTTTTTTTCTTGGTTAGTCTAGCTAAGGGTTTGCCAATTTTATTTATCTTTTCAAAGAACCAACTCATAATTTAGTTAATCTTTTCTATCACTTTTCTCATCTATTTCATTTATTTCTGCTCTATATTATTTCCTTTCTTCTGCTAATTTTGGCCTTAGCCTGTTCTTTTTCTAGTTCCTTAAAGTATAGGTTTAGATTGTTATTTGGGATCTTTCTTGCTTCCTAATGTAGGCATTTATTGCAATGAATTTCTCTCTTATAACTGCTTTTACCATACCTCACAAGTCCTGGTATATTATGTTTCCATTTTTGTTTGTTTCAAGAAACTTTTATTTTCCCTCATTTAATTTCTTTGATTTATCAGTTGTTCAGGAGAGCATTGTTTATTTTCCAGGTATTCATGAATTTTCCGGTTTTCCTTTTGTTGATTTCTAGTTTCATGCCATTGCAGTCAGAAAAGATACTTGGTATGATTTTAATCTTGAATTTTTTAAGACTTGTGTTGTGGCCTACTATGTACTCTACGTATGAATTAATCCATGTGCTCTGAGAAGAATGTCTGTTCTTTTGTTGCTGGATAGAATATTCTGTGTATGTCTATTAGGTTCACTTGGTTTATAATCTTGTTCAAGTCTTGTGTTTTCTTGTGGATTCACTGTCTGGATGTTCTATCTATTACTGAGAGTCCCCAACGAATATTGTATTACTATTTATTACTCTTTTTAGCTCTGTTCACTTTTGCTTTATATATTTAGGTACTCCAACGTTGGGCACATAATTGTTTACAATTATTATATCTTCTTGATGTATTGACCCTTAGATCATTATACAATGACCTTCTTTGTCTCAGCATTTTTTGGTGGATACAAGTATAACTGTACTGCCTTTTTTTGGTTACCATTTGCCTGAGATGTCTTTTCTGTCCCTTCATTATCAGTCCATGTGTGTGTCTTTAAGGCCAGAGTGAGTCTCCTATAGGTGTATAGCTGGGTCTTTTTTTTTTTTAATCCATTCAGCCATTCTATGTCTTTTAATTGGAGAATTCAATCTGCTTACATTTAAAATATTCATTGATATACTATTGCCATTTTGCCCATTATTTTCTGGTTGTTTTTAAGACCCATTGTTCCTTGTTTCTTATCTTATTTTGTGTTTGATGTCTTTTGGTATCAGTATGCTTTGACTTTATCAGGTCTTTTGTGTAATTACTAAAGAATTTTTCTTGGATAACATGAGGCTTACATAAAATATCTTAAGCTTATAAAACCCTACTTTTAAACTGATAACAACTTACCTCAAGAGAATTGGTAAACTTCTGTTTCTCTTCACCCTGATATTTTAGGCTATTGCTATTACAATTTACATTTTAAAAATATTGTATAAATAATAATGGATTATTGTAGTTATTTTTACTATATTCATTTTTTAACTTTTAAACTAGAGATGTAAATCAATTATGCACTACTATTATTACCATATTGATAAGTCTAGCTATCACTATATATTTACTATTGGCAGTGAGATTTATGTTATCTTTTAATGTTTTTATGATTGTAAATTGCATTCTTTGACCTCCACTCAAAGAACTCCCTTTAGCATTTCTTATAGAGCTGGCCTTGTGGTAATGAGCTCCTTCAGCTTTTGTTTGTTTAGGAAAGTCTTTATCCCACTGTATTCTGAAGGGCAGCCTTGCCAGGCACAGGATTTGTGGATGACAGTTACTTTCTTTCAGTATTTTGAATATATCATCCCATTTTCTCCTGGACTGATACTTTCTGTTGAGAAATCTACCACTAGTCTTATGGGGTTCCCTTGTAGGCAACTTCTCTTTTTTCTCTTGCTGCTTCTAAAATTCCTTCTTTGTGTTTGAATTTTGACAGTTTAATTATAATGTGTCTAATTGTATCTCTATTCTCTTTCAAGCTATATCGGTTCCTTTGGGCCTCATGGATCTGCATGACCATTTCTCTGCCCAGGTTCAGGAAGTTTTCAGCCATTACTGCTTTAAAGATACTTTCTGTCCCTTTCTCGTCTCCTTCTAGAATTCCCATAATGTCAATATTGCTTCTTTTCACTGTGTCCTAGTTCCTATAGGTTCTCTTCATTCTATTTCACTTTTTTCTGCATGGTTGAGTCTCAAATTGAAACTCTCTATTCTTCAGTTTAGTTAATGTACAGGTTCCCTTCCTCCCTCCCTCCCTCCCTTCCTTCCTTTCCTTCCTTCTTTCTTTCTCTGTCTCTCTCTTCTTCTCTCTTCCTTCCTTCCTTCTTTCCTATTTCCTTATTGAACTTATTTTGTTCCATTGTTTTCCCAATTTCATTTACTTGTCTGTTTTCTTATAGTTAACTAAGCTCCCTTAAGAAAATTGTTCTGTCATCTTTGTCTGACAGTTCATAGAACTCCATTTCTGTAGAGTTGTTTATTGGAGCTTTATTAGTATGCTTTGGTGGTATCTTATTTATCTGATTTTTCATGATCTTTGATTCTTATATTGGTATCTACAAGTTTGAGTAATCGGGCCTCTGTCTAGACTTTTCAGGTTTGCTATGGCAGAGACAGTTCTTCACCAGTCCGTTCAGTTTGGGTTTCTGGGTGTGTCTGCTGGTAATAGTCTTGGGCAGTAGGACTGCCATTGTGGTCTATTTTTGGACAAGGCATTTGTTTGAACTCTGAAGATGTGGCTGGGGGAGTATGCCCCTGGCTGAGAACAGTTAAATAGGCCTGCTAGCTTGGTTCCCTGTCCAAGTGAGGCTGTAGGATAAGCTCTATGGCCTGGATTCTCTGGTCAGGTTTAGTGGATTGTCAGTGGTATCTACCATATTCACTAGCAGATGAGGCTGTGAATTAGCTTCCTTGCCCTTGTAAGGGGCCCAGGGCTGGTAGCTTGTGGCCTGGGGACCCAAATCAGGCCAGAGCATGCACTGAATCCCCCAGCCAGGTGAGGCTGTCAGTTTTGCTCCACAGACAGGGAAAGCCACAGGCTTTGCTCTCTTTTTCAGTGCTACTGTACTTCGTGCTGTTGTATGAGCTGTGCAGCTTCCCATGTCTTCTGTTAGGTTCCCTGGTAGAACAGGCTAAAGGCTACATTCAGCCATGTGCAGTGGTACGAATTAGATTCTCTGTCTGGGTACAGCGGGAGAAGAAGCCTTAAAGCCTGTAAAGCTCTTTTGTTTTTGTCTTAACTCAAGCTAACTGATGCCCCAAGTTCCCTGACTAAACAGGGCCACAGGTTTCTTTCTGCAAACTATCAGGCTTGCCTGCCTGCCTCTCAGCTCAATTGCTGCACAGCTTTCAGGAGTCATTGCCAATGTTTCTGGTCAGATGGGGCCAGAGGACACTCCCCACCGCAGGTGAGGCTGTGATTCAGCTCCATGCCTGGGCAAGAGGAGAGGACCCTGCAGGCTTTCAATTTCCCAAAAAGGCTTTCAGGTTGTGAGGTGTCGGGAGCTACCCTCAGCCTGGGATGTTAATAAATCTCCTCGCCTGTGCACAGCATGGGAGTGTTCTACACCCAGTACTGGCTGTGCTGTGGGTATCTCTGCCTGCCAATCTCCTGGCTTAAGCCCAGCTGGGGCTCCACAGTTTCCAGCTGTAACCAGCCCTTCTAGTCAGATGGGGTAAAAAGACACTCTCCACTTGGGCGAAGCTGTGATTCAGCTCCTTGTGTGGACATGGGCAAAACAGGCTCTGGGGCCAGCAAAACTCCTTGTTTGAGGATCCAAATCAGGCCGGTATGCACCCTGCTGAGTTCCCTGGTCAGAGGGCACCCCTTCCTTGGTTCTGCAGATGAGCAGAGGCACTGGTTAGGATTATTACTTGGGTCCTACATGTATAAATTTGGTCTGTCAAGATCTGTGTGCTGGTTGTTGCAAGCCCTTCCCCCATTCTCCATCACAGTCAGATTCCAGGGGTTGAGTCCTGCACATTCCCCTGAAATCTCCATAGTGCAGGATCATGGCTTCTGCAATGCAACCTACAGTGCTGGGGGCCTAGTTGTACCCCGGGTTCCCTTTTTGCACTAGAGGATTGGAAGCTCAGGTGAGAACTCTGTGTGGTGCTGTGCTGGCCTGGGGAGGGGCGCTGTGTAGCTGCTTCTCTTGCTCTTCTAATGCAGGGTGTCTTGGTCTCTGCAGTGCACTGGGATGCTTCAACCTCACCCTCATGTTCTAGGATTTTTAGTGGTGTCTTGTTTTTGAAGAGTTGTTAGTTGTTCTTGTGAGGGGGAGTGAAGTTCAGGAACTATCCTGTGAAGTCAGTTGCTATCTTCCTGGTGTCTCTGCACCTTGGCTGTTGTTTTAAGAAACAAGTTTTGGAGGGTGATTTGTTATGCAGCAAAAGCTGAATGACCAAGCATCTTTTTGTTGTTATTAGGTATGGAGGGAGCGAAATTCCAAAATGGAGCTAAGTTGCTTAGCCAATATTTAGTTGTTTAAGTTTGTTAATTAGGACACTTCTGAATATTAATAAATTCAGCCAAAATTACTTGTTAACCATGTAATACTTTGTAAGCCACATTCCCATCAGATAAATTCAGGGACTACAAACATTTAAAATATTGTGCTAGCCACATTTGTATTCTTTTGAATGAAAGTCCCAGCAATCACAAGTATGCTTCTGGTTTTCCACCCCCCCCCCCCAACTGCAATAGTTCTGGTTTGGTAATCTTGTACTTCCAATTTCATATGGTTAAAAAATATTTGATTAATTAAATACAACTTCTGTATTTTTTTTCTATGCCTATCCTTACCTTTCCCCTATTTTGGAATTTTTCTTTTTTCAGAATGGTATTAGTCATCCACCAAAGGAATTACAATGAATTCATTTTGGTCTGTCAGTATGGGAAATCTCAACACAAATCCTGCAAAGGGCCACAGAAAATAATGGCAAACAAATGCTCAGGAGCAAATAATTATTGAATGCAGAAGAATGTCACGTTTGTTTTCAGCCTCCAGGGCTCAAGATCCTTTCAATGTGTTTTGTTGGAAAATATGTGAAGGCTTTCATGTCACATGGCCTGGAAGGTTGATAATTTTGGCTTTTTCCCAGGCTGACTTATTCATTTGAAAGACAGTCTACAGATACACTTTTAATTTTTGGTGCTGGTATAAAAGGTTAAAAGTCTAGGCAGGTGTCTCCACACTGATCTAGATGGGTCCAAATCCTGAAATTTTACTGCATAAGGGTAAATTCCAAGCTCTTCTGCATGTTTTAGCCCCACCAACTCAAGTCAAAAATCATATTCTCCCCAAATTGGAATATGCACCAGATATTAACAACAGCAATTTTTGATTTAGTGAAAAGAGACCTTGATTTAGAGTCTGAAAATTATGATTTGGATTTGGTTCCACAACCCATTAACTGGGTGACCTTTCGAAGTCTCTAAATTAAACCTCAGTTTTTCTTATCTGTAATGTTAGAGAATGATAGCACACTATTTCCCTCAGGGAATTGTGTAGGTCAGATGAATCATTCTTTGTCTAACTACTTTGTAAATTATAATGCAGTATATAATAAAACCATTATTGCACATCCAGAATCTCTGGAGAAAAATCTTTTGGTTTACAAGGCATCCCTCCCTCTTAATTTTCCTCTTTGGATAATCCTTAGGCATTTTTTCCTTTCATGATGGCTCCAAATGTATATATCTCCACCAAAGACCTATTTTCTGTATTCCAGAACTATTTATCTATCTGATCACAGGTCGGGTTTTCTTGAATACCACTGAGGAACCTCAAACTCAGCAAGTCAAAAAAGGAGCCGATTCTCTCCCTCTGAGACTTCTCCCTGTGTTCTTCATGTTGGTTAAGGACATCGCCACATACCCAGAATGGAAAATTTAGCATCATACATAACACCTTTTTCTCCCTCATCACCTATGTCCAAATAAGTACCATGCCTTGAACTGTACCTCCTTGATAGCATCAGACTCATCCATGTCCTCTATCCCTCTTGCCATAGCCCTGGTTTAGCCCTTCAGTTTCCCACCTGCATCATCACCACAGCATCACAACGTCTTTTGTCATCACCTTGCTTCTTGTCTTCCCTTTCTTGTTTCTCACACTAACCAATGATCTTTGAAAAATACAGCCCAATCATGTAACTGTCTACATGCTTCTGTGGCTTCTTTATTCTATCACATACAACTTAATATGTGAGGGGCATCATGACTTGACCATGGCCCATTCTCTAGCCTTTTCTCACTCACTCCTTGTACAGTGTTCTCCACTCATCTGTAGTTCTTGAACATGCCATGAACTGTTTTTGTTCTGGCTTGAATAACTACTCCCATCCTTCTTACCTGAAAAATTTGTTTCTTAAGTCTCAGATCCAGGTGCCACTTTCCCTAAGAAGCCATTCCTGACCTCCCTTCTTTGTACTTTATGTCTCTGTCATAGCAATAAATCATATTGTATTGCAATTATTAGTTTACTTAAGCACATTAAAAGGCAGAGACCATGCATTATTCATTGGTCATTAGCTATCACTTCCTATACACCGCTGGTGTGTCCACCATTGGTAGCAGATCTCCTTATCTGCTATAGACATAGCATAGTGTCATAGCTAATACTGTTGGATTTGGAGTCACACCACATGAATTTGAGTCTAATCTTTTCAACCCTCTCTTTCCTCATCTGTAGAACAGGAAATAAAATAATGCATCTTTCACAGAATAAAGTGCTATGTCCAGTAAGTGATCAAAAACTATTATTATTATTTCTAATTTTAATTTTTATCAGATAAACTTGGATATCAAACTTACATACGTTAAGTGCATGGTCTGTACGGCATGGATTTTAAGGCAGTCATATTGATGCTTCATCATACTAGTTGATTGCTTCCTGGTTCCTGGGTGTATATGACTGCTAGACAAATTATATTGTAGATAAATTATTACATGTCATTAAAGAACTCCTATTCAGATCCCATGACCATCAAACAACTTATTTCAGGTTTTGGATTACTAAGCAAACAATGCAAAACAATAACAAAACCCAAATATAAACAATTTAATACAAGAAAACAGGAGCTTAGAGGGGGAATTAGAGATCTGAAGATGTGGATCACATTTCCTAAGTAAACCCCATATCAGGACATGTTCGTTCACATGGGCTCATAACACAGCAGCCCCACTAAAAACCAGAAATAAAGGAATCAGGAGGCTAGACTTCAAATTAACTAACCCTTGCTAGCTTAACATGAAACCCAATTGTTCTTCTGGCTCCTTCTTGACATATTTTGATGCTGATTAATTCATTTGTTCACCCCATTATCATAATTGAATACCTATTATGTGTCGGGTCTGTGGTAGGCACAGGCTAGTGATTGTGTGAGTGGGTGGTCTGCTGATTCATACTTCCCTGTGACTAGGCCCATCTTGCTCCCATGCCTCCCCTCGAGGTTCATGTTCCTACGGGTATGATTTAAGGAATAAGAAACACCTAGACAGTCTTCAGTGTCATGGCACAGGGTGCCTGCTTTGCTTTTATTCATGAACTATCAGACTCTCAATCTACAGTAAATCTAGCTGTATCTTCCTCTATATCCTAAATGAACAGTCATCCTGTCCAATGCCAACTTTCAGTAATGGAACAATTGAGAGACCTTGATTAGATTGTTACCATGGGCATGGCTCTCTACTGTCTTATTGTTGAGTTTTCTTTCCTGTTGTACCTTATGCCAAGCAATTGAATGTGTCCCAAGTCACCATCCTGTGGCCTAAACTTTGCTAACCAGCATCAGCTAAATTTTTAAATCCATTTCTCTCAGAAAGCATTGTAAAATGGACATATAAAGCAAGCCAAGCATGTGATTTTAAGTCTTCTAGTAGCACATTAAAAAAATGATAAACAGGTAATTTTATTATTTGATTTAACTAAATAAGCTATTAGAACTTTAACATATAGTCAATATAAAAATTATTTATAAAATATTTTATATATATTTGTCATGCATAGTTTTAGAAATCCATTGTGTACCTTATACTTACAGTACATAAAGATTTAGACTAACCACATTTTAAGAGCTCAATAATTGCATGTGGCTGATGGCTACCATATTGAACAGTGCAACCCTATGGGATCTATCCATCCATCAACCCATCTATTTATAAAACATTTCTTGAACATATACTTTGTGTCCAGCACTCTTGTAAGTTCTTATATTATACAAGTAAGACACATAGCCCTTGTTCTCAAGTAGCTCCACAGTTCATGAAAAACCCAACAAGCACTTTACCTATTTCAGAAATGTGACACTTATGATGACAATGATGTGGTATGTAGAAGGTTCAAAGAGCACACAGAAGAGACCCACCTGGGACAGGAATAGTTCCTGGAGGAGGCAATAGTTGAACTTAATCTGAAGAAATGAGAAGGAGGAAAAGAAAAGAAAAAATTCTCTAAGGGGAGGGAACAGTGTAAACAAAGGCAAGGGGGCATTAGAGAGCTTGACAGCACATGAGGTATATAGCAGATACAAGTGTTTGGACAGGCCTGGGGCTAACAGAGCAGAGGTGGATAAGAGGCATTCCATAAGGGCCTTATATGCCTTTGCAATTCATCCTTAAGAGAAGGCATCATCTCTGTGTAGTGAACAAATATAAATAGTAAAATAAAATGTAGTGTGGTGGTTAAGAAGATTGACTCTGGAGGCACACTGCCTGAGTTTGAACCCAAGGTTTTAAAATAGTTCTATGACCTTGGGCAAATTAGCTGGCATCTGTGTGCATAAATTTTCTCACAGTAGATTGTAGATAATTTCAGTATCTGCATTACAGGGTTGTTGGGAGAATGTAATGAGTGGTGATGTGAAAAATTCTTAGAATGAGTCCCACAGTAGGCTTGATAAGTGGTAGCTATTATAATGAAAGAATTTGAGGTAGTCGGGTAACACAATGAGATTTGCGTTTCATAAATATCACAGTGACACCTGAGGGTGAAGAGTGAGTGCAATAAGGAAATTACTCAAAGGTCTTAGTAAGATTCAGTGAAGGTCTAAACTGGGCACAGAGAGTGGAGATGGCAAGTGTGCCAGTTCTGAAAAGTGTATAGAGAGCGAGAGGGCTTCATGACTGAGCTGATGAAGGTGAGATACAAAAGAGTCAATCATGTATCCCAAGTTTCTGTCTTGGGCACCTGGATGAGTGATGGCACAATTTAACAATATGGGAAATATAGAAAAAGTGGATTAGTGGTGCGCATGGGAGTGGGGGTTGGTGGGGGGTGAAGGTGGACTGTAGGCAGTGGGTTGAAAATGATTGATATAATTAAACAGACTGCATTTGGGCTTGCTAAGGATATTCCAGAGTGAATGTTTAAGAGATGAGCTATATATAGGTCTAACACTCAGGATATATAACTAGTCACTATCTTCTCATTTTCCAAGGATATGTTTAAGGATGTAATTGGTGGTGATAAAGGTTGTAAATTTTGAGGGCAAAATGGACACCTTTTCATAATAATCAGTTAAGCTTCTTGACCTGAGAGATGACAAATTTACATATAATTTAAACAGTTTTATATGTATACCATAGGCAAATCAGATTGTTATAAACAATTCTCTAAAGATCATATATACACACACAAAGCCACAGCTAATTGTAAAATTAATTTTTAAAACAACCGAAGTTTTAGTAATACAAACTAAATTTGTACCAAGGCACCATTAACCATATTCTTTGTCTTCCATGTGAGAAAAGAAATTCTGACATGTTAGAATTGAATTTCAGAGACTTAGACGTGTACCTGGGAGTAGACCTTTTATGGAATACAATAAAAGTTTAAAATATTTTGGGTACCCCCTTGTAATTCATTTTGAGTGGTTCAAAGTTGTTTTGTTCTCCTCTCTCTCTTTTTTCTACATCCCTTAACCAGGGGCCACTAGGAAGGCACCCGTATTTGAACAAGTTAGGTATATCTCTTATTTTCGCAAAGGAGAGTTCACACCATGGAGAGTTGTGGAGCAGTGTCATTAAGTGGGCACTAGAAAAGTCTTAGACTATCTGAGATTTGTTTAAGTGATTTGGGGGATGATTCAGGACATTGGGCTTATTCTGGATGGCGTGTTTTCATGAAGAAGGGACAATGCCATGACTGGGTCTCCTCATAAATTTTCTCCAGAAGTATAGATGAGAGCAAGCCTGACACCATGATTGATGAAGATGTAACAGTCATCCATATTGTCCAGACTACGGGAATGTTTACTCATTCTCCTGGTTGAGACAATGTTGTATTTTTCTCAAGAATATACATCATTATTAAGAGGTCTTGTCTTTGTCTTGATGTATCATTGTCACAGTGTAGCCTTATTTCATGATGATGCTTTGTGAAATTATTTATGCCCAGTAGAACATCAAGGGCATGTTGTGAGGGCCAGGTCTGCCCACAGCAACACAGAGGCCTAGCTGACACACCAGACCAACTCCTGGACCTCAGGGGCTGCCGGTCTCTTATTCATGTAGTGACCACCCAACCCCAGGCCTGAAAAGGATATACTAGGACGTCAAACAGGCATTAGATGAGGCACAAAGGAAAGCAAAAAAAGGAAGTGACTTCAATTACAGTCTGGTATAAATTAACACATCTGACTTTGCCAATAGCCCAGCCAATTTCACCAAAAGAAGAGACTTTGTTGTGTATTTGGGATAAAAGTCATCTATGCTTAAGAACAGTATTCCTTTGACTTTAAGAAAAATAAAGAAACAGAGACCAAATTATAGACAGAGGAAGAGGGACAAGGAACAGGAGAGAATTTATATAGGAACCTGAGGCTGGGAAAGATTCAAAGAAACTAAACTGGTCATATAAAGACCAGATTTTACCACAGAAATTAAGAAGTCCTGTGTAATTCTCATCTATACATATCTTTTACCACAAAACAAAAATACCTGTAGAGTATTTCATTCCTAAAACTTGGAATTTGGACTCAATAATCAGATAAGACACTTTTTCTACATGTTTAAACATTTGTATTTGTCCATTCCACCATGCGTTTTTGTATTAATTCATTCCACAAAGGAGTTACCGATGACACACAACATACTAAGTTGAGCAAATATTGAATGATGCAGTCAAATGTGATTCCTTCCCTTTCAGAGCTTACATTTAATATGAAAGGCACATATTTTAAAAGGAATTAGAGAAACATTAAAGAAAAGATTACATGCTAGAGTGGGCTGTTGTTTTCTTTCTACATTGCAATATTGGAGAAGTAAGAAAAATGAGAGACATGTGAATGGATTTGGGAAAATAAATACCCATATTAAAAATTATGAAAAACTCCTAAGGAGAGAAAATTCATTTGTGAATTGTAGTGGGAAGAAAACTGCAGACCAGGGCAGGGGACAGAATGCCACAGTCAGGGAAATGGTTTAGATATGGCCATATGACTGGTCTCTTTCCTCATTCCACCATGTTCAGCAGGGCAATACCAGGAAGCCAGAGACTCCCAGGAGAGAGGAGTAGATAATAATGGATGATACCAGCCACCTTCCCATTCCCCACACACTCACACCTATACACCCAGGCTAAAAGATCATGATAAAACATAAAGATAAAAAGCACAGGTCGTAATCTAGTACCTTCTCTTCATACATGTAATAATGATTGTAAGCATGTGCAGATGCAGGAGATTAGATAGAAGTGGAAGTTATGACCAAGAAGTATTTTCCTCTTAGTTAATTTTATGTATAACTAGAATACATTTTTATCATATACTAGAGATCCCTCATCCCTCCTTCAGGCTATCCGTTGTTAAGTGTGGGATGTGCTTTTCTTTTTTTTTTTTAGATTCAGATTCAAGTCATTCAGCAAATTCAGGAAATATCTATGTAAACTAATGCCAGAGAAGTGGATCCCTGGACACTGGGGCTCTGTTAGAGCCATTTATAGGGGAAAATCCCCAGACCTAACTGAAGGGGTTCATTTAGCAGATGTGCATCTGGCAAGCACTAAGGCAGCAAAGAAGAGAAAAGTAGTACATTGAGACAAAGGGCAGATGTAGGTTGAGTTTGAGAGCTAGAGAAACCAATGGATAAAGATATTGAATAGGGGGGCTTATAGTAAGCCAGAGAAATGGAAAGATGAAGCAAAAGGTTTGTGATAGATTTTGTTATTGTCCCAAATTTGCTGCCCTTTTTTGTGTGAAGATTATATTTCCTCTGCTTAGCAGACATCAAGTTTGGCTTTGTGACTTACTTTGACCAAAGAAAAATGAACAACACTGAGTTATGCCATTTCAAGTAGAAGCTTTAAGAACCATTGCAGAATTACATTTAAGGTTATTACATATGACAACCCATTCACTGAAGAAATACATTTTATGTAATTACCATAACACATATATACTCAGCTTTTGATCAAGTATGTACATGGTGATTGTATGACTATTTCAGTGATGCTTCTCAAAAACAGAAACAGACACACAGGTTTCTAGATTAAATGCATGGTTTATTGTACATTTTGACACTGACACTGACTTTCATATAAAGCAGGGCATTGTTCATTTAATTGCTGAAGGATAAGGCCAACTGGTAGAGAATGGGAATTGACCTCTGCAGAGTGGCGGAATAATTGGTTATGGTAGTAGAGCTATCATAATGAATGGAGAGAGGCTTTCTGAATACGAAAACATGCATTTTAGCAAACTTGTGTGGTAGGCAGAAGAGTGCCCAGCCCCCCAAAGATGTCCACATCCTAACCTCCAGAACCTGGGAAAATGTTAGGTTACATGGCAAAGGAAATTCAGATGTAGATGGAATTAAATTTGCTAATCAACTGACTTTGAAATGAGGAGAGTATCTTGAATTTTCCAGGTGAGCTCAATCTAAACTAGATAAACCAGATAAGGCAAAGCAGTGTTCTCCTCTAGGGCCTCCGGAAGGATTGAAGCTCTGCTGATCCCTTGACTGTAGCCCACTGAGACCTTTGCAACAAATGGTGCTGAAAAAATTAGATATACACATGCAAACAAACAAGCTTTAATCTTTAATTAACAAAATGAATCATAGATCTAAACATCAAACTAAAACCGTAAGTCTTCGAGCAGAACACAGAGGAGAAAATGTCTGTGACCTTGAGTTTGGAAAAGATTTCTTAGATATGAAACAAAAAGCACAATCCATAAAATAAAAATGTATATAAATTAGGCTCCATTGAAATTTAAAACATTTACTCTTTTAAAGAATGTGCTAAAAGAATGAAAAGACAATTCATATTCTCCAAGAAAATATTTACAAACTTCATATCTGATGAAGGCCTTGTGTACAGAATACATAAAGAACTCTCAAAATTTAATAATTATGAAACAAACAACCCAATAAAATCTTTGTGAAATCTTTGAACAGACATGTCACCAAAAGAAATTGGTAAGTGGACACATGAAAATATGCTAAATAGGAAAATTCAGATTAAAAACGCAGTGTGATATTACTACTCATCTAGTAGAGTGGTTCAAACTAAATGACTGACCACAGCAAGTGTTGGCAAGGCTGAGGAGGAGCTGGAATTCCACATATTGTCAGGAATTTAAATGGTAAACCAATTTTGTAAAGTGATTTGACAGTTTCCTAAAAAGTTAAACCTACAGTTACCATACTCATTCTATTCCTAGATATTCAGATATTCACTGAACATTGGATAAAACCCAAATGTTCAGTGAAAAGGGTTTGAATAAACACACTGTGCTATGTCCATACAATGGATACTGCCTAGCAATAATGAGGAATGAACTATTGGTACACATGCAACTTGGGTGAATTTCCAAGTAATTATGCTGAGAAACAAGCCAGACAAAAGGAGTTAAGTACTACATGATCCCATTTACAAAACACTTTAGGAAATGAAAGATAATCTACAGTGACAGAAAGCAGATCAGTGTTTGTCTGGGGACTGAAGAAAAGAGGAAGCAGAGAACAGAGAAGGGAAGGGAGGGATTTCAAAGAGGCAAGAATAAACTTTTGGGGGTGACGGATATGTTCACTATATTGACTGTAGTGATGGTTGCCCAGGTGAATGCCTGTGTCATAAACTTTTCAAACTTTTTGTATGTTTACCTTATTTTATGTCAATAGTGCACCAGCAATGAAAGAAATGACACTGCCCTTTATTATTTCTTGCATTGTGGTAGAGGATAAGACCATTTCAGAGTATAAAAAAATCTAGTTTCAGTTAAACTTTAGATTCCACAGCACAAATCCTCATTTAACTAGGTTGTGAGACTAACAGGAGATAAGAAGAAGTCTCTAAAGACAAATACACTCACATTCATACATACACGTATTTTTTGGGAACCACTTCTTCCTTTTTCTGCATATCCACATAACCATTTCATGTGAGAATCTGCCAACAATTCACATGAAGTTTTAGTTTTGAGATCCACTATTTAAGAATTTTAAAGTAGTCATCTTATTTAGCATACCATTAATGTTTTATGGATTGTTGGAATCTTGAAGTAGCAATTTTCCCTGGTAAGGTGAATTTCATTCTCCATAGGGTGAAGTCTTTGTTGGGTCCTGTACTTAAATCTATTTCTTTTTTGCAAACTTGATAGCATATTTCATTCATATCTGTCTTTGCTGTCAAATTAGGTAGCAGTTTTATTTTCGGTTTATTAATTTTCAGGATGGTTTGCAATTCATGAAGCCCCCCAAAAAGGTTTGTGTGTGTGTGTATTGCATTTTTCAGTGCATGATCTCTGGTAGATCCCTTTCAAAGACTTCATGTTTCAAATGTGCTGCAGGGGCTCAGTGATGACTGATTCCTCCCAAGTCCATATGTGCCTTACACAATAATAGCATGTCTTGCATCCTAACCTTCTGTTCATAAGTCTCTCTGTCCTCTCTCCCTCCTTATGCTCTCACTCTCTGCTTACTTTAAATCATAGCTACATGTTATGTTAATTGTTTTTCTAAAAGGAAGTCTAAACAAAATATACTTTATTATCATATGGGAGGTTGGTTCCTCTAAGTACTGATATCTCAGTTTATTATTTGCCCTAGTTGTATATTAGTGTTTTATTACAGCAAATTGTATACTTTGGTTTTTGTTATGGCCTCATAGCAAGTGACTGAAGAATATTTAGAATTATGTCACAGACTTGAACTCTTAGAAATGGGCTTCATTTTCTAGTTCATCAGAGAGATAATTGTTATGAGACAATGCAATGTAAAGTCCTGACAGCTGGGCTTTCAACTTTAGCTTTTTTGGATTAAAAAAATGACATTTAATAGAAAGTATTGTTGCTTTTCCTTATATCCTTCTCAAACACAGTCCTAATCCTAAAACATTAGGTGGGGATTAGATAGCTACAAATGCCCAGCTGTTTTTGGCACTTGAGCTGGAAAGGGCCATCATACAAATGCTGACATAATAGGTAACTCCACAAACATGGGCTTCATCCAAGATCCTAACTCATTAATAAAATGCAACAGTTTCAAAGTAAACCAGCAGAAGATAGTCTACGGATTTATATAAGACTCTTGTTTGTTTTTTATTAAAATTATAAAGTTTTCAAAAGGCTGCTTATTACAAAATTAACCATCTGTGACACATTGTTACATATAATTTGCCCCTAGTGAAGAGTGAAAAAAAAAATACCTGGAATATTCATAAACATGGAAGCATCACCAGCAGAGTAGTTTTAAGAGTCTGATTGACAGCCTGGTTAAATGGACACTTTACTTGATTCCATGTTTTATAAGCAGGTTCTCTAAACCCTTAATATGTTTCTCAGTTCTAAAATGGAGACATAACAGTAAATCACTCTCATAGAGTTGTTTTTCGTATCAAATGAGATTATGTGGGTGAACTAATTGGAAGAGTGACTGATATCTAAATGTTAGTTATTCTTTTATAGAGAAATGATTGACATACTAGCTTCAGGTATGTATCTAACGATTTGGTATTTGTATACATTACAAAATGATCACCATAATAAGTCAACATGCATCACCACACAGTTACAATATTTTTTCCTTGTGATGCAAACCTTTAAGATCTCTCTTAGCAACTTTAAAATATACAATGGAATATTATAAATGGTAGTCACTATGCTGTACATAATAGGACTTCTTTATTTTATAACTAGAAGTCTGTACCTTTGACCCCTTTCACTCACTTTGCCCACCACTCACTCCTATTCCTTGCCTCTGGCAACCACCAATCTATTCTCTGTGTCTATGAGTTTGTTTGTTTTAAGATTCTACATATAACTGAGATCATATGGTATTTGTCTTTCTGTCAGTTATTATTATTATTAAGAAAATGGATTTTTTACTGTCTATATATCCATACAGAAAAGTATATAAATCACATGTGCAGCTGGATGAATCATCCCAAAATGAATTTGAGGTGTACATTTTCAGTCCCATTCCCAAATACCTTTTAGTCCTTTACTTTTGTTTTTCTTCCTTCTTTCCTTCCTGCTTTTAACTTATATTATTTTGTTACATTTTATTTGAGCTGTCTCATTTTTTTTCTGGAACAAGAAAGGTAAGAATAAATACCCGAATAGATGAATGGATGGATACACAGTTCTCTGACATACCAGGACACTGCTACCTATCTTCAGTCCTGAGGACCATGACTCTGTCCTGGATGTTAGGACATGCCTCCCAGGAGAGATGGGGTGGGAGGATCAGAGAAGGGGGAGAGCCCAGGGGTCCTCTCTATTTGGTCCTGGTGCCAGTTCCCTCCTCGTCACTTGTCATCTAAGTCCCTATCCATACTGTTAACCACTTGTTAATTCACACCTTTGTTCCACATTCCCACTTGTAACAAGCACCATCACTGCACTCCTGTCCTCAAAGTCCATTTCAGAGGGAAATGGCCAATGCCAAGAGGATAGTTTGTCACTAAGGATTCAGGTGATGGCTGTGATCATGGAACCTAGGTTCATACTATCATTTTGTATGTTTTTTCCCCTCAGAGCAATAATACCTTCATCTATTAGGAGGGACAGCTATTTCAGCTTATTTCTTATGCAAAGGTTGACCAATGGGCAATCTTAAAGAGTAACATGTTGCTTTTCTGAAGAACATAAACTAATAGTCACAAAACGTGGGGTAAAACAGAATGCAGGATTCTAATCCCAAATTTGACTGAGACTTCTGAAACTTGGTTTCCTTTTTTAGGAAAGTACAGATTTAAACTGGATGAAGTCTAGGGTCCTTTCCAGTGTCTGTCCTCTCTGTGCACTTTCCAAAAGTCTACGTTTTTATGTTAGTAACAGTGTGAGTATCCTGACCACTCTGGGGTGGCAACATGTTTCTAGGTAATAGCACATTTACAGGCAATTGTTCAAGAAAATAGAGAAACTGAATTCCTTCTTATAATGATTTAATTTGGAAAACTTTACTGGACTCATTTCTTTTTTGACAAGTCCTTCAAAGAGCAGGTGGGATTGAGAGCCAAAGCCCCCCATGAACATTGCTCTGAGAATGCCTGACTTTCTGAACTGTAGACACTATGGCTTTTGAAAATATGGAATTGAAAAAATGGCCTAAAAACACAAGTGGATTTGGAGTTCTTCAAAGCAAATGAGGCCTAATTACAGATGCCTCATCTCTGGCAAACTGTCTGCAGGGACTGCAATTTGAAATACTCTCTTCAGGTCTTACTATGGACTGGAGTCCCTGAAAGCTCCAGGCACAGTGAAATCACTCTGGAGATGAGGGGACGGGCCAGTACTGGGCGGCAAACAACTGGATCCCACCCAACCTACTCCTGTTCTGCAAAAGCTACTCACCGCCTCCCCAGCCTAAGGATACTCAGGCCCAATTTAAGACTCGCAAAACCATTCCCGTCCCTGTAGCCTCTTTCCTTCTGCAGGCCTTGGGCTTTACTTGAAATTCCTGTCCACACTCCCTTCAGCTTCCGAAGAGGAGCCTTTTCCTGTTCAAGATCTTTTACCTTCTTTGACTCCAGATCATGGGGGCCACCATCTTTTTTCCTTTACGCACCAGTGTTGTGGGAGAAGGCCAGAACGAAGAGCTCATTTAGCATCTATTAAACAACTATTTGGGCTGGACATTGTGTGGTGGACCATGCAAGGAGTCAAGAGGGTCTAAAATGAGTCAGGGTGCATGCAAATATGAACCATGTACAAATTTTGCCCCCACCTTCCTCCTGTCTTTCCTTCCTTCAGTTATTATTATTTTTAATGCAGATTCTTTCGCAACTATTCTTACTTTGTTTTCTACAATTCAGTGAGGTAGGTTAAGAATAAGTTAAAAAGAAATTGATCAATGTAAGAATTTTATCTATGATACAAATATGTTTCTGTGTTCTTATGTTCAGATGAAGATTTATGAGTTTCTGTCATAGAGGGAGGATATATTCAGTCTCGGGGGACAGAAAGCTCACAGAGGTACAGCACAATTCAGGCTTGCTCTAACTTCTTTCTTATTCTGTGACCTCTCCATGGGCTCCCATCAGTAAAATGAGGGAGCTGGGTTAAACATTCCTTTCCAAAACCATGAAGCCAGTTGCTTCAAAAGGATTTTTCTGGTGGCCTTCTCTTCATTGTAGAGTGAGTTTTCCGTGGGGCAATTTGTTCTCTTTCTTTTACTTTCCTAGTTTAGTTGGAAGATGATCTCTCTGCTCATCTCATCTCTGATAATGGTCTCTGTATTGATTTTAGCCCTTCTGCCCCAGAAATGTGTATGTTTAATCCCCTTAATTACTCAATCTCTTGGTTTAAGTTTGTAAAACCTCATTCTCTGGCCAACACTGTGTTCAGTCTTCCTTTCATTTTGTTTTTCTATATTTCATTTTGTTTTTCTATGTCTCATTTTGTTTTTCCTGCTTATACAATCCTGATGTATATCTTGAAGAAAGCACAGAGGACATTTTCAGAGTTTGTGCGGAGATCACAGGGATTTAAACAATAGATTTATTTGCAGTCTGGGATCTGTTTTCTTCCTCGGATATTATAATCCACCTTCCAGATTCCCTAGTCTCTTAATCTTGAAGTACATTTTCAGCCTTCTTTTTCCTTCAGAATTGGAGTATGACACCACCTGGCTTCTCCCTTACTGCCCTGACTTCCTCACTTCTCTGTGTACTGGCATTTGAATGGTCTCCTGCTTCTACCTGGAAATTGGTAAGGGATTCAAGGTGGGAACCACACTGACATGCAAAAGAGTAAATCCATTTTTTTTTCTTTTGTAAGCATTAATTTTTCCCATATGGTTTCATCTTTATTATGTTAGATTCCAAAGTGTGTGTGTTGGGGGAGTGGACCCAATTCCAAAGTGTGTGTGTTGGGGGAGTGGGGTGGGGCATTTCCCCCCACACAGGACACCAAGCAGTTCTCTAACACCAGCAGGGGGTCTGAGAATTCAACTCAATTCTGACACTGTCTGCCAGGAGACAGGACCAGATTCCACAGGGTAAGAGTTCAGTCCTACAAGACTAACCACCCCACCCCACCCCTCTAGATGCCAGTCACCAGCCCCAGGCTCTTACCTGTGCATTAATTCTTTACGAAGGAAGATAGAAAGGCAGAAGGGGTTGGGAATGGATATTCAGTGAGCCAACTTGCTATGGTATGAATTTTGTGTCCCCCGAAATTCATGTGTTGCAATCCTAATTCTCAATGTGATATTATTAGGTGGAGCCTTTGGAAGGTACTTAATGAGATTAGTGCCCTTGTAAGAGACGCTCCAGAGACCCCTCACCTCTCACCATGTGAGGATACAGTGAGAAGTCTGCAACCAGAAGAGAGGCCTCAGCTGATCAAGCAGACACCCTAACCTCCAGAACTGTGTCCTAGCTTCCAGAACTGTGGTTTATAGCTACTCATTGTCCGGTATTTTGTTTCAGCAGTCTGAATGGGCTAAGACAGCATCCAGAAATGTCTGTTGCAAGCATTCTGCATGAAAATCCACTGCTCTCCCAGCTGTTTGGGGCATGAGCTTCGGTCTGGACAGAGGGGCCTCCTACATCAGTTCAGTCTGTCACCTTGGGTTTTCTGTAAATGAGTGAATGACAAGACAAATATATTTTATCCTGTTTGCTCTCATTAATGCTGAGCAGAAATGGTTATGCTATCTAGACATTATGCTATTTCAAAGACAACTCACTTCAATGTCATTCCAGAAGACTAATTATAAACATTTGATAAATAAGATCTTTGGCAAATTTTTCTAAATAAAGATTATGTTTAAAATCTCAAATCAAGGACAAGATTGGAGGCAAAGGCTATTTGACTGTTTTGATTTAATTAATAAAAGTATTACCTTGTTTTAACTGCAATATTCAGATATTTATCATTGCTGTAGTTCATCCCTGGGCCACCATTACTGATGAGCAATTCCTTTTAAGTATGATTTTTATCTGGAATAGACATAAGTACTGTAAAAGGCAAGGGTGGTACACCATTTTATTGCAGGAATGTTCATCTATCAAGCCTCAAGTTAAAAATGACAGCAGTAATTGGAAGTTCTTTTCTGAAAGCATTTTAGCTTTAATTCTATCACTAATGAAAAATAACCCCACTCATTTGTTTACTTATCCTAATTAGCTCCATGTACCTGTTCAAATATAGATCAGAAATACTTCAGTTCACTTACTTAAAAAATATCTGTAGTTAGTTTATTAGGATGTCTTTGAGAAAGAACTTTTCCACCCCTAGCACTGGGTCCACGTGGAGGATAATTACTGTTGATTGGTATTACCATCTGTACTTCCACTGATGATTCTTTTGTCTGTTTTGTTCACTCCTGTAGTCTCAGTTTTTAAAACATTAGTTTTTAGTCAATGAATATTTATTCAATGAATGACAAATGAATGACTTTTATGAATAGGAAATTAGAAAAGAGGTGACAGCCTGGGGTGACTGGAGGGGAATCTCAGCCCTGGACACAAGAAGTAGTTAGAGGGCTGGAAAGTATCCAGCTCTTTAGGAAGAAGGGCAAATTTGCAGATTCATGAAAAGTGAAGCAAGGCAAATTGGAAATGGAGGTTAAAACTAGAGAGGGAGTCATGGACTGTATTACAGGAAGAAAAGAGCCTGAGGTACATGCACATTTGCATATGAAGGAAAGGAAAATAGGAGTGAGGGGAACGAATCTTTGGAAACTGCTTCCAGATCTCACCCCTGGCTAAATTGAACAAGGTTTTGCTACCATCAGTTAACCCACTGAAGTGACTGACCAGTATTAAAAGAGTAGATTTGATGGAGCTCTGTTGTGAAAGTTGGGATCCCTTCTGTCTTTGGGTTTGTTGATGGTGCATTCATTGCCACACAAGCCTTATAGAAATCCTTACTGTCAAACTTGTTAAATAGCCGTATTTCTAATAAAGTCTTAGCTTTCTTTGCTTATGAGAAAAATTGACTTTCTCTATCAGAGGCATCAGATTGACTACTGAGCTCTCAAGAAAATACATACAAAAAGGCTTTCTTGTGTTGCATTAATAACAAAAATAAGTAGATCTCCAATGGAGAGAGCCTTCTACTTTTGTGAGCCCCTGGGGTTGGGGATATTTCTGTGTATGTTTTTTCCAAATCATGCAGTTTAGATTTATCTCCTAAATAAGCAATGCCTTGGTGTCAAGGGGAGAGCTGCAGGAGGAAGCAAAAGAGAAGCAGCCCTGGTCTGCAGTGTGTCCAGACATTTCATCAGGGAGAGGATCCCATTTCAGTATGTCCAAATTTATCTTTTCTCTGAACTGGAGACTTTTTTCATGAATATTGGAAACAGAAGACTTCCCTTCCTCCTTCCTGTAGCTAAATAATTAAGCCTGTTGTTGCAAGGCATACTGTCAAAATGGGTTTCCTAGCTAGTTATGGGTGCTAAAGCAGTGGGGACCAACTTTTCCTATTAGGGTCATCCCCATCAGCAGACATTTGTTCTTCATGGACTGTTTCTTAGGAAACATAGTTTTGGAGAAACTATGTTTGTGCATCTGTAAGGAAAATACAAAACAAAGGTATTTTTGTCATTTCATTTTGTTGCTTCATTGTCATTAAAAAACAAAATCAGTTGAATGTTTGTAACACTCCTCAAAGAAGGTTAGATGGCAAATGAGAAACATGGAGAGAGAGGAAAGGGGCCAGAGAGATGGTGGGGAGGGACAGAGAACAATGAATCCATTGTGTTTAGTTTCAGAAGAAACCTCACAGGCCCAGTTTATCACCAGACACCATTTACTTGTGTTGTTTAATTAAGGGCAATTCTATATACTGCAACTAAATGTTTTGCTTTGGTTTGTTTTGTCATTTACTACTGTGTTTTATTTTCTCAAGGTTGAGAATTTGTAGTTAGAATTTATAGCTGTTACTTTCATCAAGGAGCTCCATTCCTTCACTGCAGACTTTCCAAGATCAGGGATAGGAGTTCTTTTTAATTTTTATTTTACTTAAAATATTTTACTTACTTATATTTCTAGGATAATGTATGCAGTGATACTAGGTTGTAAACATACAGAAGACAACCCAGTGAAAAATGCTTCTTTCTTACTCTACTGATGTTTAAGCCCGTTTTCTCCAGAGGCAGCCCCTGTAACCAGTTCTCTTTATATGCATCTGAAACCTTCTCTGCACACACACACATACTCCATTTTTTACAACACAAATGAGGACCCATTTTGTTTCATCATTTCATCTTCTTTCTTTCTTTAATCACATTTTGGGATCATTTCTTGTCAGTGCCTATGGAACTGTTTTGTTATTTTTAAAGGTTGTATTGTATTTAATTTTATGACAATAATAGGTTTATTTAAAGTGACAAATTGATGGGGCAAAGAAGTTACAAAAATGCAGTACTGAGCATTCTTGTGAGTTATTTCATACCTGTAGGATAAATTCCTAGAGATGAAACTGAGGAGGAGCAGGGCCATGGGACAAGCATCATGATTAATTTTTCCTGCCTATGATGAAAAGTGCCAAGATATAAATAGTTGGTATACTGAGACCAGGAGGGACTCCATCTCAAGGGTAAGATTCCATTCTGAAAACCAGGGAGTTAGGAGGCAAGATTCCTAACATTTTATGGTGATTAGCCAACAACTGACACTATCTTATGGCAGAGCAGGAAGTTCTAAAGGATATGTTTTCACTGCTTGAGGGTCACTGTTATCTTGGAGAAGAATAGGATCAATAAATACCTTGTGTTAAGTTTATCTTGCAGAATGCCTACACTGCCTTGGCCCTTTACCCATCCTTGAAAACCTTAAAAATTGTGAATCCTAAGCTTTCAAGCACTCCTCCTTTGAGGCTGCCTTCATTCTTCTTTTTTCAAGTGTGTACTTAGCCTTAAATAAAGCCTTCCTGCTGCTCAACTTGCATATTTTGTCTCCGGGTTCTTCTTGCCTCTCTCTGGAGGTTAATGAGATGGTAAGTGTTTTTGTTACTTCGCTACTTCATTCAAATTTCTAGACTTAAGCACAGGTCTTTTCTCTCTCTGTTCTACTTCAGACAAATAGGGAAGGGCTACTGAGATTTCTGATTTGGGTCCGCAAGTTCCAGTCAACTAAGTGACCCATATGGGGCTGCAGCTGTAGGATCATGCCCTTTAGTAGCCTGCCCCAAATCTCCCTTCTATGCTTAGGGGGAAGTTCTCAGAACATAATCTCGCTCTACCCAGTGATGCACTGGGATGATAGGAATTTAGCGCTCATGCCCTGCAGATCAAGGGGACGGTAGATGCCAGGTGATGCTGGCTTTAGGAATTGGCGAGGGATTTGCCCTATGCCAGGTAGGAGTTCAATGAACTTTCCTTTTCTCCATCTGTTCTTTGCTCCCTACTACCTTCATAGCTGCTGACATTTGCTTCTACTCTTGCTTTAATGAATTTCTTTCTTGCTGGCACTTATTTGAACTGACTGAGAATTCTTTCCCAGAGTCAAAGTTGAGGTGTCACCTAGTGCACAGGGAGGAACCTCCCCAGATGCAGGTGCCTGGTAACAAAATTACTAGATTAGGAGTGCTTTGAAATTTTTAATAGCTGTTTCTAAATTGCTCTCCATAGAGTTTGTATAATTTTGAAAATGATATTATAGTTTATAGTTCCAAGACATAAGAGTCTTGATTCTAGGTCAGGAGTCAGAAAAATCTGTGTTGAAACTTGTTGTTCTCCACTCACATTCAGTTTGATTTTGGAAATACTCTCTGACATTTATCTTTATTTTTTTTCACCTAACAATGAGGCTAAGAGTATTATGTCTTATATAGTGGAGGTTTGGCTTGGTATGCAAACTTGCAGCGTTTAAATTCTGTTCCCAACACTTAACACATGTGGATACCCGAAGGATAATAATAGTTCTCATATCAAAGATTTGTTGTGAGGGACACTTAAAACATTAAACACTCAATAAATGTTACCTGTTATTTCTAATATAACAAAAAAGATGTTCCTACTTTCTAAGTGCTTACAGAAAAGAGTACAAATGAGTAACAAATGTAACAAGTCAATATGAAATGCTTTAAAATTTAAGATGATGTGTGAATATAAAGTATTGTGTAAATTTAATAAATTACTTTTGGAACAATGACTGACTGAATGAATGGTTAAATCACGTTTAATATATCAGAAGATATTAGCTATTTATCCAGAACTTGTATATGATTTTTCTAGGTCATATTTTTTGTTCTTTGCTTACTTAATGAGCATATTTTTAAAAAGCTAATTCTTTAAAGTAGGTGAAAACTAGAATTAATTTTGTGATAGGCGAAATAGATTTTAGAGCTTTCTGTTCTGTTATTCCATCTGTCTGTCTGTCTATCATTTATTATCTACCTTGAGGGAGCAAGAGATACAACTTTATGTGGAAAAGAAGCAACCATTAGATGGGTCATGATACTAATCAATTCAGATCCTCTGTGTTTTATAGATAAGACAAGAAAGGTTACATAGTGAGTGGAAAAACAGTGCCCTTACTAGCTTTTTTTCCTTTCACCTGTATTAGTGGTCATGAAGAATTCATTCCTTTATCTATCTAAATATTGAGTCACTGATGAGTGGAGGCATTATATGAAACTTCTTGGACCCAAATGAACTTACATTCTTATTGGAGAGACAGGACATACAAATAACAAATTGGGAGAGTATTTCTAATGTTATATATAGGAAAGAATGTAGTGATGTGGGAACAAGTTGTGTTTTTAGGTGCCATGGAAACAGAGCAAAGAAAATTTGTAGGTTGAAATTGTCAAAGCAGCTTTCCTAGAAGTTCTAAGTCTTCATAAAGATTTTGATAGGAAAGAAAAGTCAGAGAGACTTTCTAAGCAAGCAGAAATCATGCAGATAGATTCTGAGTGTGGAAAGAACAGAACAGCGTTGGTTGTCATGGTGGAGTCATGGGTTTGCATAAGTAAGATAGTCTTTTGATAGAAGGCCCACATGTATCACTTAAGAGTTTCAGCTTGATTCGATTTGCAAATGGAAGGCACACAGGGATTTGTAATGACATTCAAATGGCAGTTGGACAGTGGCATGCAATATTGGCTGGAGTAAAAGAGATCGGTGGGAGGCTACTATAGAAATATGGCAGAGAAACTGCCAGCATAGTAGCCATATAATCAAATGACTTGATTACTTATTTTCTTTTCTGGAAGCTATTTATTTCCTTTCTTAAAAAAATTAATGTATAATGTGCATAAAGTATGCAAATTGTAAAAGCTCTAATTTCTACAAAGTGGACATACTCATATATGTATAACTGCCATCCTAATCAAAAATAGAACATTCCCAGAATCCCAGAAGGCCCTTTTTTTTGCATTCTCTGTCATTATTCCTTGCAAAGGTAATCATTATTCTAACTTCTTAGGTTTGCCATTTTTTGAACTATACATAGATGGACTCATATAATAGGTACTCTTTTGTGTATTATTTTCTTCACTCCACACTGTTTTTAAACTCAATCACATTGTTATGTGTCACAATAACTTGTTTAATACTCACTGATTTATAGTATTCCATTATATGGTGATTTATTTACCTGTTGTGTCCAGTTTTTTACTGTTTGTATTATTTTCCATAATGCTCCGATGGACAGTTCTGTTCATGTTTACGATGAGCACCCATATAACTTTTGGGGGGTATATACCTAGAAGAAGAATTGCTGAGTCATGGGGAATATGTGTATTCAGTTTCAGTAGATATGGAGTGGTAGTTTTCCAAAGTGGTGCACCTGCTTGACATTTCTATCAAGAGTTCCAATTGTTCAACTTCTTATTGTGTACTTTTCATTCTAGCCATTTTTGGTGGTCTATTGGGGTGTATCTCATCGGGAGTTTATTTTTTATCATAATAGGAAGGTTGAATGTCATTCACATGTCCTTGGACATTTGGATATCTTCTCATGTGTTTATTCAATACTTTTTCTTTTTTCATTTTTGTCTTTATTAATGTTTCTTGCTTTACTATCTACCTCACTATTTTTGTGGCCACCTGCCTTAATTTTGCTTACCCTGTATGACAGGATTTCTCTGTGCTTTTAATTTCACTTTTTCTGTATCCTTTATTTTAGATATATCTTTTTAGGCAGCTTATAGTTGGATGTTATTTTTATTTATTATTAGTTTATTTTTTATTAGTCACATAATCTTTTGTCTTTTAATTAGATTTAAATTCATTCAGATTTAATTTACCCTTATGTTTGGGTTTAAATCTACTCTCTACATATTTGTTTTCTTAGTCCCATTTGTTTTTTATTCCTTTTTTTTGTTCTTTTCTTGAAATCTTTTAGATTAGTTGATTTTGCCAGTCTTTTAGCTAGCTATACATTATTTTGTTACCCTTTTTGTGGTTATTCTAAGAGCAGAGGTTGGCACTCTTTCTCTGTAAATGGCCAGATAGTAAATATTTTAAGTTCTGCAGGCCATGAGGCAAAATCAAGGATATTATGCATCTCCTTACATAAAAAGAGAAAGAACAAATTTCCACGAAATTTTAAACAAATTCTAACACTTAATAAAAATAATTGAATAAAAAAAATTTTTTTTTTTTGGAAATACAGTTCCCTTAATAAGAAGAGTGGAATTCTTTCTTTGGGAGAAAACATTCCACTTACTGTGGGCTCAAATTTAGTGTGTCCTATAACGGTAAATATATGGTCTCTTCTCTTTGCTTCTCTAAAACACAGTAAGATTCCCTCATAAAACTGCATCAGAATGTGTTGTGTACATCTCTCTTTAGACATCTATATAATTCTCCCCTAGTTGTGGGTAAGTTTTCATGTTAGGAGTACAGCCTCTGGAATAAGACCCTGAGTTTGAACATCAGAAAACTTGATCATTAGTTGTACAATCTTTAACTGTTAACCTATCTAGAATCTTTGATTTCCTCTAGACAGTGAGGTGATGTAAAGATTAAATAACTAATAAATGCAAAGATCTAGAGCAATACATGACATGTTATTGTAGAGCACTCTGTAAACATTCTATTTTTCTTTGGTAATTTTTCCTACCATTTCAGAATGAATGTAAAACTATTCTTTGCTTTCAGGCTATACAAAAATAGCGGGTGGGTTGGCTTTGGCTCTTAGGCATAGCTTGCCAATACCTATTCTAGATTTTACAACATAAATCTTTTACTCAGTAAAGTCTACTAGAAATTAGTACTTTTGAAACTATCACTATTTTATCAACTCCTAGACAATGAGATAATTTTAAACATTACTTCCATCAGCCTTTTTACTCCTCTAGTCACATATTTTAATTCTATATATATATTAAATTCCACAAGACACTATATATATTGTTTTACAGAGTTAAATTCATTTATATTTTCCAAATTCTGAGTGTGAATTTGGAAAATATTCAATTACTCATTCTAATGCACTTCATTCCTTTCTGCATATTTAAAATCACTTTCTTTAGACTGAAGAATCTTTAGTATTTTTTTTTGTTGCTTGCTTGTTGGCATGGGTCTGATGCCAATAAATTTTCTCCACTTTTGTTTGTCTGACATATCTTTATTTGCCTTATATTCAGAATTATCTTTCTAGGTAAAGAGTTCTGGTTAGAAGCTACTTTGGTTCAAAAGTCTGAAGATATTATTCCACAGTCCTCTGATTTCAATTCTGTTAGTAAATCAGCTGTCAAGCTTGTTGCTTATTTCAATATTATTTTTGTAGCTGTTTTTAAGAGTTTATCTTTGGTTTTAAGAAATATATATATATATATATGGTATTTTATTTGTATTATTTTGTTTTGGGTTTATAGAGCTTCTTAATTGTGTTGCTTCATGTCTTTGGTCAGTTTCAAAAATTCTTGGCCAATACTTTTCAAATATGGCTTCTTTTCTTTTCTCTTTATATTTTCCCTTGGGATTTCAATTATATATATGATAGATCTTTTCACCATGTCTCATATGTCTCTTAAATTTTGTCTTTTATATCTTAAAAAAAAAAAACCTCTCTCTCACTTTTTAATATCTGCGCTTTCATCTACCTACTTTTTATTGACTTGTATTTCATTTCACTAATACACCTTTCTATAGTGTCTAATATGCTATGTTGAGTCCTGAATTTTAGTTATTGTGTACATCAGTTCTAATTTTAATTTAGTTTCTTAACGGAACTCTAGTTTTCTGGTGGAATTCTTCATGTTATCATTTATTGTCTTAAGCAGTAAATACAATTATTTATTTTGTGCCTGATAACACTAATATCTGAGTAATCTGTGAGTCTGTTTCTATTTCTTATTGTATTTATTGGGTTTCAGTCATTTGGTCCTTTCTCCAGGCAAACCTGATAATTTTCGATAGAATGTTTTACATATTTAATTAAAAAGTTATAGAATTTCTGGATAATGTGACCTTTTTTTTGAATGTGTTTACTTGTTATTCTTTCAGGTTTAGTATTTGGACACATTATCTCAATCTAATCATGGATTGAGGAACATGAATCTGAGTTTCAATATTCCTGAGGGCTGGACTATTTCTAGTTTGTAGCCCTTGGGTTGTCTCAGTGAAAGGCCTGTGGTTTTTCACTGGGATCCTTTCTCTTTGGTAGGAATTTTTGCTCCTTGGTGTCATGAGACTACTTAAAAACTCTGATCAGCTTTATTATTTCTTAACTGCTTAATTCTGACTTTTCCTTGGTTTATTGGCCTCTTGCCATTTTCATTTTAGGAATTTGAAAATGCCTCTGGGACCCAGAAACAGAGAATTGTAGATTCATTTCAATACATTTCCCTCATCTTTGGGGTCTTGTCCTTTTAAATCTTGGCTATCATTGTTGCTTCCCAAGGCCTTCAAAGAGCTGGATTATCCTGACTTTTTATAGTTGTTCTTGGTAGAAGAGTTAGTCTATAAAATGCTTCTCTGCCATAGACAATTTATTTTTAAGGTAATTTGTTAGTTGACAGTTTATTGACTCATTCTTTTATGTCTCCTTCTTTTCCTCCCTTATTTTATCCATCAATTCTGTATACATTGAATACATATTCTGTCTCAGTTATTATGCTAAGTTTGGAGGATATAAGTAATGGTATATTTCCTTAAGAAACTAAGGGAACACTCTAAAATTCTCTTAAGAATATGTGATTATTTTACTTGTTGATGAAGATAAACTATGCTTGTTGTAATGTGCCTGCTAAGGGCTAATCACATTGGTATGTGGCTGTTACACTTCAGAATCATCAGAGTTCCTCCTGTCTTTTGTGGTGCCCTTTTAATTGAGCATGCTTTTCTACAAATATTTTTAAAAGTAAAAAGATTTCAAAATCCAATATATCCTTCCTTAATTTCATTTGTAGGAAGTGGAGAAAAAAGATTTACACAAAGGAATACAGCTTTAAAATATACTCTAATTACTTACACATGCAGATTTAACACATTGCCAGGGTTGAGTTGCTTTATCTCAATCTCTGTTTAAAGATGAAGTTCTGGAAATCTTCCACTGGCTTAACACATTTGAAAGAATTAAGCAGCATTACATAGGAATAGTAGTTTCATTAAGCACATATAATTTCTTCAAAGGGTATCTTCAAAATAATTTATTCGAAGAAATAATTTCTTCAGAAATGTATCTTTAAAGAATTTTAAGTGTTTTAATAACATGAGTATAAGATTCACTGAAATAGGTGGTGAAGTTTTTTTTATTGGAATAAAGTTGATATACAATATCATACTGGTCTCATATGTGCAACATAGTGATTCTGTAATATGCATATCTAGATGCTTGCTAAAGTAAGTGTAGCTACCCCATTACCATACCAAGATAATATAATATTTTGGTTATATTCTCTGTGTTGTACTTCCATTCCAATGACTGGCTTATTTTACAATTTGCAGTTTGTGCCTCTTTATCCCCTTTACCTATTTTGCCCATTCCACCAACCCCCTTCCTATGGTAACTAGTAGTCTGTAGTCCATATTTGTGGGTCTATTTCTTTTTCATTTGTTTGTTTTGTTTCCTTATATTCCACATATAAGTGAAATCATATGGTATTTGTCTTTCTCTGCCTTGCTTATTTCACTTAACATGATACACTCTAGGACATCCATGTTGTTGCAAATGGCAAAATTTACTTCCTTTTTAATGGCTTAGTATTATTCTATTGTATATCTGTACCACCTCTTTTTTATCCATTCATCTCTTGATGGACACTAGGGTTGCTTCCATATCTTTGCTCTTGTAAACAATGTAGCAATGAACATAGGTATGCGTAGATCTTATTGAGTTGGTGATTTTATATTCTTTGGATAAACTAGAAGTGGAGTCACTGGGTTGTATAGTATTGCTATTTTTAGTTTTTTGAGGAAACTCCATATCATTTTCCACAATGGCTGCACTAATTTACATTCCCACCAACAGTGTAGGAGGGCTCCCTTTCTCCATATCCTTACCAACACTTATAATTTCTTGTATTTTGGATAGTAGCCATTCTGAATGTTGTGAGGTGATATCTCATTGTGGTTTTCATTTGCATTTCTCTGATGATAGTGATGTTGAGCATCTTTTCATGTGCCTGTTGGCCATCTGTAAGTCTCCTTTGGAAAAATGTCTGTTCAGGACCTCTGCCCATTTTTTAAATTGGATTATTTGTTTTTTTTCTGGTGTTGAATTGTATGTGTTTTTTATATATTTTGGATATTAACCCCTTCGGTATTACTTGCAAATATATCCTCCCATGTTAGATTGCCTTTTTGTTTTGTTGATGGTTTCCTCTGCTGTGTAGAAGCTTTTTAGTTTGATGTAGCCCCACTCCCACTTGTTTATTCTTACTTTTGTTTCCCTTGCCTAGGGAGATGTATCCAGAAAGAAATTTTTCATGCTATTGTTCATGAGATTCTTGCCTATGTTTTCTTCTTATGATTTCATGTCTTACATTTAGGTCTTTAATCCATTTCGAATTTTTTTTTATGGTGTAAGACAGTGAACAAGTTTCATTCTCTTCCACGTAGCTGTTCAGTTTTCCCAATACCATTTATGGAAGAGATTGTCTTTTCCCCACTGTATATTCATGGCTCCTTTGTCCTATATTAATTGACCTTATATGCATGGGTTTATTTTTGGCCTCTCTATTCTGTTCCATTGACATGGATCTGTTCTTGTGACAGTATCATACTGTTTTAATCACTCTAGCTTTGTAGTGTAGCTTGAAGTAAGGGAATATGAGGCCCTCATCTTTGTTCTTCTTTCTAAAGATTGCCTTGGCTTTTCATGGTCTTATGCAATTCCATATGAATTAAGATCATTTGCTCTAGTTAACTGCAAAATGCCATTGGTACTTTGATGGGGATTGCATTCAATCTGTAAATTGCTTTGGCAGGATGACGGTTTTGACAATATTAATTCTTCCTATCCATTAGAATGGGATAAATTTCCATTTATTTGTGTTTTCAATTTCTTTCATCAGTGTCTTATAGTTTTCAGAGTACAGGGCTTTCACCTCCTTCGTTAGATTTATTCCTATGTGTTTTATTCTTCTGATACAGTTGTAAATGTAATTATTTTCTTGATTTTTATTTCTGTTAGTCCATTGTTAGTATATACTGTTAGTATATAGGAATGCGACAGATTTCTGCATACTGATTTTATATCCTTCAACTTTGCTCAATCCGGTTATTAGACATAATAGTTTTTTGGTGGGGTATTTAGGACTTTCTATATATAGTATCATGTCATCTGCAAATAGTGACAGTTTTATTTCTTCCTTACCAATCTGAATGTCTCATCTCTTTTTCTTGTCTGATTGCCATGGCTAGGACTTACAGTACTATGTTGAATAAAAGTGGAGAGAGTGGGCATCCTTGTTTGTTCCTGATCTTAGATGAAAAGCTTTCAGCTTTTCACCATGGAGTATGATGTTAGCTGTGGGTTTGTCATATATAGCCTTTATTATGTTGAGGTATGTTCACTTTATACCCACTTTGTTAATGGTTGTTGTCATGAATTGATGTTGAGCTTTGTCAAATGCTTTTTCAACATCTATTGAGATGATCATATGGTTTTTATCCTTCCTTTTGTTAATGGTGTATCACATTGATTGATTTGCGGATGTTGTACCATCCTTGCATCCCTGGAATAAATCCTACTTGACTGTGATGAAAGATCCTTTTCATCTATATTTGAATTTGGTTTGCTAATATTTTGCTGAGGATTTTTGCATTTATGTTCATGAGGGATATTGGTCTGTAGTTTTCTTTTTTTGTAGTGTCTTTATCTGGTTTTGGTATTATAATGATGCAGGCCTTGTAGAATGAGTTTGAAAGTATTCTCTCCTCTTCTATTTTTTGGAATACTTTAAGTATGATAGGTATTAGCTCTTCCTTAAATGTTTGGTAGAATTCATCTGTGAAGCCATTTGGTCCTGGATTTTGTTTTTTGGGAGTTTTTGATTACCACTTCAATTTCATTACTAGTAATCAGTCTGTTTAGATTCTCTGTTTTTCCGTTTAGATTCTCTGTTTCTTCCTGGGTCAGTCTTTGAAGATTGTATGATTCTAGGAATTTATCCACTTGTTATAGATTGTCCAAATTTTTGGCATGTATTTTTTTGGAGACTTCTCATAAATTTTTGAATTTCCTTGATGTCAGTTGTAACTTCTTTTCAATTTCTGATTTTATTTGTGTCCTCTCTTTTTTTCTTGATAAATTTGGCTAAGGATTTCTCTATTATGTTTACCTGCTTAAAGAACCAGCTCTTGATATCATTGATTTTTTTTTCCTATTGTTTTCTTAATCTCTATTTTACTTATTTCCACTCTGATATTTATTATGTCCCTCCTATTAATTTTGGCTTTGTTTGTTCTTCTTTCTATA
Source organism: Smutsia gigantea (assembly GCA_032199065.1). Taxonomy (NCBI): domain Eukaryota; kingdom Metazoa; phylum Chordata; class Mammalia; order Pholidota; family Manidae; genus Smutsia; species Smutsia gigantea. Next base: position 679,323 of record JAVSCE010011987.1, on the reverse strand, counting down.
TCTTTTGGTTGTAGGGTTAGTTCGTTTTTCTGTGATTGTCCTTGTTTCTTGAGGTAGGCCTGTATTGCTATAAACTTCCTTCTTAGGACTGACTGCTTTTGCTGGCATCCCACATATCTTGAACCATTGTATTACTGTTTTCATTTGTATCCAAATTCTCTCTTTGATCTTTTCCTCGGTGCATTGATTATTTAGAAGCACATTGTGTAGCCTTCACATGTTTGTGTTTTTTCTAGTTTATTTTTTGTAATTGATTTCTAGTTTCATTTCATTGTGGTCTGAGAAAATGCTTGATACAATTTTAGTCTTCTTAAAATTGTTGAGACTTGTTTGGTTCCTAATATGTGATCTCTTTGGGAAATGTTTTATATGCACTTGAGAAAAATGTGTATTCTGTTGTTTGTGGTTAGAATGTTCTGTGTATATCTGTTGTTCATCTAGTCTAATGTATCATTCAATTCTTGTTTCCTTTTTATTTTCCGTCTGGATGATTTACCCACTGATGTAAGTGGGTGTTAAAGTCCCTTACTATTATTATATTGTTTTCAATTTGTTGCTGTAGTTGTTTGTATTTGTTTTATATATTTAGGTGCCCCTATGTCGAGTGCATAGATGTTTATGATTGTTATATCCTCTTGTTGGATTGATCTCTTTATCATTATGTAATGTCCTTCTTTATCTCTTATTAATTTCTTTGTTCTGAACTCTATTTTGTCTGATATAAGTATTGCAATTCCAGATTTTTTTTCATCCCTATTTGCACCGTATCTTTTTTCTATCACTTCATTTTGAGTCTGTGTGTGTCTTTAGGTCTAAAGTGAGTCTCTTGCAGACAGCAAATGAATGGGTCTTGTTTTCTTGTCCATTTAGTCACCCCCTTTTCTTTGGAGCATTTAGTCCATTTACAATTAAAGTAATTATCGATATGTATGTATTTATTGCCATTTTGTTAAGTGTTTCCTGGTTATTTTTGTTGTTCTTTTTCCATCTGTTCTCCCTCTCTTTCTCTCTTCTCTTGTGGTTTATTGCTTTCTTTAGTGTTATGGTTGGGTCTCCTTCTCTTTCTTTTTTGTGTATCATAAGTTTTTGGCTTGTGGCTACCATGGGGTTCTCATATGACATCCTATGAATATAATGATCTATAATAAGCTGATGGTCACTTAAGTGTGAATACTTCTAGAAGCACTACATTTTTTTACTCCTCATCTTTCATGTTTTATATATATATCTTTTTTCTATTCCGATTGATTCCCTTAACAAATTTTTAGATGTAATTGCCTTTGCTATTTTTTTGTCTTTTTGACCTTCATGCTAGCTTATAAGTAATTGATCTACTATCTCTGTTATATGTTTGCTTTGCCAGTGGAAATTTTTCTCATTCTTAAGTTTTTTACTTCTATTTAGGTTATTTTCTTTTCCTCTTTTAAGAAGTTCCTTTAACATTTCTTGTAAGTCTGGTTTAATAGTGGTAAACTCCTTTAACTTATGTTTATCTGTGAAGCTCTTTATCTCTCCTTCACTTCTGAATGATAACCTTGTTGGGTAGGGTAGTCTTGGTTGGAGGAGGTTTTCTTCAATTCAGCGTTTTGAATATATCATGCCATTCTCTTCTGGCCTGTAGAGTTTCTGCAGGAAAATCAGCTGATAAGTTTATGGGTTTCCCTTATATGTAATTGTTGCTTTTCTCTTGATGCTTCTAAGAATCTCTCTTTGTGTTTGATCTCTGACACTTTGATTATGATGCGTCTTGGTGTATACTTCCTTCACTTCATCTTGTTTGGAGCTCTCTGTGCTTCCTGGACCTGGTATATTGTTTCCTTCCCCAGATTAAGGATGTTTTCAGCTATTTTCTCTTCAAATAAATTTTCTATACCTTTCTCTTTCCTCCTTCTGGAACTCCCATAATGTGCATATTAGGATGTTTTATATTGTCCCAGAGCTTACCCTATCCTCTTTTCTTTTAAATCATAATTCCTTCTGCTGTTCAGCTTGAGTGCTTTCCATTACTCTGTCTTCCAAGTCTTTGATTCATCTTCTGAATCTTCTAGTCTGGTGTTCATTCCCTCCAGTGTATTTTTTATTTCACCTACTGAATTCTTTATTTCTAACTGGTTCTCTTTTGATTTTCTATTTCTTTTTTGAGGTTTACCTGGAGTTCCACTGTTGTTTTCTCAAGTCTAGTTAGTATCTTTATAACTTTCCCAGGTAGTCTGGTTAACTCCGCTTAATTTAACTTTTTTTCTTGTTCTGTTTTTTGTTGTTTGGAGCATATTCCCATCTTGTCATCTTTATGACTTTCTGTGCTTGGTTCTTTAAATTAGTTGAAAGGGCTAGCTCTCCCAGTCTTGGAGGACTGGCCTTGGGTAGGTGAGTTCCCTGTGTAGACTGCATGTGCCTTATGGTTTTGCCAAGCTGGAGGCTGAGAAAGTGTGAGATGGGCTTTCCCTGGTGCTGGGGATCCCAGGGTGTGTTCCTGGGGGCACACTTGAGGGATCCTGGGTGGTTACCTGTGTGTTCTGTGCAGGCAGGGGGAGAGTGATGGGCCAGCAGTGGGTTGGGCGCCCATTCAGGTAACTCCTCGACTGGCACCAGCTGAGTCCCCTGTGCTTCCTCTCTCACATGTCCATGTGTGTTGTGGACCACTCAGAACCACTCCAGGGAATTCCCACATCAGGGGCACAGCAGATCCCATTGGCTGCATGGAGCCAAGCTCTGTGCACTTTAGCCCTCAGCCCCTGCAGTGCTCTGGGCTGCTCCTGGGAATTACCACATCAGCACTCATGCGTCCTCTGGTGGCTGGGATCAGGTACTGTGTGCACTCTTGGTGAAGGTTGTTACATTCATTTTACAGACAATAAACTGATTGCCATTAGATTTATTTTTATTTATTTATTTATTGCCATTAGATTTAATTTACATAGAATTTTTTTGGATAAGCTGTAAATAATAATTAATCTGATAATCCCTTCACTATTTTACATATTAATATCTTATGTCTTTTGGTCTAGGACCAGTTAGAGGTGGAATAAAATCCACTTCCCTCTCCAGTCATTTCTTTTCCTTTTTTAAAACATTGCATAAATTTTCTTCTCATATTAAAGAAAATGTCTTGGGAGAAAAACACAAGTAAGCCATAGAACGAATTGGCCTTTGTTTTTTCTTTCTTTGCCCCCCTTTCAGCTACTTTTATTTAGACCTCTAAGGGACTTTTACATGTGCGGGATGTTCCTGAGAAATCTGGTGACAATAGGTACAAAATATGTCTCTTAGTGTGGGTTATGATAAACTTCAATGAATGGTTTTACAGTTATAAAAACTTAGATTATGTACCGTACATATGGAATTTGTGTATTATAGTTTTATATTTCTAATGTATGTCTGTTTTTACCTACTGGTGGAGGTTTACCTTACAATATTTTAAGGGATGAAATGTGGATCAGCTTATACAAAATATTGAACTGCTTGCACCCCTATGGGATGTTTTTTATATGTAATCACTACTCATGCATTTTTCTTTCTTACTTATGCCACTCTTTTTTTGAGGGGGAACATCTTAGGAGGTTTTTCTTTTTTCTTTGTTCCTAGTATTACTAGGCTCAATCAACCATTCAGAACAAAAGTGACTTAATGCGTAGTTCTCTTCTTTAACTGTGTGGTTCAGTGTTCATTACAAATAAGATAGTCTGGCATTGTAAGAGCCTCAAGTGTTAGAATTACAGTGGAGTGGCAAGGGGTTGGAATAATGGGGAATATGAAAAGATTAAGCTGGGCACTGAACTCTCCTTAAGGCTTCAGTGTTTCTATTTCTACCATGAGGGCAGTTGTACTGCATCTCAGATCCATTTTTCATAAGGGTGTTAACCATCTGGTTCTTCTTGTTTTTCCTTTCTTGCTCCTTCACATCTGTTGCTTCTTCATTGTTCTACAAACGCTTACATTCCAGTTCATTTCCATAAAAATTCCATATTCATGAGACTGCCTAGATTTTACCTATAGGTCTAAGATAATTATAGTGAAACAGCAGCCAAGGTCATAAGAAAGATCATATCCAGATTAGACGGCTCACTGTCTCAGAAATCCCTGGCAAGGAATAGCTGCTGGTCATGTTTTGCCTGTCCAGACAATCATTTGAAAGGAGCATCAGAGTCAGCAGTCTGACACATCCTTCCTGGTTGGGTCACCACATTAAGTGTGCTTAGCTATTTGTAAAGCTATCTGGAGAGAATGAGCATGTTAAATTGGAAACAGATGGACAGAATGACACACATATCCCTGGAATTCACAGCGCAGTGCAGCAGAGTTCAATCAGGTGCTTGACATCCTGACAATCTTGTCTGTAGAAAAAGAAAAGAAAACACCTGGAGACCCTGGGTTTGGTGGTGGTAGGCTTACATTTTGGGGCTGTTTGCTTTTTGATTTGTTTAGATTGGTTTCCCTTTAAATAGATCCTTACATCTGCAATTTTTTTTCCTTCCATTATCCTCACTACCCGTCTCTTGTATCCATCCTATAATTCCCCCTAGAATGAATATATGTTAAAATAAAAACTGGATAGCAGTTCAGAGGAGATGTGAGAATTTTCACCATCCTTTCCCCTGGATGCTAGAATGTATTTGTTTTTTGGTGATTACCAAGCTTACCCATTGCTATTATCTTTAAAATAAAATATAGCAATTACAATTTATAGAAGCAAGATTCGTACTGCTTGGCTATAAAACCAATGAAGAGGCAATATGACATGTAAAAATCAGTAGTTTTGATTTCTGTAAATAATATCTTAAGACATATTTAGTTTCAGAGCAAACATACAAGTATACAAAACATATTATATCAAACAATGTATTTAGAAATTAGTAGGTCCTCTAACTTTACTGTTGGCTGTAGCTAGATTAAAAGCACTAGTATAATCACATGTAAATGTATACCTGTCAGGTAGGAGGCAGTGTGGTATCTTAAAAATAATGGTCAGCTGGAAGTCAGGAAGCCTTATGTTTCCTCTTGGCTTTGCTATTACCTAGCTCTTTTCATTTCATGTTTTAATAAGATGGGGGATTTGCATTAGATGGTCATTTAATTCTGGCTATATTCAAGAGAACACAATGATCTCAAATGGGGTTAAGTATGTTTGGTAAATTAATGAGGGAAGAGGGAGTCATGTGAATATTTGATTTAGGTCTGGGTTTAACAGGTCATTACAATGTTAACATATAAAGGGAGGTGTTATAAAGAGGTAGGATATTGGAAAGTGTTAGTATGAAAACCAGTAGAGACTTTTATGAGTTGTTGCAAAAGAAAACTCAAGCTTGAAAGATAACATTTGCAGGAATAATTTGAAATTAGAAGCGAAAGTGTGTGAAAAGAAAAAGCAAATAACAACATTGAAAAGGATTTTAAATGGAAAAAAACTAATCTTGAGAAAATCAGTACAAGAAAGCATTGCTTATGATTTGCTCAAATTGACTAATACTTAGTGTCCATCTGAAACTGGGTTTCTCAACCTTGTCACTATTGACATTTTGAAATGAATAATTTGTTGTTTTGGGGGGAAGGTCTTGTGATTATAGGATATTTAATAGCAGTGTTGGTCTCTGCTTGCTAGATGCCGATAACCCCCTACCCCAGTCGTGACAATCAAAAATGTCTCCAAACATTGCCAAGATTGTCCCCAGTTGAGAACCACTGCTTTAAATGAGTATATGTTTTTTTAAGAGGCCATATAGCCTAATGGTTAAGAAGTTAGCCTTTGGAGACTGAATTCTAGAGCCAGATTTGAGTCCCAGTTCTGTTACCTTTTTTACTGTGGGCCTTGAGAAAAATTACTTAACCTTTCCATGCCTCATTTTCTTCATTGTAAAATGGATCTATTAAAATACCTACCTCCTAAAATTATTGTGAGAGTTAAATAAGACAATACTTGTGAAACACTTAATGTAGTGTATGAAGCTACTCGTTACATGCTAGAAATGGTTTTTATCATCATTTGATACAAAAGATTACAATGAAAGGTTGAACATGCTTATTTCTGAAAGTAGACTCTTTGGCATCAGGGTGTCATGGCAACCAAATATAGAGGTCTCACTGTAGAGGAGTCTTTAGAGATGTATTGGCCTGGTGAGTCAATCAATGAGTGAACAAATATTGTTTGAACATTTATTAGGTCCCAAGCTTTATTCTAATGTTGAGGATTGAGACATCAACAAGACAGACACAAATCTGGACCTGAAGATCTTGCGTATAAATGGGAAAGGAAGAAAATAAATAAATAGTGTGGTGTAGCAGACATTACTAGCTGTTTAACAGAGTTCATTCTCCCCCCTTCTTCTACCATAACAAGTCACCTGACTGCCCAAGTATACTAAATTTCTAAATCTACAACTCGATACAAAATCATATAGCAGCCATTTGAGTAAGTTTTTCCAACAGTTCATGAGCAGAAATGAAGAGTGACACATGCAGGTCTGGTCCATAAGACATTCTCATATGGCTTTAATGCCTTTTGTTTCTTCTTGTGGGCTGGAACGTTACAGCCATTATCAGAATGATAGAAGTTATGTGTCCGCTTGGGTCCCTGAATAACTGTATGGAGCAAAGCCTTCTGTCCTGGCCGCAACCTGCAAGAGTTTCTTGGACTATTTAGTGAAAGAGAAATGAACTCCCAATGTGTTTGAGCCATTGCATATTGGGTTTATTTGTTAAGCAATTTTAGTTACCAAACAAACAGAGGTGGAAAGGTATCTGAGGAGAGAACATGTGAGCTGAAATATGACAGGAAAAAGCAGCATATGCTCATCTGGAAGATTGTTTCTGGGGAAAAACAGCCAGTGCACGGAAGCTGTGCTTGACAAGTGACTAACATGAGAATCCCTACAACATAGAGAATCTATGCTGGCAGGTGAGGTAGGGGCAAACAGGTGGAAATGGCTTTAAGACAAAATGAAAATAGGGCCTCTGGTTTACTTGGTTATAAAGAACTCCAGAACAATTGGAAGGAATTCTTTCTCTTTTCCCAGAGAAACAATGGGCTCTTTTCTGCCCAAACTTTTTTTTTTTTTGAAATCTGGCACTTCAATTAGTACACATGTCCATCACATAGTAAGTACATGTTGTTTAGATAGAAAATTCAGTTGACTTGGGCAAAGACAATCTCTGAAATCATTTGGCATAGATTAAATGTGAATGCTTCCTGCTCTAGCTGACATTGATTAAAAGAGAATCTATTTTACAAGTTTCTGTGATAAAATAACCAACAATACAAGTTCTGCAGAGGCCTTTTGTGTCCAGGTAATGATATGTTGTTTAGAGTTCCTGGATTCTTACTTGGTGCTTAGACTGTGAGTAAGAGCTTTACTTCTTTCTGAGCTATGCTTTTTCTGTACGTACCAATTTTCAAACTGTCCTGAGATCTCAAAAAGAAAGATAAGTTCCTTGGAGTGGTAGTATTCCTTTCATTAGGAAAACTAATGCTCAGTACTGTGATGTCAACCCCATAACATGGCTATGTATGCAGAATGGGGAATTCTTTTATTCTCTTATTTAACAAAAGTTGTATGGATACAATACTTAAATGTTATATTGGATGTACATAGATTAAGCAAAACTGAAACAAGCGAGAAACAAAACATTACGACATGCTGGTTTGCAAAACCAGTGTCATCCTTATTTCATATTCCATTCTACACAACATGAACTGTTTGGTTCTCCACCATTAGAAGGGAAGACTGTTTTTCTCATTGCCATGTAAATCAATAGGGTTAGAGCAAATTGGTCTGTGAACTTGGGTTGGAGGACTTGAAAGTTGGAAAAGGAAAAATGAAGAGTTTAGTGTGTAACATTTTGCCATTCTCAGTGACTCTGTCTCATGAGAAACATAGAATTGAAGTGCTTCTTTTTAGCAGATCAGTTTATTTCATCTTTCTGTAATCAGTCTTTCATTCCTGGACTTCCCTTTCTCAGAAAATAGCACCATTTTCCATCTAATTACTCAAGACAAAATCCTGGAGTTACCTTTGATTGTTTTCTATTCCTTGCTCCTTTTTGTCTAATACTTAATTTTAGTCCTATGGAACCTTCCTCCAAAATTTATCTTATGTTCATCTTCTTATTTTTATCTATCTTAAAACCGGTCATCTTTTTAACAATAACAGGTTTCACTGATTTCTACTCTTTTTTCTCCACAATTCACTATTTATGCAGTAGCCAGAGTGATCTTTGAAGATCACTAAATATCATAGTTAAATGAAACCCAAATTTCTTGCCCTGACTGACAGAGTACTGTATGTTTTGGTTCTTGCCTACCCTTCTGACTTTATTTTATACTATTCTTCCTTTGTTCCTTACTCTCTAACTACTCTGAACACACCAAATGTGTTCCCACTTTGGGACCTTGTACTAACTGTCGTTTTGTGTGGAATGCTTCTTTCTGTGATCTTTGCACAGTTCCCCCACCTCTTCACTGCTGTTTTTATTCTCCTAAGAATAAACTCAAGGAGTCTCTTAGAACAACTCCTATAAAGCAGCAGGCAAGGAACAAATATTTGTTGAAAGAGAGTTAATGGAAAACGGATCCCTTTGTGATATGGAAGATAGTGACATAATAGGCTGTTGACACATGATCATATACCTAAGAATTTTGGGGGATGCAATTCTTGAATTTTATTACATGGTACTGAAGGTTTTATTGATTCCTTAGAGAAGAATCAGGCAACCATTTCCTTTTAAAATGGTTCTGTTGGAGATTGCATTTTCAGTATCTATATTCTTCCCCTATTTTTCATGGCATATTCTAAAGAAGCACAGATCCTTCAGATGGGATATGCATAAGAGCAAATCAAACGAAAATGATCATAATGATCTAATTTCCTATTTCCTTTATATCTCTCTCATGGGTATGGAGTTCTTAGTAAGTAGAATTGGAGATGAATATTTGGTAGAGGATTAGACTCCAGGATATTTTTCTCTCACTCAATCTTTCCCATCTTCTAATTCTAGAGTTTCCAGAAATCAAGCTATATCCCGGTTCATGCTTCTAATCTACAAGCACTTTCTAAACCAGGATAACCTATCATCCTAACTTCTCTCTCTATTTTTTTATTCATTTATTGCTGTAGAACATTGCTTCTGGGCTTCAGGGTGAGTCTGTGCTTTTGTGTTGTGTTAAAAATGGCAAGTGGTAATGTAACAATCTGATGTCATTTGCTTGTGTAAGACTCAGAAAAACAGGCCCTGCTCAGCCCCGGGATGGACGGCGACCCAAATACTCACAAGAGACCGGTCTTGATGCAAACAGCAAGAGGTTTATTGATTCCACCAGCGCGCTGGGGTCGAGACTCATAACTCACACAGGAGCAGAGGAGTCCGACCCCGAGCAGAAATCACAGGAGGTTTTTAAAGGAAAAGGGACCATAACCAGGGGGAGGCGAGGGGGAGGTCTGCTGATGATTCAATAGCAAAAATATTTCAATTAGGGTCTCACAGGGCTTTATCTTCACAGTAGGGTCTCACAGGGCTTTATCTTCACAATCTATCAGTTTTGGGGAGGATTACCTAGGCATGGGTTTGCAGCTATTGTGTCATTGTGTTCAGGCCGGTTTTTATGACTCAGGCCAAGGGTCAGAGCCTACTTAAAATTTTCCTATTCCTTCAGGTGGTTTCGGGGAAACTGAAACTGAGGCCCTCTGATCTCTGAGGCTTTCTGAGGCCTGTCATGGCGTTAGTTTGGTCCTTTCACTTGGATGTGTGGAGGGTGAAAAACCACTTCTTTCAAGTGAGTTCTAAAATTAAGCTGAAAGAAACTTAAAACATTTCTTAAAATTGAAAGCCAAATGATGCAGACTTTAGTGAAGACATGAATGAAACAAAATGAATCTCTTCTATCAGACCTCTTGTTACCTTAATACATTCCCCTCTGTGACTTGGGAAGAAAACATGCTTTCAGCACATTCTCATATTGTAAGTCTGTGGAGAGGAAACCCCAGGACAAAATACCTCTAAAAACCGAAATCAGTCAAAGGGCTTACAAACTTCAGTCCAGTGCCTTATCTCTCCCCAGCTCCAGAAGAAGCAAACCAGCAAGCAAGCCAGCCCCCTCCCCTTAAACTCTCAGGTTCAGATATGCCCTCGGTTGCCCAGGTAATTACACATTGACATGGAGATGAACTTCTCTCCACCCCTAAGGATATGAAAATGCACTAAAGCCAGGCGAGATACTCGGGAAATGTTAAAATTTTACCCCACACACTAAGCTTAAAATTAGTGGCTGGCACTTGGTGGGAGTTGTTTAATGAAGTCTTTCTGGGTTTTGATCCTGATGGCTCATCTAAAATATATGAAAAGTATAAATAGGCATTCAGTTTAATGATGTATTTTGGAACACTAGATTTTAAACTGATTAGATTATTGATCATTCCTAAGCTCTGTTATGTAAATTCCAGAGGAACTTCTGAGATCAAAGGAGAAAGACCCAGCTCTTTTTGTAACAGGACTACAAGCTTGTTTTCTGTAGACCCTAGCATTGCTGTTTTGGGTTTATAAATGGCTTTTTTTCATAAAGTAACATGTGATGCCATGCAACGCTAAATATGTTTCATTGCTACATTTACATATACATACTTTGGATAAAGTGGGGTTCCTATTGCCAGGATCCTCATTGAACTTAAATGTAACTGGCCTGTTGCTATGCTACCACATCCACACCTTTAGGCAATAAGCCATTATTGTGTTAATGTAAAGAGTTCAGCCCAGTGCTCGGCCAGACGGGGTGGCAGGGCTGCAAGGCTGTAGGAGAGCGGAGCGGAGGCTGGAGTGGTGGCAGCGCCAAGGACAGAGGCCCAGAGGACGGCTGTCCGGGACGGCTGTGCAGAGAGGCCCAGAGGATGGCTGTGCGGGACAGCTGTGCAGAGAGGCCCAGAGGACGGCTATGTGGGACGGCTGTGCAGAGAGGCCCAGAGGACGGCTGTGCAGACAGAGGGGCCCAGAGGCAGAGACCGGCTTGCTGCATCTGAAGCAGCAGTGATAACACAGACTCGCTCTGAGTGAACGAGATTTTAGTGACTGACCTGCCACCTGGAAATAAAGTTGGGTATAACCTTTTCACCCCAATAACCCTTTGCTGTAAATTTCTTTGGTCACAGTGAATCTATAGCGAACTTGCCTGGAGCAGAAACTCATTTGCAAGACACATACAAATGGAAATTATTTGAGAATGACATTTCAGACTTGAAAATTCACAGAAATGCTTACTTGAAAAGATAGCAAAATCATTCTTATAAATTCTTTCAAAATAAATTGACTTTTAAAAAGTCTGGGAAAGCTCAGTGTTTGCGTCTCTGTGGTCTGTGCAAAGCTGCCTACTGCTATTTGCTCCTTGTGATAGATAAGATGATAATATATTTTATCCCAAATAAATAAACAAAACCAGTAACTCAACACTTTATAGGAATTTATGCAAATTCTAAGATACGGGATAGTGATGAGAACAGTTAAATATGGAATTGTTGATGCTCTTTAACTAAATGGTCATTTCATTTAAATGGGTCCTTTTTTTTCTGGTCTTGGTTATTAAGGTGGTGGTTCAATTCTACTGAATTCTAAACACAAGGTAGAAAATAGTCAGTTAAAAGGAAAAGAAATAAGCGGATTCATTTAAGCAGAAGAAAAAATAGATCAATCTTCTAAGTGGGACTTTGCCCATTGCTACAGCCTCTGAGCCACAGCATCAATTGCTGTCAACACTACTTATGTGGAAAATCGCACTGACATAGTATGATTAGTTCTACACTGTAACTAACACAATGAAGGAAAATAGCCTACGCAGGACACCCAGTACCGTAAATAGTCAGAAGTCCAGATGTAATGTAAAACCAAGGAAGGGTACTTGAAGACACCTAGGAAGGCATTTTAGAAGTGAGACAGGGTAGGAGAGAAGGAAATTTTTGATAAATTTTTAATCTTAACATGATGATCAGTTTCTAGTAATATTTTCAAATTAGTTTAAAAAGAGAAGCAAAGAATGATTTTGGAACCCTTCTTTTTCTTTCACCACTTTGGGACTAGAAAACTTTAATTCCTCCAATATTCAGTGGGCGGTGACCTAGAGCATCTGGAACTGATTCTGGTGCCTTGAAGTGGACACCCTATGGATTGCCGCTCCAAAAGCAGTCAGATTCACTCTAATGAAAAATTTAATTTCTCTTCAGAAAAGATTAAGATAACCAAAGATCAAGACAGTTAGAGCCCCAAGGACAAGCTTATTAGTTCTAAGATTATACAACCAATGGCTGCATATTCACTAGAATGGTGATTTATTACTGACGAATAGAAACACAACTTTAAATTTTGTTATCATCTTCTTTACATCATCTTTTCACTAGTATCTTAGCTCCTGAGCCACTCTTCCATGACTTTATCTCAGGTATTTCTAAGTTGCCCCTATTGCAGAATGGTGATAAGTATATAATTAAAATGATGTTATTTCCTCACCAGAGAAATAAAATCTGCTCATTTGTAATGCCTATGTGATATCAAGATTGTCAAACACACCTAAGATGCAATATTTAGATGGATAGGCATACACACAAATGTACATGTATAATCTTCAATAAATATACATTTTATATGTATACTTATATTTCTAATACTAACATTGTATAAGTCTTTCTATATAGTATATTCTTTTTTAATGAGTTATTAAAGGAAAAACTTAAGGGATTATATTAATATACAAAAATAAAAATTAATATGAAAATAAACCTATAAAGAAGTTCTTTGAAAAATTAAATTTTTTGTGAAGTTTTTTTTTGGCTGACACATATGGAGTAATATATTTGAATTTAAAATCGAAATCATCATGGAATCCAACTTGAGACACATATTTATCTTTAGTGAAATAATCATATCACTATCATGGAAGGAATGGTAAAATATTAAATATGAGTGATTATAAGGGTAACAATTTTCATTGTCATGTTGTTGAGCTAGCACAGTGGAAGGGAGATACTCCACTTAAAGTATTTTCGAATAGAAATAGTTGCATCGAGGTGCATTATGCTTGTCACAATTTCAGAAATCTAAATTTTGATCCAGTTTCAGTCACTGTAGAGGCCAATCTATCTGCTGCCTCTTCCTTTCTTTCCTTTAAGATATATATCCTCTGTGATTTCATGGCTCATATATAGGCTCTTCTGACCACTGAGCTGTTATGGCTAAAGTAAACAGAACCTTTTATTTTTCCCTGTGTCACAGGCTCTTTAAAGTACTCCTCCTTCAAAATATTCCAACAAGTACTCTATTGAACCCTCTCCTACTTTATTTAATGCTCAGATACTAAATCCCAACCATTAGGAAATTGCATAACCCTGCAATGGTCAAAAATATTCAGTTCTTTCCCCAAAGTTAAACTGCCTTTATTTTAACCAATTCTTGAATTCTTATTTCTCTTTTAAAGGTTTAACTATTCAAAAACTAATAGCCAAATGTGGGGAAGAGACCCATATTTACTGGAAGTTTACTATATGTTACGCACTTCACATGCTATTATATTTAATTATTTCATAGTCCTGTAAGGTGAAACCCAGAAAGTTCGAGTAATTACAAACCTCATGGATAGTTGAGTGGATCTTCCAACTTAGTAAGTCGGCTTGATGCTAAAATCCATGATTTGACCAGCAGACAGCAGAAAGCCTATAGCTTGTAAGAGAAAAGAACCATTAGTGCTTAAAAACGTAACATACATTTGAGAATTGGGAAACAGGAATCCTGGTTTTGAATTTGTATTTAGAGTCAGAAAAATGACTTAAAAATTGACTTGCACCTTTGTTTTTCAAACATAGAGCAGTGTTTCTCAAACTTCTTGTGTCTATTATCACTAGGAAAACATTTTAGATTTTTTCCCTCTGGTTACTCCCTTCCACAATAATACAATGATATTGTAATATATATCTGCATGTCTACTGTGATCCTTTGGTGGATCGCAAAACATTGTGGCAAGAATTTTTGCATACTTTGGGGGCATATTGCCCCCACTGAGGCAGCATGGTATGGACTATCGCTCTACTATCTCACACCTCCCCCTAGTACTAGTTATTTAGAGGGGCAGACAGAGTGGAGCAAGCACAGCTTTGGAGTTGGACAAATCCTGCCTGGACTCTGGTTTGATCCCTTGTTACTTACCAGAGCGAGGGCCAGTGACATGGCTTGTCTGAGCCCCAGTTTGCTCTTCAGGAAAATGTAATTACAATTCCTACCTCATGAAGCTGTTGTGAAAGTTAAAGAAATGATTCTTTCAAGTGCGTAGCAGGAGCCAGCAGAATCCTCACACCTCGGCAGCTCCTTTCCTTCCCCTCCCCTGTATGAAGAGTCATCACTGGACTCCACATTTGCTGGGAATAGTGCTGGGCATATCAGACGAGAGTTTGGTTCTGGTACAAACTCTGAGCTACCTAGGTATGTGGGTTTGTCCCTCTGTAAAATTAGAGTACTCATTTCTAGGTTTAATTTTAGGCTTTGCAGCATGTATTTTTATAATATAACAGGAGGGCCCCCAGGTATATAAAATAATCACATTTAAAAATTTTATTGTTACTTTTAGTCTGAGCCAAAACTTTTGCAAGGGTGTTTTTCCCTTCACACATTTTTCAGGACCTGAACACCAAGAGTTAAAGAACTACATACGTAGCCATGAGTGGTTCCAGTTAGCCCAAAAGAAGAAATTTTATTCACTAAATTCACTAAAAACTGTATTCCCTAGTGATTTCCTAAAGATCATTTTTCTGAATCCATAGATGAAAGAAACTCAGCTATGTTCCTAATTTTCCTTTATTTCTAGTTATCGTAGAAAGGTAATGTTGTATTAGATAACTACAGCTTAATTTAAAAAACCAATTAGGAAGAAAACAATTTCTTGAGTACAGTTTCTTATACTCAAGTGTTAACACCAGTCAGAATTCAGTGCACAGCAGAAAGAGGTAAACCTTGGAGAAGCAGGCAACCTAATCTTTAAAAGTGATTGTGCCTCCCAGGGAACACTAAAGAGCTTGTGTAGGTAGTATAGCAAAGGAAAAACATGGAGATAGTTTAAAGCTCCTCTTGGCTTCTAGGCTTATTTTTGTGTTTAATGTGTGTTTTATTTATTTGGGTTTATTTCAGACTAACAAAAATGTGTAGAGAATATGGGAACGAACAGCCATTTATTGATAACTCGCTTACCAGAGGAAATGTTACAAACCCGGGGGAAATCTCTCCTGTGCCTTTTTCTAATTACAATCCCCTCCCTTCCCTATAGAGGTGTATAATTTCCTGAATTTGATATTTATCATTCCCATGCATTTCTTTATTTTTTTTGCATATGTGTATTTCTTAACAGTAGTTTTGCATACTTAACATTTTACAAGACAGAATTCACATTATATGTGTTTTTTGCCCAATGTTATGTTTATGACAGTTTAAAGTATTTTATTTTAAATGGTTAAGTGCCTTTTATGTAATGATATGCTCTTTTACATTACATTATGCTCTTATAACTTCTATTAAGTAATTTATTTAATTCAAACTTAGTTGCATATTTATAAGTCATTTTCAAGGTGATTGTTTTACAAATATCTTTTGAAATAATCCATATTGAAGTATGATCCATCTTTTCATTTTTTTATTGGTAAATGATATTTAAATGATTTCCTAGTCAAGGATGGTGCTGAGTATTAAAAATTTACTGGTAAGCAAAGTAGACTTTGTCCCTCTTCTATGGACTTTACAGTCTAATGGGAAGACAGATCTTAAATTATACAAATCTTAAATTATACAAATAATTCCACAAGTCAATATATGATTCATTCAGTGGAAATCTATTGATTACCTTATATGAATTAAAACAGTGAATGAAACAAATGAAAATCTCTGACCTTGCGGAGCTCACATTTTAATTGGATGGTTGTGGGAGGGGAGGGCAGACAGTACATAAGATAAACCAGGAGTAAGTAAAATAAATAGGAAAAATATTAAGTATGTTTAAGGGGGATATATGCTATGAGGTAAAATAAAGGAGGGGAGGGTGAGGCAGTAAGGGAGCATTGCAGTTTTAAGAAAACAGAGCATACAAGTCATCACTGAGAAGATGGCATTTGAGCAAATACGTGATGGAAGTGAGGGGAGGTGAGATTAAGCAGTGTGGGCAACGTGAAGAGCCCCTCAGGCGGAGAGCATGGTGGATACAAGGACTTGTGGTTAGAGCAACACTATTGCAAAGGAAAGTAGTGGGCTGGAGTAGAATGTATGAAGATAAGAATGGTAGGAATTAGGATCAGAGACGGAGGGAGAGTGGTGCTGAAGGGATGGATGGATGGATTTACTTATTTATTGACCACTGTAAGTACTTTGGCTTTTACTTGGAATGAGATGTAAAACCACCGGAGGACTTTATAGGATCCGGTCTGTTTAAATGGATCACTCTATAGGATAAGTTGAAAATAGAATGAAGTGGGCATAAGAGCCAAAGCAAGGATGCCATTTAGGAGGTTGTGTAATAGTCCTGGTACTGGATCATGGTGGCTTGGACCAGGGTTGCATCAGTGGGGTGGTAAGAAGTAGTTTAATTTTGGATCTATTTTGAAGGTAGAGCCTGCAGAATTGCTAATAGGTTGATGTGGGGTAAAAGTGGGAGTTGTGAATGAGTGCAAACTTTTTGGTGTGAATAACTGGAAAGATGGTTTTGCCTTTTTCTGGAAACTTGGTTTGGGGCATATTAAGGGTCAGAAGTTCAGGAGATCATCCAAGATGAGATTTACAGTGGGAAGTTGGATATAAAAGACTGAGGTTATATATATTTGGCTTATATTAGTTTGCTAGGACTACCATACAAAACACCATTGACTGGGTGGCTTGAACGATAGAAATTTAGTTTCTCACAGTTCGGGAGGCTGCAAGTCCGAGATCAAGGTGTCAGCAGGGTTAGTTCATTCTGAGGCCTCTCTCCTTGGCTTGCAGACGGCTGTCTTCTTACTGTGTGTTATTACAAGGTCATGCTTCTTTGTCTGCCTGTGTCTTAATCTCTTGTAGGGACACCAGTCATACTGGATTAGGAACCACCCTAATTACCTCATTTTAACATAATTGCCTCTTTAAAGACCTTATCTCCAAAGTCCCATTATGAGGTACTGGAAGTTAGGACTTGCATATAACTTTGTGGGGGGACATAATTCAGCCTATAACATATCTGTCAGATGATATTCAGAGCCATGTGAGTGGTTGAGATTATCAAGGGAATGTGTTTGAATAAAAAGGAGAAAAGGCCCAGAGACTGAACCCTGGGATGCTGCACCGTTTAAAAGTTAAGTAGAAATAGAGGAACAAGTTAAAAATATTGAAGAGGAGCAACTAGTAAGGTGGGAGGAAAGTAAGGAAAGGAAAAGGTGGTGTCCCAGAAACCAGATAAAGTGGGTTTCAAGGAGGTGGGGGTGACCATTCAGGCCATGTGCTTCAGGTAAGTCAAATAAGATGACTATTGAGAATAGACCATTGGATTTAGTAACAAGGAGGCTTTGGCAAGCCTTGAAAAGAGTGGTTTTGGTGGAGTAGATGCCTGAGGGTTTAGATTTCTGACAGGAGCACCTAAGTGTGTGGAGTTACTATTGCAAAGAAAGGAAATACTAGAGGAGGGATGGATTAGTGGGAGTGGCCATGAGTTTAACTTTAGATGCAATCTTTTTGAGACTGTGAAATATCTAAGTGGTTAGATATATTTTATCTTCCAAGGATCTTTCAATTTAAAAAATAGTTTGTAGGACTCTGCTAGCCTTAAAGAAATCTAAAGCATGACCAGTAGGCATTTCAGGGTCTTAGAAGGTCCTTAAGAGGGAGCGAGATCAGGAGCCTCAAATCGTACTCCACAAGCCACTGCCTCCAAGTCAATTAATTCTCATAAACAAGTAAAACTATTCTTTCTCGTGAAAAGTAAGCAAGGAGAAAATAAAGCAATAAGCAAAGTTATAGTGCTATTGAGATCTAAGACAAGATACACCTGTGATATAAACTCACATTTTATTAAAGATGACGAGAATGTAATTCTTTTGTAAAGTAGGTCCTTTAGTATGGGAAGAATATCTTGTGTAATTTGACAGAATTTAGTGTTTCCTTCTCTGTTTCATTGAAGTATCTTGTACAAATTACTGTGTGAGCATCTATCACATCATAGTGTATTATGATTGTTTATTTACACATCTGTCTACCCTACAAAACTGCGGACTCCTTTGAGGAAGAACATGGGCATTATCAATTTGCTGGCCATTATCTCCTAAACTGGTGCTGGACATACAGTAGGCACTCAATAAGCTTACAGTGAATGAATTCAATGAAATTAAGAAAACAATAATGTGACTTTTCAGTAGATGGGGCTGAACTAGACATTATCAGGCATCTGAATTTCTGTATCTTTTAATAGAGGCTGTTGGGGCTGGTTGTCTCTGGGCATCTAATTGCCTACTGGTCTGGCATTGTGGGCATGTACTCAAATTTGCTACTGTCATGTAATGTACCTTAATTCCCAGGAACACTGCATTATTGCTGACTTTTTTTTTTAGTACTCTGCAGTACTCTAGGATATGAGCCTGAGAATAAATTGTATGTCTGAGCTAATCTGCATTCGGGGGGGCTGGGATAGGGCTTTTTTCTCAGAATAGAGAGAGAATTTGTTGGCAAGGTCACAGGAAAAAATTCCATTTCTCAAATGAGCACACCTGCAAATGAAATCCATGATTGTTATTTATTATTTGTTGAGTACAAGTTATATATTCAGTGCTATTAAAAAAAAACAAAACTCACAGGCGTTGACATGGTCCGTGCTCTGGGGCTTAACATTCCAGGCCAGGCTCAGCATGCAATTCATATATGACAATTACAGAAAAGGTGACTGCATTTTGGAAGCAATAGGCTCTTGGAGATTATTATTATATTGTTATAGTTACAGAGGATTTACTAAAAGCATTTTGTTGAAAAATTTTATCAAAATGAAATTTTTTAGGAGTAACATTTAGAGTGGAAAGAAGTGGACAAACAATAGGTTATTAGTTTGACCTAGTCCTATAGTGAACTCAAGTGCTCATGTATGCGTGGAGGATACTGGTGAGGAAACAACTGATTTAGGCTAAATAAAGGAACACTCATCCATAGGCTGATCATCTATAGCTGGCATTTCGTTATGTTTCCAAATATGAATCTTCATTGTAATAATGGACTTGTTATAAGTTCTGGTATTGATGGAAAGAAGTGTGATAAAATAGTAAATAGACATATATAAATAAGGAGAGTAAATCTAGAGAAAAAAAATTTTTTTCTAGATTTCCCTGAGCTTTAATACACATTAAGTGATTCAAAGGCAATGGCAGAATGTGTAAGAGATTCAAGACAAATGGCATAAGATTTGGATTAAATATGCAAAAAGCTCATGGTGTGTCTCTAAAACAACAGGGCATAGAAAAGTATCTGCTGAAGATGTCAGACTTGGAGAGGCTGAGAGGGAGAAATGGGCACCTGAAGTTGTTTCCAAATTACATAGCTGGAAGAGCAGACTTAGAGTTGGAATCAGACGTTTTCCCTATCAGCTTTTGTAGGTCGGAAGCAGAAGCTACATTTGGATTATCTGAAATATTGTTCAGATAGAGTAGACTGTGAGATAAAAGATAGAGATTTGGGTGATGGAAATGAAGCGGTAACTATTTCGCAGCTCTCCTGAGGTAGAAGCCAGGTCTGCAACTTCTCCATCTTCCCTGGATATTCCTTCAGCTTCTCTGACTTCTGGGCCTAGAACATGTGCGTGATTCTGTGATGAAGGGCTGTGGCTTCTGCGGGACACTCACACCGTCAGGGGTAGAGGGAAGAAGACTGGATGCAGGTGTTAGTCCAGCTCATATTTATGGTTTCCAGCTTGCCCTGCTCTCTGAGTTCTGTAATGGTGAGCCACTGAGTGTGGACAGTGAAGATGGAAGTCAAGTGTTGAAGCAACTGAGTTGAGACAACAGCCTTAAGGACATGTACTATAATTTTAAACAATATTTCCACTCTGACCAAACATATACAGGAAGGGAAATTCTGGGAAGTGTAGTTTTCCAGCAGGTTGACATATTGCAAAACCACCATAACCCACCCTTTGTCGACGGTCAGTCAAATACATTTCCTTAAACTACATTTAACTTCAGTATAAAGACAATAACAGAGTCATGCTCCTGTATGACATAATTTAACTCACCTGTGTACAACTGAGAACGTGACAGTCATTTCTCCTCAAAAAGGAAACCATGTTCTTTTTCTGTCTTTGGGTCATATTCACTCTTATCGCAGTTGATTCACATATTTCCTTTTGATAATCTAAAACTTAAAATGCTAAGATATAGAGTTATCTACTGTTAATGCATCAAATGCTAGATAGTAGGTTGAGAGGGAAAGAAAACAAATATATTTGTATATAGATATATTTGGTTATTATATATGTATATTACTGTTATATGTTAAGATATATATATATATATATATATATATGTATATATATGCATAGATATACATACACACACAAACATATTTGTAACAAAGTAAGAAGGAAAAGACCTTATCTGTTAGAGTTCTCATTTCTGTGCCTGGTCATATTGTCACAGTTAGAATTTATAGCTGCCTTCTTCCACTGCTCGGTCTGCATTCCTCTGCTCTTGACAAGTACCTTAGCTGGTTATGACTCCACAGGGTGTATCATAGGGTGATGAAAACCTTCATTCCAGAATCATGTGGGCTATGGGCAGCCCTGCCCGAATTGGGTTTTTGTAGTTTTCCACTGACTTAAATCACAGGACTTGGGAGTACCAGGAGCGCCCTAGAGGATCTACTGAATTCCTCCCTCACCCTCACTGTCATTATCAAGTTCACCTTGAGAGTCAGGGTCCAGCACCCCAGCCAGTAGGAAAGCCCCTTTTTTGGTGGCTAATTCAGTGGCAGGAGGAGCCAAAGGGGCCAGTGAGAGTCCCTCCGTGCAGTTCAGTGAGATCATTGTGGTGTCCCTTGGCAGAAGCACTCTTCCTTTTGGAGCTAAAGGTCTCCACTCCAGCAGAAATTAGGCTGCAGGGATGGGAAACAAAAATTTTGTTAATGGGTCACTAGGGATAACAGAAAAAGAAACTGCTCTCATTTCCACATCCTGATTCCCACACCCATGAATGCTGGCTATGGCAGAAACAGCACCATATCATCACATATATGTTCTGCTGACTTAGAGCATATATCACTACCTGGAGGCCATGGCCTCAGCCTGCTAGGTATTGTCACTTACCTAGTGACATACCGGTGTTCAAAAGGCCATTCCACTAGTCTATCAAGCCAGTTGCTTCAGGGCAATGGAGAACATGGTAAAACCATGAATGTCATGAGCAGGGACACATTGTCACATTTAATTTACTGTGAAGTGATTTCCTTATTTAGAAGTGATTCCATATGGAACACCATGACAGTGAATGAGGCATTCTTTTCACCCCCGGATGGTAGTTTTGGGCATAAGCATTATGTGCTGGGAAGGAAAATCTATATCTAAAGTATCTATTACACTAAGAAAAAAGAGGTGCCTCATCCAGGGTGGAAGTGACCCAGTGTCATTAACTTGCCCCCAGGCTAGCTGGGTGGTCACCCTGGTATAGGTGCCATATTGAGAGCTTGTGTTGGTCCCTACTGTTGGCAAGCTGAACACACAACCCTAGCTGTACCCAGAGGAGTTTGGGGAGTCAAAGTCCATGTTGCTGAGCTCAGGTACAACATCTCTCCCTGATGGCCGTGGCCCGTTTGTTCATGGGCCCATTGGGCAGTGGCGGGAATGATTGGGAAAGGAGGCCGAATGATACTCAGAAAACAGGTCGTCCTATCCACCTGATTATTAAAAGCTTCCTTTGCTTAGGTCACCCATTGGTAAGCATTCACGTGGGTGACAAATATTTCATACTGAATGCCTTCTCAGAGAGGAATATACACATACTTCTTTCCTCCATCTCCTTGTCACCAATTTTCCAGTTGTGGCTGTTCCGTGTCCCTGTCCATCCAGCCAAACCATTATCCATGGCTGACGTGTTAATGTAGATCCAAACCTCTGACCGTATTCCTTTCTAGGCAAAATGAATAATCAGTTGCCCTATTCAAAATGCTGCACACTGGGAGGATTTCCATTCACCGCTGTGCTTCAAGGGCCCCCATGATAAGGGCTGAAGGGTTGCAGCTGTCCATTTTTGGGTAGTGCCTGTGTATTTTACAGCAAGTCTGAGTTTTTCTCCCTCAGTTGACTGGTCATAGGGAGCACATCCTGAGGCCATGGTATGGATCGAGATAGAGAGCAGCTCTCTCAAATGCAATTTTCATTGCATCCAAAATAAGGGTTGCTAGGCATTGTGCCTCTTTCTTAGTGGTAGATGGAACAGATGCAGCAACTTATCCTCCACATTGGAAGGTCTGTCTAGACTTGCTCCAGGTTACTGGATCCGTAGAAATTTCACTGAGGAGTCAGGATTTTACTTTTTGTGGAATTTATTTCTCACCTTCTGGCACACAAATGTCTTAGCAATGTGTCTAGAGTCATTAATATTTCTTGCTCACGAGGCCTATCAGCATAATATCATCAATGTCATGGTGCATGATATGCAAGGGAAAAATAATCAAGATCCCCTATAACTATGTTATGACCTAGGACTAGAGAGTGGATGCTGAGGTGGAACAATTAAATTAAATATTGTTGGTCATGCCAGCTGACTTTCATGCTAACAAGTATATATTAACGGGTATATTTAAGAAAGCATTCGTGAGATCAACAGCTGCATATCAGGTGCCAGGGATGTGTTGATTTGCTCCAGCAACAAAACCACATCTAAAACAGCAGCTGAATTTGAATCGATGCCTGATTAAGCTTATGATTATTCACTGTTATTTTCCAAGATCCATTTTACTTCTGCACAGGCCAAATAGGCAAGTTGAATGTGGATGAGGTAGAAATGACCACTTCTGCATCTTTCAAGTCCTTGATGATATTAATCTTCGAAATCCCTCCAGGAATATGATATTGCCTCTCATTTACTATTTCTGTTGGTAGAGGCAGATCTAGAATAGACTTTCACTTGGCTTTTATTACCATTACAGACTTTGTTCCACAGGTCAGGGAACCAGTGTGTGATTTCTGCCAATTGCTGAGTATGCCTATCCCAGTTAAGCATTCTGTACCTAGGCAAATAACCGAAGAAGATCCAGGGAGCAACTATGAGATGGATTTGAGGAAAAATTTCATTATCACTTAATCTCTATAAGCCTCTACTCTGACTGGTAGGTCACAATGATATTTAGTTCTTTTGCATAGTTAGAAGCAATAAATCGCCCCCATTATATTCCATATTTTCATCAAAATGTTCTAAGGCAGCAAGTCCACAGTCCTGCAGCCTATGGGCATTTGATTACAGGTGTCTATAGATGATGATTTGAGTAACAGTATACCACTGCCTGTCATGCACCACCAATTTCCCCTTTACAACTAAAAATGGTCCAGAATGACCTGCTCCTCTGGAACCTCTTTTGGTCCAAATTCTGGATCAGTAAGAGTTCAGTCAGAGAAGGAGAACTACTAGGGTTGATTAATCTATCATCAATCTATTTATCTATCTCTATATCTTTATATCTACATATACAATTTTATAGTTATAGAAATTGAACTTAAGCTACTATGGGTGTTGTGTAAGAATGGCTGTAAGTTTTTTTTTCTTTCTTTCTTTTTTATTTTGGTATTATTAATGTACAATCACTTGAACAACATTATGGTTACTAGACCCCCTATTATCAAATCCCCCACACATACCCCACTACAGTCACTGTCCATCAGCGTAGAAAGATGCTATAGAATCATTACTTGTCTTCTCTATAAATACTGCCTTCCCCGTGCCCCCCCTCCGCTGTATTAAGTGTGCTAATCATAATGCCCCTTATTCCCCTTATCCCTCCCTTCCCACCCATCCTCCCCAGTCCCTTTCCCTTTGGTAACTGTTAGACCATTCTTGGGTTCTGTGAGTCTGCTGCTGTCTTTTGTTCCTTCAGTTTTTTCTTTGTTCTTATGCTCCACAGATGAGTGAAATCATCTGATACTTGTCTTTTTCTGCCTGGCTTATTTCACTGAGCATAATACCCTCTAGCTCCATCCATGTTGTTGCAAATGGTAGGATTTGTTTCCTTCTTATGGCTGAATAATATTGCATTGTGTGTATGTACCACATCTTCTTTATCCATTCACCTACTGATGGACACTTAGGTTGCTTCCATTTCTTGGCAATTGTAAATAGTGCTGCAATAAACATAGGGGTGCATATGTCTTTTTCAAACTGGGCTGCTGCATTCTTAGGGTAAATTCCTAGGAGTGGGATTCCTGGGTCAAATGGTATTTCTATTTTGAGTTTTTTGCAGAACCTCCATACTGCTTTCCACAATGCTTGAACTAATTTGCATTCCCACCAGCAGTGTAGGAGGGTTTCCCCCTTCTCCGCATCCTCACCAGCATTTGTTGTTCCTAGTCTTTTCTATGTTGGCGATCCTAACTGGTGTGAGGTGATATCTCATTGTGGTTTTGATTTGCATTTCCCTGATGATTAGCGATGTGGAGCATCTTTTCATGTGCCTGTTGGCCATCTGAATTTCTTCTTTGGAGAAGTGTCTATTCATGTCCTCTGCCCATTTCTTAATTGGATTATTTGCTTTTGTTTGTTGAGGTGCATGAGTTCTTTATATATTTTGGATGTCAACCCTTATCAGATATGTCATTTATGAATATATTCTCCCATACTGTAGGATGTCTTTTTGTTCTACTGATGGTGTCCTTTGCTGTACAGAAGCTTTTCAGCTTGATATAGTCCCACTTGTTCATTTTTGCTTTTGTTTCCCTTGCCTGGGGAGATATGTTCATGAAGAAGTTGCTCATGTTTATGTCCAAGAGAATTTTGCCTATGTTTTTTTCTAAGAGTTTTATGGTTTCATGACTTACATTCAGGTCTTTGATCCATTTTGAGTTTACTTTTGTGTATGCGGTTAGGTGGTAATCCAGTTTCAATCCCTTACATGTAGCTGTCCAGTTTTGCCAACACCAGCTGTTGAGGAGGCTGTCATTTCCCCATTGTATATCCATGGCTCCTTTATCGTATATTAATTGACCATATATGCTTGGGTTTATATCCTCTCTATTCTGTTCCACTGGTCTATGAGTCTGTTCTTGTGCCAGTACCAAATTGTCTTGATTACTGTAGCTTTGTAGTAGAGTTTGAAGTCAGGGAGCATAATTCCCCCTGCTTTATTCTTCCTTCTCAGGAGACCTTTGGCTATTTGGGGTCTTTTATTGTCCCATATGAATTTTAGAACTATTTGCTCTAGTTCATTGAAGAATGCTGTTGGTATTTTGATAGAGATTGCATTGAATCTGTAGATTGCTTTAGGCAGGATGGCCATTTTGACAATATTAATTCTTCCTATCCAAGAGCATGGGATGAATTTCCATTTATTAGTGTCCTCTTTAATTTCTCTTAAGAATGTCTTGTAGTTTTCAGGGTATAGGTCTTTCACTTCCTTGGTTAGGTTTATTCCTAGGTATTTTATTCTTTTCAGATGCAATTGTGAATGGAATTATTTTCCTGATTTCTCTTTCTGCTAGTTCACCATTAGTGTATAGGAATGCAACAGATTTCTGTGTATTAATTTTGTATCCTGCAACTTGCTGAATTCAGATATTAGATCTAGTAATTTTGGAATGGATTATTTAGGGTTCTTTTTGTACACTATCATGTCATCTGCAAACAGGGACAGTTTGACTTCTTCCTTACCAATCTATATGCCTTTAATTTCTTTGTGTTGTCTGATTGCTGTGGCTTGGACCTCCAGAACTATGTTGAATAAAAGTGGGGAGAGTGGACAGCTGTATGTCTTTTATCTCTGGGTCTGATGCTAGAGTTTGAATATAAAGTATTGGGGACTCAAAGCAAGCTGGGATCCACAGCATGAGCTGGAGCCCAGGACAATTGAGTGAAGTCCATGTGTTATTGCTGCCTATCATCTGGGTGGAAGGGATGTCCTGAAGAAGTCAGGGTACTTCATCAGGAGCTGAACACATATATTTGGTCCAAGAGTCATAGAAGCTGAAGGAAGATTCAGGAGAGGGTAGTCCAGTTGCAAGCCTGACCAGTGCTCACATCACAATTTGAGTAAGCAGATAAATGACAAAGTGTGTGGGCTTCAGAATGGCTGCTGGTTTATGTTGTTTTTGTTTTATGCACAAGAAACATTTATTTCTCTCATTTCTGGGAGCTGAGAAGTTCAAGATCATGACACCAGCTGACTTCGTGTCTGGAGAACCCATTTCCTAGAAGTCCCTCTTTTTGATGTAACCTCACAGGTCAGAAGGGACCAGGGAGCTTTCTGGGTCCTTTTCTAAGGAAACGGATCCCATTTCTGAAGACCCTGCCTTCATGACCTACTCACCTAACTGTCCCACCTCTTATTATTATCATCTTGGGGATTAGGATTTCAACATATGAATTTGGAGTATGCAAATATTCAGAGAGCACTGATATTTACAGAAGACTTTTAAATCTTTTAAGTCTGCCAGGTACAGAGCTAAGTGCTTTCACTACGTAATCTAATGTAATCCTTGCAATAACCAGGGAATTGATATTATTTTGGAAATGGCTACTGTTTTACTTCAGTACTCCAAATCTTTTGTAAGAATTTTTCTTGTGTCCCACCTAAATTGAAACATACAGAAAAGAAAAAGGGAAATTCTGGAAAATGTAGTTTAACCTAACCCAGTTGACACATTACAAAGCTATGATGTATCTATTTTCAGACTTTAACAGTTTACTCATGCCTTTAAAAACAATGACAACATAACACATTTTAACTCTTCTTTTCTCTCTAACTTCTTTGTCCTTCCTTTCTTCCTTTCTCTCTCTCTCTCTCTTTGTTGTTGCTGGGTAATAAGGAAAATATAATTTCTTTGCCCTGCAATTTGGCTTCTACTTCACTACTTTACTGAAGCTTTTTCAGGAAATAAAAGAGCAGTGATTAATTTTTGCCAAGTCCTTTTCTCCATTGGCATTGTTGATTAAACTGTTACTTTCAGTAGATTTCCTGAAATAACTTTCTCTTTGTGGTTTTCATAAATCTCTGGTTCACTGTTCTTGGCCCCTTTTTTTCTTCTCATGTTCTAATTTTGACTATTTCCTCAAATACTTCTGGGCCTTATATTCCTTTTTTACAATTTTAGGAACAGTCATCAATTCTTAAAGTTTTGATTATTACCCCTTTATAAGTGATCCCAAATCTAAAACTTTAAACCTGTCCATTTATTTGCATTTCTGTTTCCTGTATATCACCAATGGATAATATGTCATGATCTCACAACTACCTATAATGACTCCCATTAGAAAGCAAGCTCCATATTGGAAGTTTTTGTTAATGACTACATTCCTGTAGTAGGAACTCAATAAATACTTGTTGAATCAACAAATAAAGGGAAGAAACTGTAAACCTAACAAATACAGAACTTAACACATTATTTCTCTTAGTAGCTAATATCAACTTTCTAAGTCTCACTGCCACCAACATTTTCCTAGACATGCATCTTATAAACTTGAAGTTATTTTGGAAATACACAAGAGATACATTAATAGATTTAAAAAATGGATATTTTAGTAGATATCTTTTGTCTGTGTTAGATAAAAATACTAAGAAAGGTACTCTAGGTAAAGTTTTAGGTAATTTTCCTTCCCTATACTGTAGCAAGAACCATAGTGTAGCATTTTGTGGAAGGCATGGTGGTACAGTAGTTTAGATCATGGATTTTGTTTCCTGACTTTCTTAGTTCAAAACTCAGGTCTGACATTTACTAGTTTGTTGATCTTGGGAAAATTTCTTAATTTTTTCATGCCGGTTTTCTTGTCTGTGAAATGGAGGTGATCATAATAGTACCTATACCACAAGTTGGTTGTGAAGATTAAACAAGTTGTGTGAAGCAGTTAGAACAAAAGATGATGCAGAGTATTATGAAAGTATTTGTTTTTATTACTCTGTAATTCCAGGAGACTGGATATCCTATAAATAAATTAAAGTATAGAAACATTGGCTTTAGATTTCTTTAAGTGAAATCTTTCCACTGATTTTTCTGTTAGAATTTTTGAGTAATTTTGTAAAATATACTATGTAATTCAGCATATTTTGCTGTGTTTCAAGGTTTTTTAGCTCCGAGATTTTTAATTAGTCATTAAAACTTGGTCTTCCCATTTGTTAAACAATTCTTTCATTCAAGAATGTTTACATGTATACGTGTACATATATGTATGTGTATGTGTAAGACAAAGGTTACTATTTATGACTTCCAATCAGATCTAATGCTGAATATAAATGTAAAATGAAATTCTATGTTTGGCCCATCTCATCATTTACTGGAGTCATGTATGTGGATAAAAGTTTTCAATTTTAGATCCTAACACATTTAAAGAGACTACTCAGCTCTAGAGAAGGGAAGAAAACATGTGACATTCGGTAATTTTTATATCTGCTTTTACCACAAAAGCAACTTATGTTTAAGACCTGTATTGCATTTGAATTTTGTATCTCTAAATATCAAATGACTGAGTTTCAGAGTTTGGTTAAGCAAGACAATACATATCATTTTTGAAGATATTCATTGCGGCTTAAGGATTTTATGACACAGGTCCACACATATCCTCATTCAACAGCAGTTTGTGATAGTTATGCCATTGTTATGTAAATTACGTGGTCACTGGGAGGTGCTGGCTATTTGGTTCTTCCTGACTGGTGGCCAGTGAGATCAGAACTGTTCCTTTAATCCAAGTAAGCACATACATATGAACTTTTGCCTTGATTTTTTCTTTAACTTTT
Organism: Smutsia gigantea; assembly: GCA_032199065.1. Taxonomy (NCBI): domain Eukaryota; kingdom Metazoa; phylum Chordata; class Mammalia; order Pholidota; family Manidae; genus Smutsia; species Smutsia gigantea. The sequence continues at coordinate 650,400 of JAVSCE010011987.1, read as the reverse complement.
AGAACTACAAAATGTATTACAGTCATTTGTTAGTGTAGGATGTATTTTTTAAGAAGGTGCGGGTGCTGAAAGTCTGTGATATTTGGCTGAGAACCAGTGGTGTAATCCCTCCGAAAGGTTCTGCATTTTCCATTGGGATAGTTTGGAAAGGAGTTGCTGTACCTTGAAATGTAGATTCTCATATATGAACCATAAATTCCATTTCAATTCAAGTACACTATGCAAAAGAACTAACAATGGGTTAATTATTTTTTGGTACGATTCTGTTTTTTCAAAAGTCCTATGAGTGAACAGTGTTGGTTAAGTTTCTCTGGCTCATAATGTTTGACAGATATTTGAATGGGAAATCATAGCTTATTCATCACTCCTTAAATGGTTTCATGTTTTTCTAAAAAGTTTTTCATCAATAAGGAAAATATACTCATGTGCAACTGAGGCACTGTATGCGCTCTGTAATCGTAACTCTCTTTTGCTATTACTGATTCTTTATGTGTGCTGATTCTTTATGAGTTGGTGTAGTCTTCAAATATGACAGCATATTGTCCGACAAGATCATCGTTGTTGTTCTGCATATCTTACATTTACTTCTGTTCACCAGAACTCAACTATTCCTCTTTTTCCTTCCTGCACTTGCCCACAACCCAAACGGCTCTTAGTTTTATTCTGTCCATGGAGTGTTCCCTGAGCCAAGATATTTATTTTCTCATTCTTTTGCATCATCATGACCATCATATCTAATTCAGCAAACATACTCTGTTTTTAATTCCATTGGTTTCAGATGTGGATTTTTCTCTGTGATTCATAATCTTGAAACTTCGTTATCCTTTGAGCACATTTCCTCTCCAATTCATTTCCTATTTTTTCTCCTTATCCTTCACAGCTTTGTTTCCTACTAAAAGTATTTTTTCTGAGATTTATCTGTAACAGGCATATAACAATCATCGACTCACTCTATGATCATTATTTTCCATTTGCTTTTCTTCCAATAAGAATACTCTTATTCTCTTTAAATTATTATTCATATTAAAAGTGGGAAGAAAATCTGTATTTACTCAACTATTTGGATTATTCTTAAATTAGCAAAAGGTTTCTTGAAGAAAAATCCTTTTGGTATCTGTATACTTTGTTGATAGACGTGCATTCCTCGACCAAGGACAGATTGTGAGCTCCTAGTGGACAATGATTGTGTTTAGTTCATGCTTGTGCTTCATTCTGGTGTCTAATACAGAGTCTCACATGTTATAAACAGCTTGCAAACAGGGTAAATGAGTAAGTTGGTTAACTTATCCTAACCTGGAACATTATGATGGGCTGACAAACTATTTCTGCTAAATAAATAAAAAACTAGGTTGACTCTACTATATTTCTCCAGACCAGTGGAGTTGCAGGCCTTCAACATACCATACATCCTGGTGTAGTAAGTCAGTGAGGATTTCTGAACTTCTCACACAGTTCGTAGCCTTGTGCAGTCATATAAAACTGGCATTAACTTAGAGTTGATGCCCTAGATACCAGACCAGGAAAACGGAGAAATAGCTCTGTAAACCAGACCAATTAGATCTGTCTTTGGCAATGTAAATATTAAAATTGGAAAACATTTGGCCAACAGCTAAAGAATGAGAGAGATTGAACATCCTAGCATGGATTTGATTTCTATTGAAGTGGTTCCTAATTTTAAACAATAAAGACCCTAGGATAGCTAGGAATAACTTGGAATTTAATTTAAAACCACCGCATGACAGACTGTACTGCCAGCTATTGCAATGGAAATTTATCTAGTTTTTTTCCTCTGAAAGCTTTTATTTATATGGGACATTTTCCAATCATGGGAGATTAGTTAGCTAGGTTTGGTAGGAATAGACATAGCTATTGTTCAGTCAATGGAGTTCCTGGTTTTATTTTTCTTGTGAATTGTTGATGACAGCATCCAGATATGTTACTGTTAGATTTCTTCAATTCTGAAATTGCTCAGAATGCAAACTTCTCTAATTTAGTGAATTGAAGGAAGAAAATGCATGTTTTCATCCCCTGTGGACTTCAGTCTGAATCCTAAACCAGGTTCAGTTTGGAATTCTTAATGTCATTTCATAGACCACATTTTAGCTTTAAGTATAATGGTTGCCTGTAGCCATACAAAGATTTCCTACTAATTAAGTAGTACCTCATGAGAAGAATACAGTTTTAGTTCTATTTATTTATTATTAATAATAGTGTGTTGATATTCAATTATAATTGATGTAGTTTGTAAACTCTTCTGTTTTACCCTTTACTGCCAATGTCAGTAGGGAATGTTGGTTACTTTCATAATAGTACTGGGCTGACTGGGCCAGAGTTCATAAGATAATTTAATTATAGTGTCTTGAGATCTAACTTGCAGTCAGTATCCTGGATTTAGAGGGACACAGTACCAGTAATATTCTATTCGAATACGTCATCTCTCTCCTCATCACAACATAGAATACAATGGGAAAGGTACCATAAGCTGTGCAAGGGCAAATATTAAAAAAATTTTGTAACAAATTTTAATTATTAAGTTATTATTTATAATTAATTTTAATTTCAGTTGCATGAATCCATGCCTAGCTGTGATGAACCTGTGAAACTTTCTTTGAGACACTTAGGAGATGAATTTAAGCTGTAGTATTTTTACTAAACATAATGTATCTTACAAAAAATAATGCATCTTCTGAGGAAATGACAACATATGAGCTCTTTGAAGCTTGCTGTTAGGATTGCTTTATGAAAGTGGGCACCTTTCAGTTTCCACAAGTCATCTTGTTCTTGTTTCTGATTAAATTAAAGCAAAGAAGTTCTTTTTCCATATGTGAGCATCTCTGGGTAAGAAAATGTCATTATTAATATTCATGGGAGGCCATGGGAAAGTTAGGGAAATGGGATAAAAGGGGTGGAAATGAAGTATGGTTTTCCAACCCCAAGGTCTCCTGAGCCTGAGGCAAAGAGCAAAGAAAGAGGAGTCACAGCGAAGCAGCTGATTATAGGGTCCCGGGCAGATGGCAGGACAGGCAGGAAATGAGGAAGTCTGGCTGGATCCCAACAGGGAAACGGAGCAGAAGAAAACTAATGCTGGGGCTGATGCCAGAAAGAAGGACAGAAAGCAGAGCAGCTAGAAAGAGAGAAAGAAACATCCCTCCCACCACCTCCAATAGAAAATTGCAGGTATATTTCATTTTAGCTTTAGTTCCTGAAACCTTGGTTATCACTGCCATCAGCTTATGAGCGCTTCAGAAGTTACCATTCCGAAGAGGAGCCTAGGGGTACCAGGTTCTTAGGAAGAAGACTGAATCTATGAAGTGGAAACAAATAAAGACCAGCTACTTGTGTTTGAATGAGGGAAGAAAATTATACAAGGTAGCTTTAGAAACCAAATATTTTGAAAGAATTTTAGTATTTCCTCGATAAGTAGATATATTGATTTACTTACTTCCCACTTGGCCAATTATTAGAAGGACATTGAATTATAATACTATCTCCAGTTTTGCTCCATTCAAGCAAAACTGGGTTCTATTATAACATAGCAAATGAGGATATTTAAAATTATTTACATCTGAAAAAAAGTCTCTGCGGTGCAAAACCAGGCAGAGCTAATCTCTGCTGTTAGACATCAGAATATCAGGATATTGTGAAGAAGCAGGTGAGGTGCTCAGGGATGTTTTCCTGTTCAGGCTCTCAGTCTGGGTGCTCGGCTACCTGGGTAGGCTCTGTTTGCAACAGTCCATCCTGTGGTACACATGATGTGCAGTTTTCTGATTATATTTTATATTTCAATAAAATATTGTGAAGCAAACAACTCTAGGAAATCAATGACTTAGAAGAATGACTTTAAAATGTTTAATAAAATGGATGTCATAATAACATGGGATCCAGAAGTTACTCAAATAAAAAAATCTCTTAAAGAAGAAGATGCTGTTTATTCCTAGATTTCACTTGTACTAGGGAAACAACCTCATGCAAACACATTATTTTTTAAATAAATGAGTTATGGGTCTCATGTCAACCCCATATTGGCTTAATTCGTCTTCTATTGTTTTAATAAAGGTGCTTTTTGACAGGCCTTTGAAATTTATTTTAGCTGTATAAACAGCCTCGTCAAACTGGAACTGGTTTATCTCTTTGATAAACTAGTTGTCCTTCACTAGTTTTGAAGTTGCAAAATGCTGCCCCAATAGGAAATTTAAACTAACTGCTGATCCGTAAGCACTGATACACCAACTTTTTATTTAGCCTATTGTGTTCTGTCCTCTGTAGGTAATGTGGAGTTTTGAGGGTTTGTTTCTCTTTTCCAAGTAAATTGATACAAGGAGGCAATGTAAAGGAGGCCTCAACATCACATTAGGTGCAGCCTAACTATGTGTGTCTCAGGGAACAGGGTGGGAATTTGGGGTGGGGAGGAGGACTGTCATTCTGTCTCTTTCCCCAGGCAGTGGCCTTTTGGTTATTTCATGCTTTGACTTTGTATGTGAAGACTGTACAGCTGTGGGGATTTGCAGGTGAGCAAGACTGATGGGAAAACAGCCATGACAATTCTCCTTTTTATTAGCAGATTTCAGTGGATGGGGAACTAGCATCGGGAACCAGGCATCACCTCACCCACCCTCATTCTCTTAGCTGAAACATACTGGTATGGACTCTCCCCTCCCTTAAAATAATCCTGGGTAGAGGGGAGAATGACAGGGGTCTGGGTTGGTGACCCTTTTTCCCTTATTAATCTCAGAAGAATCTAATGTTGTGCTATGAGAAAAAGAGCTGATAACCTAGTATGTTAAATTACCTTGCAACAAAATACTGAAAGCAAAGAGAGCAAGAGACTCTTTCAGGATAAATATGTCAAAAGTCATTTTGGTAATGAAAAAGTACTATTGTAAGTCTGGAACTTGTTTTCCGTTTTATCAATTTTCAATGCTCACTTAAATTCTCACCATTTCTTTAATAATAGACTGTTCCAAAATTTCTGCTCAAATTTTTCCTGGGCTCAGGGAATAAGTTGGAGCCAGTGTGCAGCCAATATTTTGAATTCCATAAACTATATTGAAGATGGTTCCATTCTTAATTTGCATCTCAAATTGCCTTCCAAAAATGAGATGTGGAGTTAGTGATTCCAGTAATTTAGAACAGGGTGGTGTAAGATTTTCCTTCTTGGTTATTATAGACCACTGATGTGATGCAATTACGTCTGTTTTAAATAACTCAGTTGATAGCAAAAGTAGGTTGCTGGAGGGGAAATACCATATGCAGGTTTTCAGATTTGACAATTACCTTGCAAATATTTATAGCTACCAATGGATAACAACTCAGAAAGGATAACGAATCTAATTAAAATGAACAGGTCAATTCATAAATCTAGAACCCTACAGATTAAAAGCAGCGTAGAGCAACCCAGATGTGTCCCATTTCAGCTAACCCTATGTGTTCTCCCATAATTCCCACTGTCAGTTTAATGGCAACGTTAGAAATGCATAGCAACCTGACGTAGGGAAAACTCAAAACATGGTGCTTAAAAAAAATTTTTTTTTAAATAAAATACCGTTAATATACAATCTTATGTTGGTTTCAAATGTACATTACAGTGGTTCAACAGTCCCCATGATCAGTTCGTATTGTGATTGCAAATTATTGTGCCCTTTTATTCCCCTCCTGCTCCCTGTCTTGCCCCTGCTCCAATCCCTCCCTCTAGGTAACTTGTAGTCACTTCTCATCATCCAAGAGTCTGCTGCTATTTTGTTCCTTCTGTTTTACTTTGTTTTTATATTCCACAAATAAATGAAATCATTTGCTATTTGTCTTTCTCCACCTGGCTTATTTCACTGAGCATAATACTCACTACCCATCCATGTTGTTGCAAATAGCAGGATTTTTTCTTTTTTATGGCTGAATAATATTCCATTTTGTATATGTACCACTTCTTCTTTATCCGTTCATCTACTGATGGACACTTAGGTTGCTTCCATATCTTGGCTATTGTAAATAGTGCTGCGATAAACATAGGGGTGCATATGTCTTTTTGAAACTGGGATCCTGCATTCTTAGGGTAAATTCCTAGGAGTGGAATTCCTGGGTCAAATGGTATTTCTATTTTCAGTTTTTTTACTGAACTTCCATACTGCTTTCCACAGTGGTTGAACTATGTTACATTCCCACCAGCAGTGTAGAAGGGTTCCCCTCTATCCACATCCTCGCCAGCATTTGTTGTTTCTTGTCTTTTGAATGGTGGCCATCCTAACAGGTGTGAGGTGATATCTCATAGTGGTTTTAATTTGCATTTCCCTGATGATTAGTGATGTGGAGCATCTTTTCATGTTGGCCATCTGTATTTCTTCTTTGGAGAAATGTCCGTTCAGGTCCTCAGCCCATTTTTTAATTGGGTTATTTGTGTTTTGGGTGTTGAGGCATATGAGTTCTTTATATATTTTGGATGTTAACCCCTTATCAGATGAGTTGCTTACAAATATATTCTCCCATACTGTAGGATGCCTTTTTGTTCTGCTGATGGTGTTCTTTGCTGTACAGAAGCTTTTTTTTTCAGGTATCATTAATATACACTCTTATGAAGGTTTCACATAAAAAAACAATGTGGTGACTACTTTTCCCCATATTATCAAGTCCCCCCCATACCCCAATGCAGTCACTGTCCATCAGTGTAGTAAGATGCCACAGATTCACTGTTTGCCTTCTCTGTGCTACACTGTTTTCCCCTTGATCCCCCACACCATGTGCACTAATCATAATACCCCTCAATCCCCTTCTCCCTCTCTCCCCACCCACTCTTCCCCACCCCTTCCCTTTGGTAACCGCCAGTCCCTTCTTGGAGTCTGTGAGTCTGCCGCTGCTTTTATACAAAAGCTTTTTAGTTTGATGTAGTCCCACTTGTTCACTTTATTTTGTTTTCCTTGCCCAGTGAGATGTGTCCAGGAACATGGTGCTTTCTTAAATAAAGATTTTAGGCTACAAACTCACATTTCCAAAAGTATAATTCTTTTAGGCACATAGTTATAAAATTTATTGTTTTAAGGTTATATTAAAAGAAACCCTGATTTTTAATGTTATATCATGGCTATAGAGTGTTAAATGAGACTGACTATGAGCAAATGTTAATTCTAAAGTTAACATGTTGCTGAAATTGCATAGTGCTTCATTAAAGACTTAGTTTCTATGATAGCCACTAGAGCATAAGCTCCATAAAAGCAGAGTCTTTGATGCATGGCTGTATTCAAACACCTAGGACAATGCCTGCCCATAGTAGATATTGGATATGTATTTGGAAACAACAAATGACTGAGTTCAATATCACAGGTACTTTTGCAGACACAACCTAGTGGAGAGTCATATAATATATCAAGCTTTCTTTTTTAAAGCAATTAGGTTGCTGGGTGAGTCAGGGTAATTTAAGCTAAGCCTTGTACTGAAAAAATAAGTGCATGTTTGCTAGCTGACATATTGGGGAGGGAAAGATCAGCAGAAAAATGGAAGGCATAGAGAAGCATGAACAATACACCGTGCGGAGAGTTTATATTCTGAAGCATAAAGACCTTGTTAAGAGTGAATGAAGACAATCAAAGAGTGGACATAGGGGAGACTGGATAGTTAGATAGAGGCCAATTGATAAAGAAAACAGACACTCCACACTTACACCATCCTATCTTCCTCAGTCCCTCACACACCTTCTTTCCCCACCCCCAAATCTGTGTCCATAAATAGCTTCATGAGGACAGAATATTTTGTCCATTGCTGGGAGGTGTAATTCTTTCAGAATATTTTTTTTTCTTGTACAGTAGACAACATTTTCCCAGTTTTAATGGAATGACAGTACAACTGAAGTTTAAAAATCAAAATTTTTATTGTGGAATCATATTTTGCTCCTCTGTTTTTACAAATTGAAACTTAGTTTTCATGATGTATTTGTTTATTTAATGGCATCTTTCCTAGGGAGTTTGGGAAGAGGATGGACAAGAAAGGAGTGGAGATGAAAATAAGACCTTTAAACTCCTACAAAGATATTTTTAGAAGAGGTAGAATCCATTTATTTATTTATCGATTTCTAAGGATCAACTCTGTGCCAAGAGTTGAGTTATACATGCTAGATAACATAAGAAGGTAAGGCTTTTTGAAAAATCTTTTATAGAAACAGTATTGTATTTATTGATTGGTGCATCCATCAATAGATAGATATAGACATTAACTTCACTAACATAGGTAATCAACAACTCTGAATTCTAACTCAGTCCTTGTTAACTCAACTGGACCAGAGATCTCATGATATTTTTACAGTCTGGATATAGAAGTCTCAACAGACTTTCCCCCTTCTGATTTACATCCTTCAATATTTTAAAATTAGAATTTTTCCAAGCACTATTTCTGATCACAGCTCACTGCCATTCTCTGCAGTCACTTTGGCAAAGCAAAGAAAAGAAGTGTCAGCCATTCCAGGCCTTAGCCTGAACAGATTGTCTGAATCTTCCAGCTGATTGTCAGAGAGGAATGCAGATTGCCTGCCCACTGGTCACCAGGATGCCACTCAATGACAGAGCATCACCCGTGGGCTTTGAAATGAGGGACTTGAGACTTTGTCAGAGTACAATTGAATGGACTTGCAAAGAAAACACATCACTCCTAGTCCTCTGCTCCTTCTGCTTTCTTGCCTCTGGGATACTCCATTACTTTATGTAGGATCCTTGATTTCAGACACCAAGCACCCATTCCTGCGATGTTGTGCCCTTGCCAAGTCAAGATAAATGTCTTTCAAAACAGTTATTTCACATCTTTCCATTTTAGGTAGAGCTGATGTGTGCTTTAGGATTTTTTTTTTCTTTTGGTGACAAGGCCAATATCATTTAGCTTGCTGTATTCTTTTATTTATTGGTGGTGTGTTTGTTCTGGACTCAGGGGAGGCACAATTCCATCTGGCCTTACGTGCTGAATTCATCCTTTCATCTTTCTAGCCTAGGAATCTGTGTGCCTCGTGGAATATAGAGCTGAGCTGGATGTGTTCCTTTCTTTAAAAATAGCTGTGTTCTGGGCATAGATTACTATGGGAACATTTTTGGACATTTCACATTCCTCCCCAGTGGGTACCATAAAGTCATGGCCATGAAGGTTTGCCAAGAACAGCTAGCGAGCATCCACATTCCAGCCCAGAGGTACTGTTCTTAGCATTATTGGCTTGATCTCTATGTTTCCCTCACTGGTTGTCATAAAGTGTTCTGAAGCTATTCTAAGCATACTCTATTTTCACAATGCTCTCCATAAGTCTTAGGTGCCAGGCAATGGTAAGAGGTGAAATATAATTATTATTAGTTTGTTTCTTTATTCGCATAATAAGCCCTTAGGCTTTGGGTATCTTTAGCAGTTATTTATGTAATGATATTACTCTAAAATTTTCCCCTGATTGTTCAGAGAACAGAGTGAGTGCAGTCATCCAAAGTCATGGTAATCAAAAAGAACGTTTTTGACTTAAAGTTTCAACTACATAAGACAAATGCTTTGGAGGCTCATTCCATGTAGGCCAGTGGAGGCAATCCAAGATTTATCCTCAAATTGCTTTTCTTAAGACATGTATTTTTCAAATATTAAAGCTCTGTAGCAATATGAAGGAAACTTTAGGCTATCTTACCATCTGTGTATCATCTATCTATCTGCTGTTCCTTTGTATTTCACACTTACATGTATTGTCATTGAATTATATGAAATTTTATAATGCGCTTTAATAAATCACATAACAAATTTCTATCAGGATTATGGCCAGAATAACTTCTCCAATACCGCTTGTACCATACTCTCACCCCATCTAACATCACGTACCTGAATATATAAAAACAAATATTTAGGCACTGCATGCTTCATGGGACGTATGTCCCACACAGATCTAGGAGAATATTTTTTCAGGTTTGGTGGTTGAGCATGGGAAGAGCATACCTACTGATGGGGAAAATAGCAGTATCCTATATTTTATTGCTCTAACAAATAACAGCTATAATCAGTAGGGTCAGAGTAGGTCTCCCTTAGAGGCCATGTGCTCTGCTAGTAAATTTAGGAATTGGAAGAAACTTCAGAGCATCTAAAGAGGCTACATGCAATAATGAGCCAATTCCAGCAGTTTTACCCAGAGCTCTAGCCACAGGCAGAAATGCCTGGAATATCCAGTATGGTGGCCTGGTTACAATAAAACTAAGCCAGCAGTTAACAGATTGTTTCCCCAACTGCCACTGGAGCTTTATCTCACTAAACAGCTTTTACGCTATTCCTTAACTCTTGATCTCCAAAAAGTAAGTGTCCCTAATGGGCTAAGTGATTAAAACCCATTTATTCTTTTTGTCATTGTACTCTTTTCTGCACTTCTGTGTACTTACATAGGAAACCATGCTGACAAATGACTTCTTATTGCAGATTGCTTTTGAGGGCTCACCACTGATTGTAATTATTAGTATTTCTTTGCAGTGAAGGAATGACTTGTGGTCTGCTATTAGTTTCCCATTTGTATATTGTACTTGGTTGCTGAGTCTTGAAACAAGTGGTAGGTGTAGCTTTTTATAGTCTCTAGAACCTCCTAGAACAGTTATAAATAGAACTCTATATGCACTTCCTTTTATAATCAAAAGAGCAATGACCACAAGCTACTCTCAGAGCGAATGTTCTGACAGAGAGAAGGAACTGGTGCTGGCTGGTGGTGCTTCCTCTCTGAACAAATGTGCTCAGGCCTTCTGTAGCTAAGGGAAACTTTCCTTTGACTTAGTCTATTCTCTCTCATGCCACCCGAGCGCAACATCCTGACCACCCATTCATTTCTAATTCCTTAAAATATGGCTCGTACACTGTTCATGTTGGGGTTGCCTGTCATCAGTGTCAGCTTCACAGATTTTGCCACAGGCCCACATCTCTAATTGTCCACTGGTCATCTGGTTGTTTAGTGATAATTTCAAAATACCTTTTTTCTAACCCCAGATCCCTATTTTCTCCCAAACTGCCTTGTTAAGATTATCTTATTTCCTACTCCTCTGTTATGTTGTGTCTGGCTAACTCACATTGTCCTACCCTGCCCTCCAGTCTTTCCCAACTTTTTTCTTACTACACATAAAGACTGCTTGTTAACATAAGACACAACAAAAATAACAAGCAAAACAAAAGTAAAATAAAGTGATATACTCTTCCTATTTTTAAAATTAATGTATTTTTCCTAGACAGACTGAACTTCTCAAGGGCAAAGGTTTACATCTATTTATTTCCTCAACATTAAGCACAATAAATATTTGTTGAGAGTTCATCATCTTCATTTTGATCTCTTGACATGTAATTATGTTAAAACATATTATATATATTAAAACAATTCTACAGTCATCAGATTAATTTGGCAGAGATTTTTCACATTTTTAATAGCACAGAGTTTTTGAGAATCTGATGAAAAACAATGTGCTTTCTCCTTAGGAAAACAAATGCATCCCTCCTCCCCTTAATGACACATGCTCCTTTGCAAACACTTTTAGGGCATTCCTGGACTCTCTGGGGTCCATCTGTGAGTTCCAGGTTAAAAGTTACTGCCCAGTGGCTTTTATAGATAATAAATCAGTATTATTTTTGTGGGAGTGTTAAAATAATGATGATAGGAAAGAAGTAAGAACACTAAAGAGTGATAGAAAGTCACGGCAGAAAGGAATGGCTGGGTGAAAATAGGGGAAACTTGGAATAGGTGGTAAGAGATGAAAGGAATAGAGGGTGTCACACAGTGGACATGAAACACTGTTGATTCTCTAAGATGAGAAAAGTTCAGGGTTTAGGCTGCACGTCAGGCTGACAAGGGTACAACAGTACACAGTAAGGTAATAGCACCCTCCACCTTAGACAATATGATCCCAGAAACAACAATTCCTTTGGATGTCATGACTGATTAGGGTTCATTCTGATCAGTGTTCAGATAGCACATTTGACTGTCACTGAAGAAGAGCCAGGAAATACAGAAAAATATCAAGTCTTGGAGAATGATTCAGCATTGAGTCATAGTGAGACGTGGGCACAGGGAGAGGAAAACAGAGGTGTCATCCAAAAAGTTTTAAGTATTCCCTGCATCCCATCCTTTCAGGTCTAACTGGAGTTGGAAAGAGTCTTCAGATGTAATAAACACAGGTCCAGTTTTATATTCTTATAGTAATGATAGTGATTGTTAATGCTTATTGAGAATTTATAAGCCAGAATCTGGGCTGAGTGCCTTACATGGACTATTTCATTAAATCTTCATCACAACTCCAGAAGGTAAGAGCAATGATATTATTTTCCCATTGTGTAAATGGAAAACCAGGGATGAAGAGACGAAATAGCTTGCTCAAGGTCACAGATCCAGGGAGTTTCACAGCTGGGACCCACATCTTTGACATCAGATTTAACTATTTTAACCCCAACTTTAAGTTGACAAGGAGAACTGAGACAGAGTCACTGTAGCAGGGGCTGCTGGTGATAGATGGAATCTACCTGGCCCTAGCATCCCCCAGCCAAAGTGATGTTAGTGATACAATTGATTTCTTCTCAAATTTTGAACAGCTGTGAGGTGTTTAAACTACTGAGCCCAGTATCAGTATACATAAATAACCCTAACTTGATCCCCTTTGAATTTATTTTTGGATGTCATAGCTTTGTCCTTTCTTTATTTTAGCTAAGCCTCTACTGCATGTTCCCTGAGCAGTAGAACGATCCATTTCAGGAGCATATTTTATGTGATGCTGACACCAGCTGCTCCATGGAGACCTTCAGGCTCCTGCCAGAGTGTAATTGGCACCCAGGAGCAGATGGGCTCCAAAGCACCCAAATGTGATTGTGTTTCACAATGAGTCTTTATCTTAGCATGAAAAAGAGCAATAAATTGTGAAAAGTCTGAACAGCTATTCTCTAACACACACACACAAATTTATTATGCTAAGATGTAGCTTATTGCCAAAAAGGAAGGCAACAGGGCTGTCTTTTTAACAGCTTCCATGTAACTTGTGTTTTTATACTGATTATTTAAAGCTCTTTAATATCCAGTGCTGATTTAAGATAATCAATATTAATTTATTTACTGTAAGTCAGGCAATATTCTAGGAATACAGTAGTAAACAAAGGTAGGCATAAATTCATGGAACTGCATGGACCTTACATGGTGGATATAAACATTCTTGAAAGAAGTGGAGAAGGTAGGGAAAAGTAAATCCAACATTTACCTCTTTTAAGGTTCCAAAAATTCCCCTGCATTAGGAAATTAAACTTGTGATGTCAACTGACTGAGAATGACATATGTGACAATGATTTTATGGATTCAGAAATACTTTATATCCTCTCAGTCACAATTACATGTCAATAGATTAGAAATAGTCATAAAAATATGTGTGAGACATATTTATTTTGTCTAAGAAAACATTTGGTTTCTTTGGGACCTGGTGTATCTCTCGTGATAATTTCACAGTTTCCCAGAGGTCCAAGAACCTCAGTTGGGATGACTAAATTAGATGGTCTCTAAGAGTCTTTCCAGCTCTGAGGGTGAAGTACTGTCTTATGAGAACTGCTAGATACTTTTTGTTAGAAGATGTTTTTAAAAAAAATAGTCCATGTTTTCTTTGAGTCATTCTTTCTATATTAGAATATTTTAAAATAATTCAGCACATTTCCCTGAATCTGAAAACTATCAGAGTGTGATATTGCTCCTGAAATTTGTCTTTGTTACATATTAGATAATTATTTCCAAAATGGTCTCATAAAGCATTTCTTTTATTTTCTTTCTTTCACACTTAAGAGTAATACAGTTAAAACACTTTTACCTTTGTAACCAAGATGAATTAGACTTTACTATGCCTAGTCAAAATGTATTATGTATGTTTAATATAATTCCAATTACGTTAAAAATACTTTAAAGTAGGAAATACATCTAACCTGTCATTTTTACTTATCAGATTCTTAAAGAAAGTCATACCAGTGTTCAGAAAATTTCTTGAAAAATTAAAAATGAAATAACAGAATCACCTTGCTTTGCATATAATGTCTGATAATTAATATGTCCTCCCTAAATTTATCCAGGTAGATTATTTCATAGTGCTTTAGGGGGATGACTGAACTTCCAATTCTTATCTCAGTAAAGTCATAATTCAATAGCTCTCACGCAGCAGAAAAAAAATACGGTATTATCTTGTGCTTGATTAGATACAGAAAATTTTCCACTTACAATATTTCCACCTTTTTGAGAGTTCACTTTTATAGATGATATCTAAGGAATGATAAGATGTTTATGTAAGCTATGTCTTATCAACATGGCCTTTTAGATTAACTTGAGGTAGTTTGCAGCTAGGTATTTTGATCTAATTGTTCTATATAGAATAATTGAAAATAAGAGAGGAGTAGCAATTTCTACTTAAGCCCCAATTATAATATGAGCCATAGAATTTTGCCCTCATTTTGAACATTGTTCTAAATTTCTTGTTCTTAGCAATGAGAAGGAAAGGAGGACAGTATGTAAACAATTTATTTCTATTGAAATTGAATCTAAAACAATCAGGTCAAACAAGATTTAAGAGCAAATGTAAAATCATTCACTAAACACTTTCACTGGATACAGAATTCTGTTTTCAGTGAAACAAAGAAATAAAGTAAGTTCCTTTTCTTTAAGAAGTTTGTTATATTTATATGGTGGCTTAAATGAAAAGAAATTATAAGAGAAAGTGTCAAATATTTATTACATGCTTATTATATTCCTAGGTCTGTTATTAAACTATTATTAATAAGAACAAAATACTTGCTGGGAGCTACAGGAGAGATAAAATAGGGAAAAGTTTAATCTGACATTTTTTACATCAGTAAACTAAAGAAAATATTTAGGAAACCTTAAAAGCAATTTGATATTAAATAAATATTACCTACAAATTAATGGCAGAGAGAGAGCATATATCTCAACAATAGTGATAGAAACCATAGTGGAATAATATGTTTAAAAAGTACTGAGAGAAAATATTAACTTAGATTTCCATACCCAGCAAAACTATTACAGAGAAACAAGAGACAAAAACTAAAGACGAACACTGAAAGGATATACTATCCCCAGAATCTTGCTGAAGGAACATCTACAATTTGCATTTCATGAAATAGGAACCTATCCTAGGAGAAAGGATTGAGAGGCAAATAGCAATAGCAAGCAAAGACACTGGTAGACATATGGATAAATCTAAATAAGCATTCACTTTAATAATATTGATGGTGATATGATGATAATAACAACTGTAATAATAATGACTAACTGGGGATTCACAATCAGTGTCACATTTAAATACTAGACAACAATAAAATGTGTCTGAATTAAAACACTGATTTTAGTTAAAATCATCTTCCTATTACTAACTAGAAAGGGAAGACGCTTTGGGGATGTAATCAGCACAAAGTCTCGGGAGTTAAGCTGCCTGGGTTCCTGACCTGAGAGCTGTGTGACCCTACGTGACTTATTCAGCCTATTCCTCCATATGTAAAATGAAGTTGATGAGAGGAGTACCTATTTCATAGTGTTGTTGTGAGTTTGATGCTTACAAAGCATTTAAAACAGTGTCTGGCTCTATGAGTGTGTTATATTTTATATATATTATGTATATTTATATGTGTACACATATATACACATGTGTATACACCCCCCCCACACATATATATACATACACAAAATACTTCCTGTTAAAAATAGTAAGGAAATACACAAATAGTGGTTTAAGATCAGTTTTCATTGACTTTAATGGTCATTGTAGGTTTTTAAATAAGAGTGTAATATGATAACATTTGAGGGGCACTAGAAAAAATACCAACTGTATCTTTCTTGGTTTCAATTCCAGAGGCAAAAAGATGTTTTACCTTTATTCTCAGATTTCGCAGAATGGCATCCCTGTCCTGTGTTCTTTTGTCACTTAGACAATGATATTAGAAATATAAAGATAAGTTTGAAGCAAATAACAGGATACCTTTACTTAATGTGGTACACTTTTGTATTTTTCAGTTCAAGGTATTACTTATAAAGAATTTTTAAGAGGCAAAATAACATAAACAAACAAACAAATAAATCACACACATATATGTATATATTTAAAACATCTTTCCTAAGCCTCTTTTAAAAGAAAGATTAGATTACAGAGCAGCATCAAAATGCATTGACTTTACATGTTGTCAGCTATCTTCTTTGGAATGAATTTCCATGTTTTTCTCCAAAAACTGTATCACATTCACTATAATTACTGCTTTTGGAGAGAGCTAGGCACTCTAATCATAAGGATCACACCTTAAATAAAAACGTTAATATCTTTTATATTATTTTATAATGTATTTCCTCAGATAGGATAAAAGACAAAAGATGGTAAAAATGGGTAGAGGTTGTTTCAGTTAGAAGGAGCTCACTTTTTAGAAAGAAAATCCCCTTTCTTGGACCTGAACTCAGGACATTTCTCATCTAACATGATGTAAAATTTGCACAGGCTGCTTCTTATTTTCATTTCTCGTCCGTCTTGGCTTGTTCTGAGGACTGCGAACAGGGGGCAGCAATTCTGTTCGTTGTGGACGGCTGCGGGGAATGTTTGCTGTCTAATGTAACGTTTAGCAATGCAGTAGCTCTGGCAAGGCATAGTCCTCATCTGTGGTTATTCAGTATAGTGTTCTGGGGCAATCTCTAAAACTACCTCCTCACTCAGTCCTGAGGATGGATTCCCTAAGGACCGCTCATCTGAGGACACCAGCTGTGCCGCCCTGGCTCCTGTTGGGAAGGGTGCATTAGACTGAAAAAAATAATTCTATCGGGCTCTTTCATCTGATCCCGTTTGGTCATCTGGGCAAGTGAGCTCACTCCCTCCACTTTGCAGCTCCAGGTTGGCTGCTGGCCCTCTATTGTGGTCTATTCTAATGACACAGGGTTCTAGCTCTGCTCAGCTGCTCGCACTGGCACTGCCTCCCACTCTGGTGTGTTGATTTATCTCTTCTGGCACTGGCCCTATTCCTCTGGCTTTTGTTCTCTGCAATGCTGCTGAGTTTTCCCCCTGACTCCTGGTGGACTCCCAAATGCCCCGGGAGGCCTGAGAGGTAATCATATTTCAACTGCTGCCCCCGGAGGAGGTACCAATTAAACTGGGATTAAAAAGGAGTAGGCTCTGCGATAGAAAGCTGAAGCCAACATTTACTCATCTCTGAGCCATGTTAGCAGCAAGCAAATCACACACTCTGAGGTTTGGACTCTAAATTACAGTTTGCATGCGTGGGGAGATTTGTTTTAGTATGTGTGTTAAGAGTCAGTATGAGCTTTCATCTTTAAGTTCCAAGGAGTTGCTTAGAATCACTCATGAAAGAGTTGCTGAAAGCGCTCCTCCACCCCCTGCAAATGAGCGCAAGGTGAATCCTGTTGTTGCAAGTGTACTAAAACAGAAAAAGAAAACTAGGAAAGCACCATGTATGAAAATCCTTTTCCCAATCCCCTCCAAAAATAAAAAAATTTCTTTTCTCACCTCAGTAAGAGATCTTATTGTAGTGCAAATTCATCTGAATATACTCTTCTTCAGCATGGGGTGACATAGGCCATAAGGTCTTTTGACAGTATTAAAATATCTTGTCAACCAAAGGCTCCCATACTGTGTCTCTACAAAGCAAGAGGGTCACCTGAGGCAATTAGAGATGGACTGCCAATGATGGGACTTGGAGATGGGAATCTTAAGAGGAAGAATCTTACCATACACTTGCTTTCCAGCTTTTCTTACTGGAGCTGATTGTGTAGTATTTTGTTATGCTTTTCTCCATGAGCCTGAGTTTACTTTTCAAAATCACGGAGGGTACACTAATGGCAAATAAAATCCCATTTTCTTAAAAAATATGCCACTAGAAAACACTTGGTTTAAAGGAGGAACTAACTCAAAATTGCAGAATTGTTGAAAAGTAACAGTAATGAAAACAAGAAAAAAGGGTCTGTAGAATATAACTGAATCAGTTATCAGATGAAAATTTATAGCATTAAATAGCTATCGCAATAAAAATTAAAATTGAAAACAAATGAATTAAACACCCAATTTAAGAAGCTAGAAAAAACAAGTTAAAGGAAAGCATAAAGAAGGGAGTAATGTAAATGAAACCAAATTAATGAGTCAGAAAAATAGTTCTAAAATAACATCAAGCTATTTCATTAATATCAAAATTGGGAAATTATTACCTGGCATAATAAAAAAAAGATGAAAGCACAAATATACAAAATTAGAAATCAAGAAGGAGGAAAAACAAACCCCATCAAACCATGAAATTTAAAAGTTCTACTTTGCCCAACTGAAACCTAGAATGTTCTAAATCTGCCCCATGAGGAAATGCACACTATATCCTCTCCTTTGATCATTCTGCATTAAGTGATCAGTGAATTTTAATATTGTTCATGGGGAGGTAAATACTTTGAAGCGTGAATTGTTATTACTTACTGAGGGATATATTTCATGTATGGAGATTTTGAAAAACATTTCTATAGAAAAAAAACCTAAAGAGATTGGCATATGAATCCATCATCAATTATTATGACCAATATTGTTTCATTTATCCCCCAACTCACTACCACTCCCCTTCTCAGTGAATAATTTTGAAGCAAATAACGTATCATTTTATCTATATGTATTTCAGTGTGTATTTCTGCAAATGCTCTTTTCAGAAAAACTAAAATACAATTATTGTGCCTAAAAGATTTCCTTCATATGATCAAATATTTTGCTACTGTGCACATTTCCATGACTGTCTCCCAATTATTTGTACTATTTGTTTGAATTATATTCAAATAATGTCTTCATATGAATGGACATTTTTAAAGATTGTTAATTTAGAGTTTCTCCTCTCCAATTATTTGTTTTCTCCTTTGCAATTTATTAAGAAAACCAACCAGATCATTTGTACTGCAGAGTTTCACACAATCTGGATTTTGCTGATGGTCATTCTCCTGTGTCATTTAATGTGTTATCTATCCATTATATATATTGCTTATGAATTGGTAAGTAGTTAGAACTATAGCCTTAATCACAATATGGTTTGATTTTTCAGGGGGATGGGAGGTGGGGAATGGGACACTGTAGGGATGGTAGGGTTGGGATGTGATAACTTCATAGATGACACTGTGTACTTTCATCCGGAGGTCCATAATGTCTAGGTGTCTGTCATGTGTGTGTGTATCAGCTATTGATGATTATCACTGAGATCCATTAATTTGGGAGATTTGCAAGATGGCAATATTGTATTTCTATTATTTCTTCATTATTAATTGGCTTTCAATTCTAGTTGATATATCCCTCAGTAAATAATAGCAATTCATGCTTTAAAAAAAGTATTTACCTCCCCATGAACAATATTACAATTCACTGATCACTTAATGCAGAATGATCAAAGGAGAGGATATAATGTATGCTTCCTCATGAGGCAGATTTGGAACTTATGAGTATGCTACGGGTGATAAATATACCATGGTACGATGATAAGTGCTTAACAACTAGCTATCCAAAAATGGAGAAAGAAAAAAGAGTCATGACTTGTGATTTGTAGCATTTGTTAGTTTCCCTGGTGTAAATACTCCCACCATGACAGGTTTCAGGCTACCAACCTGACATCACTGGAGATGGAACTTGGACAAGATGTGTACAATTGGCTCTCATGGCCAGCCAGTACAGACCAGCTCCAGCTCACTGCTGCATGGTCCACATTAGAAGACCTAGAAAGTCTTCAGACAGAACCCTTGATGTTGTTGCCTCACCCTCCACTATCCCCTCCACATACAAGTAGGCCCCAGAGTGCCCTGCTCCATTAAGCCAGATCTCTAACTCCTTCTTAAGTAGTACTGGTCACCTAGCAGTCTGGTAACCAGTTCAGATTTTTCTACTGTGACTTTTCTTTCAGTGTGATCATCCATCAAGTATTTACACAACTTCTGCCATATGCCAGGCACTGTGCTAGATGTTGACATTTCATGATGAGAGCAAGAGACTTAGATCTTTGCCCATATTGGATTTGTCATCTCAGAGAAGCAGAGAAACATTTATTAAATCCATCTTGAATTATACAATTACAAGTCAATCAGTGCTATAAGGAAAAAGGTCAAGATTCCATATTGGTGTATAACTGAGCAGACCTGTTCAGCCTTGGGGTTCAGGAATAGCTTCTTTAAGGAAGTGGTATCTGAAAAGAGATAGGTTTCAGGGGAATTAATCAGAATACGTGGAGGTGGAGTGTTTCAGGTGGAGGACAGACTCTGTGGTGGGGTCTTAATGTGGGAGGAGTGATTAAAGGAGAGGGAAGGAGGGCAGGGAGGCTGAGAAGCTGCTGAGAAAAGTCAGAGTGGTCAGAGACATGGGGGAAAGCAAGCACAGGCCAGACCCTGCAGGGCCTTGTGGGCCTCTCCCCTGTGCTTCTGGGAGTATGTGGCGTGGTGACTCAACCTGGACCAAATTCAGTCCCCAACAGTGGGTTTTATTTACAAAACATTCAACTTTACCAAAACATCTGCTTTTAACTCCCCAAATATTCACATTCATGTTGTTGATATCTGGAGCCTCTCCATTTTCTTGTGCATTTCCCACAATGTAAACTCATGAGGGAAATAAATATTTGGGAAATCTTTCTATTATTTGCCAGAAGTGATGTCCTAAGGTCTAGTCAAAGGAGGCCCTGCCTTGGCCTTCTGGTCTGGCCTTCTTGCAGCCATGCCTCCCCTACGGGGAAAAAGTCTGTGAGGCCAAGAGTTGGTGCCAACTCAGAGCCTTCTCCTTATTCCCTCTGGATTATTCTTTGTATATCTGGAAGCCCAGAGTTCTCTTCCCAAACAACCCCAAGATTGCTCTCTGAGACAGTGCAGGATCTGATGGCAGGCCATGCTGCTGGAGGATGGAGGGGGCCAAGAGGCAGCTGTTCGCTGGGGGTGGTGGTGGACAGAGCCTGAAAGTATAGCCTGTGTTGATGACATACATGAATGTGAGGACCCTTCGGGGGGTGCTCAGGGCTGGCGTGGAAAGAGGAGGGTGGCAGAGTGGGTTGTGGGATGGGGCTGGATATGGGCCTTGTGTATGTGGTGGTGGTGGTGGGCTGCCCCCCATTCAGCCATTCATAGATACAAATTCTTAGAAGACTAAATTTGAACCTGGCCTTCCAGGTCATTATGAAGTATATTTGTCAAGCAAAGAGGATAGAAGATTTATTTAATTTAGCAATTCTTTAGCTTGTGGCCTCCTCCGTTTGTGTTACGGAGGGTAGTTTTTATTAGCCCTAGAAGTGCTCAGCTACTACTGAAGTGACAAAAGCAAGCATTTTACATACGGATGCTCTTACTCTCTTCATAGATTCTGAGATATCTAATGGGTCCAGCCGAACACTGCGAGGATGCTTCAGTGATGACAAGAACAGCAGGAGCGGGTATTTGTTGAGTGCTGTGTGCCAGGCTTTGTTTTAAGCCCTTTAAGTATATTAACTTATTTAGCTTTTGTGACAACTCAATGTGGATGGTACTATTATTTTCTCCACCTTACAGTTGAGAAAGCTGAGGTTGAAGGATACAGTGAATGGTGGAGCTAGGTTTTGAACTCAAGGAGTTTGGCTCCAGAGTTTGTGCTTAACTTTACCATGCTATTCTGCTTTAAAATTTTCTCGTTGAGAAGGCTATATAGGTTAGCCTGAATTACATTGGCCACTATATTCATTTACTATGGAAGGAAGTTTGTTCAAATATTGCCTTTAGTATTAATTGGCATTAACACAGATCACTAGTTTTACTTAACTAACAGTTTGAAAAAAGTGAACATTTTAGTAATAACACTATTCAAACAGATCCGACTTCAACACTTTTGATGCTTTATGACCTACAATACTTTGAAAGTTGATTTTTATTCCAAATTAATAAATGCTTATTAAGAATACAAAAAATAAGAAGGAAACAAAAAGAATACAATAGAAATATGATATTAGTCACACCAACCAAAGACAGACACTATCAACATTATAGGATTTTTTTTTCCCCTAGAATTATTTAATGCTTTATACAAAACACATAGATCTGAATTCATATCCTATACAATGCCTATTTTATTTTTTCATTTAACAGAGTTTTCCTGTAGTTCCAAAAACAATGATCACAAAGTAAACTGTAATTTGTTTAATCATTTTGCTTACTCATTAATTTATTTATTAATTTTCTGTTGTAAATATTACTGCATTAAAATCTGCATATGCTTAAAACTTTGTCCACATGTAATTTTATCTCCTAAGGCTAAATTTCTAGAAATCAAATTGTGTGAGTACTTTAAGGCCTTTGAAATAAATTGCCACATTTATTTTTGTAAATTTTATACCCTTTCATATTTTAAGCAACAGGCTGAGTGCGCTGATCATGCATTTTTCCCTAAAATTGAATGGTTTCACTGAAAGAACCTCTGCTAATTTGACAGCTATAGTACTATTCGATTTTTTTTTGTGTGTGTATATGTGTTATCCATTTGTTCTTTCTCAGTTTATTAATGGAGATTTTGGTGTTTGATGTGACAATTTCTATGGGTTCTTTATATGGGAATGATATTTTAACTCTGACATTTTATGTGAATATTTTCTTCTATTTTATTGTTTGCCTTCTAATTTTGGTCAGTTTGATTGATATGCAAAATTTAAAATTTTTATGTAGTGAAATTATTTATGTTTTATATTATAATTTTTTCATTGCTTTTAAGCTTAATGATCCTTCTCTACACAGATATCAAAATTACATTCAACAAAATTTGATTTTTGCTGGTTATGGATTTTACAATTAACTCTTTAACCCACAAAGAGAATATCTAAGTTGATCCCACTGATTTCCTCCCAATAGCTATCTAATTTTTTTAACTCTGTTGGTTGAGCAAGTCATCTTTGCTCCATTGACTTGTGATATCTTTTATCAGTTTTAGAACACTAAATCAGGCTATATATTTTGTTTCACTAATCTATTTATGTTTTGGAGCAGAAGAATTTAAATTATTGTAGTGCTAAAATATGTATACTGTCCAATTATATGATTAGTTGGAAGTACTAAGTCAGTGGTCATATATCCTCAAGTCCCATTTGCTCATTGTACTTATATCTAAGTACACAATGAGCTGTTTAATGGAAGCCACTAGAGTTTTTATGTGTTTGGAGTCTTTCTGTAGGGCCTAGCAAAATGCTGTCTATACTGTGAAAGTTCATATAATATTTTCTATTGTCTGCCTGGTCAGAGGTCAGCAAGCAGGAGAATTGATTTCAGCAGCCACTTCCAGAGAGACTATTAAAGTTCTGCTTTTAAAGCCTGCCAAGTGAATGAAGACTGGACACATGTACCAAGGTCTGCTACACTTTTTGTCTGGTCACACATCCTCTAAGGTCTCTGGAAGGGGCAGCTGCTGCTTCTCTGTGCTAAACTATTAAGTATAGAACCTGATGAGATTTTCCTTTTACTTTGTGTGAATGTGGGATGGTTTGTGAATATCTCTTCATGATGTATGGATAAAAGGGATACAAGATGGTGGCATGAGAGGTGAGACAGAGAACTCCTTCCAAAACGACATATAATATGAAAATATTGTTAATACAACTAATCCTAAAAGAGCAACAGCAAAGAAGTATACCTGGAGAACAGACCTGACCTCAGGAAACAGGGTAAGGTACCAAAGCCTTGATCCGGCAGGACTCAAGCCCTTTCCCCACCCGACCTGACCGTCAGAAGGAAGAGAAAGGGAGCGGGGAGGGGGCAGAAGACTAGGAATGCTGAACGACCAGCCCTGGAGATCTTCTTTGGGAGCACAAACCTACATTGCATGGTGCTCTGTAGATTAGTGGGGTTGGAAAGCTAAGACAGGTGGAATACTTGGAGAGACTGAGATTCCAGCCATTTGTGGAGAACAGGGATCCACATCCAGCCTCTCTGGGACAAAGGGAAGGTGGGTGGTCTGAGAGGATTAGTAGCAGTGAGGGCTGCTGAAGGGGTGGGATGTGCACGGAGCTTGCTGCGCAGGAGAAGCGAGAGCTGGACAAGGTTGTCTGGGCACGCTCGGCCCAGCAGGTTCGGAACTTTCAGGAGCTTCAGGCGCTCCATCCCCCTGGATGGCTGCTCAGCTCTGAGGCCCCCCACTGTGATATGCAGACTGCTGTGCCTTTCTCCTAGCCTGCTGGCCCAGGCTTGCAAACCAGCAGTCCCTGCCCAGGCATCAGGCCAACCAGAGGGAGTATACAGCAGCTACAGATGCAAAGCACAGAGGTTTACACCTGTGTGCTCAGCCCACTGGTTCTGTCAGTGGAGAGAGGAACAGCAGCCGGGAAGCAGGAAACAGCTCTTTCATCCCCCCAGGCACCATGCCACTCCCCTGTGACCCCCCAGCATCACTCCAGGAACTGAGCAGCTCCCGAGACCAGAGCTTCTGGGCACTAGAGGGCAGCACATACAAAATATGAAATGTCAAAGGAACCTGGTTCAAACAAAAATCTCAGAAACACCAGAAAAGGGCCAAGTGAAACTGAACTAACCAAATTACCTGAAAGAGAGATCAAAATAAAAATCATAAACATGCTCATGGAGGTTAAGAAAACTATTCAAGAACTCAGGAATGAATTTAGGATGGAGATTCAATCATTAAGAAATTCCATATCTGAAATGAAACATACAATGGAGGGATTTAAAAGCAGATTAGATGTAGTAGAAGAGACAGTAAATGGAATAGAAATTAGAGAAGAGGAATACAAAGAACCCGAGGCACAGAGAGAAAAAAGGATCTCTAAGAATGAAAGAATATTGAGAGAAATGTGTGACTAATCCAAATGGAAAAATATTCGCCTTATAGGGGTACCAGAAGAAGAAGAGAGAGAAACAGGGATATAAAGTGTCTTTGAGGAGTTAATTGCTGAAAACCTTCCCAATCTGGGGAAGGAGAGGGTCTCTCAGGCCATGGAGGTGCACAGATCTCCCAACACAAGGGACCCAAGGAAGACAACACCAAAACGTATAATAA
The DNA here is from genome assembly GCA_032199065.1 of Smutsia gigantea. Taxonomy (NCBI): domain Eukaryota; kingdom Metazoa; phylum Chordata; class Mammalia; order Pholidota; family Manidae; genus Smutsia; species Smutsia gigantea. Next base: position 625,411 of record JAVSCE010011987.1, on the reverse strand, counting down.
TTAAAATGTCAAAGATCAAGGATAAGGACAGACTTTTAAAAACAGCCAATGAGAGGAAATAAGATCACATACAAAGGAAAACCCATCAGGCTATCATCAGACTTCTCAACAGAACTTTACAGGCCAGAAGGGAGTGACATGATACATTTAATGCAATGAAGCAGAAGGGGCTCGAACCAAGAATATTTTATCCGGCAAGATTATCATTTAAATTTGAAGGAGGGATTAAACAATTTTCAGATAAGAAAAACTGAGAGAATTTACCTCCCGCAAACCACCTCTACAGTGCATTTTGGAGGGACAGCTATAGATGGAAGTATTCCTAAGGCTAAATAACTGTCATCAGAGGAAATAAAACCACAGCAAAGAAGGTAGAACAATTAATTACTAAACAAATGCAAAATCAAATCAACTAGAACCAAAGTCAATCAAGGGATAGAAAAAGAGTACAGAATATGATACCTAGTATATAAAGAATGGAGGAGGAAGAAAAAAGAGGAGAAAAAGAAAAGAGAATCCTTAGATTGTGTTTGTAATAGCATACTAAGTGAGTTAAGTTAGACTGTTAGATATTAAGGGAATTACCCTTGAACCTTTGTTACCACGAATATAAAGCCTGTAATAGCAATAAGTATATACCAATCAATAATCACCCTAAATGTAAATGGTGTGAATGCACCAATCAAAAGACATAGAGTCCCTGAATGGATAAAAAAACAAGACCCATCTTTATGCTGCCTACAAGAGACTCACTTCAAACACAAAGACATACACAGACTGAAAGTGAAGGGATGGAAAAATATATTTCATGCAACTAATAGGGAAAAAAAAAGCAGGAGTTGTAGTACTTGTATCAGGCAAAATAGATTTCAAAGAAAGTCACAAAAGACAAAGAAGGACATTACATAATGATAAAAGGGTCAGTCCAACAAGAGGATATAACTATTATAAATATCTATTCACCCAACACAGGATCACCTACATATGTGAAACAAATACTAACAGAATTAAAGGGGGAAAAAGAATGCAATGTGTTCATTTTAGGAGACTTCAACACACCACTCACTCCAAAGGACAGATCAACCAGACAGAAAATAAGTAAAGAGACAGAGGCAGTGAACAATGTATTAGAACAGATGGACCTAATGGACAACTACAGAACACTCCATCCAAAAGCAACAGGATACACATTCTTCTCAAGTGAACATGGAATGTTTTCAAGAAGATCATATACTGTCACCAAAAAGAGCATCAGTAAATTCAAAAAGATTGAAATTGTACCAACCAGCTTCTCAGATCATAAAGGTATGAAACTAGAAATAAATTACACAAAGAAACCAAAAAAGCCCACAAACACATGGAGCCTTAATAACATGCTCCTAAATAATCAGTAGATCAATGACCAAATAAAGACAGAGATCAAGCAATATATGGAGACAAATGACAACGATAATTCAACACCGCAAAATCTGTGGGACGCAGCAAAGGCTGTGCTAAGAGGGAAGTATATTGCAATACAGGCCTATCTCAGGAAAGAAGAACAATCCCAAATGAACAGTCTAAACTCACAATTAGTGAAACTAGAAAAAGAAGAACTAATGAGGCCCAAAGTCAGTAGAAGGAGGGACGTAATAAAGATTAGAACAGAAATAAATAAAATTGAGAAGAGTAAAACAATAGAAAGAATCAATGAAAGCAGGAGCTGGTTCTTCAAGAAAATAAACAAAATAGATGAACCCCTAGCCAGACTTATCAAGAAAAAAAGAGTCTACACACATAAACAGAATCAGAAATGAAAAAGGAAAAATCGCTATGGACCCCACAGAAATACAAAGAGTTATGACAGATTACTTTGAAAAATTATATGCTAACAAACTGGATAACCTAGAAGAAATGGACAACTTTGTAGAAAAACACAACCTTCCAAGGCTGACCCAGAAAGAAACAGAAAATCTGAATAGACCAATTACCAGCAAGGAAATTGAATTGGTAATCAAAAAACTACCTAAGAACAAAAACCCTGGACCAGACAGTTTCACTGCTGAACTTTTATCAAATATTTAGTGAAGACCTAATACCCATCCTCATTAAAGTTTTCCAAAAAGTAGAAGAGGAGGGAATACTCCCAAACTCATTCTACGAGGCTAGTATCACTCTAATACCAACACCACGCAATGACACCACAAAAAAAAAGAAAATTACAGACCAATATCCCTGATGAACATAGATGCAAAAATACTCAACAAAATATTAGCAAACTGAATTCAAAAGTACATCAAAAAGAACATCCATCATGATCAAGTAGGATTTATTCCATGGATGCAAGAATGGTACAACATTCGAAAATCCATCAACATCATCCACCACATCAACAAAAAGAAAAACAAAAACCACGTGATAATCTCCATAGATGCTAAAAAAGCATTTAACAAAATTCAACAATTCCTGATAAAAACTCTCAACAAAATGGGTATAGAGGGCAAGTACCTCAATATAATAAAGGCCATATATGACAAACCCACAACCAACATTATACTTAACAGTGAGAAGTTGAAAGCTTTTCCTTTAAGACCAGGAAAAAGACAAGGATGCCCACTCTCCCCACTTGTATTCAACATAGTTCTGGAGGTCCCAGCCATGGCAATCAGACAACACAAAGAAATAAAAGGCATTCAGATTGGCAAAAAAGAAGTCAAACTGTCCCTGCTTGCAGATGGCATGATACTGTACATAAAAAACCCTAAAGAATCCACTCCAAAACTACTAGATCAAATGTATGTATTCAGCCAAGTTGCAGGATACAAAATTAATACACAGAAATATGTTGCATTTGTATACACTAATGATGAACTAGCAGAAAGAGATATCAGGAAAACAATTACATTCACAATTTCAACAAAAAGAATAAGATACTGAGGAATAAACTTAACCAAGGAAGTGAAAGACCTGTACTCCAAACACTACAAGACACTCATGAGAGAAATTAAAGGAGACACCAATAAATGAAAACACATCCCATGCTCATGGATAGGAAGAATTAATGTTGTCAAAATGGCCATCCTGCCTAAAGCAATGTACAGATTCAATGCAATTCCTATCAAAATAACAACAGCATTCTTCAACAAACTAGAGCAAATAGTTTTAAAATTCATATGGAACCACAAAAGACCCCAAATATCCAAAGCAATCCTGAGAAGGAAGAATAAAGCTAGGGGGATTATGCTCCCAAGCTTCAAGCTCTACTATAAATCCACAGTAATCAAGACAATTTGGTACTGGCATAAGAACAGACTCATAGACCAATGGAACAGACTAGAGAGCCCTGATATAAACCCAAGCATATATGGTCAATTAATATATGATAAAGGAGCCATGGATATACAATGGGGAGATGACAGCCTCTTCAGTATCTGGTGTTGACAAAACTGGACAGCTCCATGTAAGAGAATGAAACTGGATTATTGTCTAACCCCATACACAAAAGTAAACTCAAAATGGATCAAAGACCTGAATGTAAGTCATGAAACCATAAAACTCTTAGAAGAAAACATAGGCAAAAATCTCCCAAATATAAACATGATCAACTTTTTCCTGAATGCATCTTCTAGGGTAAGGGAAACAAAAGCAAAAATGAACTCATGGGACTACATCAAACTAAAAAGTTTCTGTACGGCAAAGGACACCATCAACAGAACAAAAAGGCATCCTACAGTATGGGAGAACATATTTGTAAATGACATATCTGACAAGGGGTTAACATCCAAAATATATAAAGAACTCACATGCCTCAACACCCAAAAAACAAATAACCTGATTAAAAAATGGGCCGAGGATATGAACAGACAGTTCTCCAAAGAAGAAATTCAGATGGCCAACAGGCACATGAATAGATGCTCCACACAGCTAATTCTCAATGAAATGCAAATAAAAAGCACAATGAGATATCACCTCACACCAGTTAGGATCACTAACATAGAAAAGACTAGGAACAACAAATGCTGGTGAGGATGCGGAGAAGGGGGAAACCCTCCTACACTGTTGGTGGGCATGTAAGCTAGTTCAACCATTGTGGAAAGCAGTAAGGAGGTTCCTCAAAAAACTAAAAATAGAAAGACCATTTGACTCAGAAATTCTACTCCTAGGAATTTACCCTAAGAATGTCGGATCCCAGTTTCAAAAAGACATATGCACCCCTATGTTTTTTGCATCACTATTTACAATAGCCAAGAAATGGAAGCAACCTAAGTGTCAATCAGTAGATGAATGGATAAAGAGGATGTGGTACATACACATAATGGAATATCATTCAACCATAAGAAGAAAACAAATCCCACCATTTGCAACAACATGGATGGAGTTAGAGGGTATTATGCTCTGTGTAATAAAGCAGGCAGAGAAAGACAAGTGACAAATGATTTCACTCATCTGTGGAGTATAAGAACAAAGCAAAAACTGAAAGAACAAAACAATATTAGACTCACAGAACCCAAGAATGGACTAATAGTTACCAAAGAGAAATTGACAGGGGAGGATGGGTGAGAAGGGAGGGAGAAGGGGAATAAGGGGTAATATGATTAGCACACATAACATTGTGGGGGACACGGGGAAGGCAGTATAGCACAGAGAAGACAAGTAGTGACTCTATAGCATCTTACTATGCTGATGGACAGTGACTGTAATGGGGTGTTTGGTGGGGACTTGATAATGGGGGGAATCTAGTAATTGCAATGTTCCTCATGTGATTGTATATTAATGATACCAAAATAAAAAAAATTAAGAAATGAAGATAGCAGGACACATTTGAATGAGGCAAATTGGATTGATGAAGAGCTATTTGAAGAGCATTTCAAAGGCTTACCTGTGAAATCACAAGTAGAGCCCTCTACAAACATCCCTCAGAATCTTTAGAAACAGTGATAGCACTCAAACAATTATACATTAGGAAAGAACCTGAGAAATCATCTAGTCCAACTCCCTGACTTTATAGATTAGGAGAGAGAGATCCAAAGAAGCTAATATCTGTTTTCATGGTTGCACAGTTAATTAATTAGTAGAGAAATCTCCTAACTCCTCTTTTAGTACTCTTTTTTATCACACCCCAACTTCATTAATTAAAATGACAGTGATAATTTAAGCCCTTCCAGAACCTCTAATAATTTCCCTTCTATATAATATATAGGTAGAGAACTCATGGTTTAGAAAATTCCTAGTGAATTGCAAGGGGCCTCGTATGAATTTTCCCATTTTTATTTGCTATTTAATCCCAATAAATTAGGCCATAGACTCAGCAATTCACTGGAATTTAATAGTTTTTCCTTTTTTGTTCTGCCGATTATCTTAAAACTGAGGCTGTAAACTCAGGCATGAGATATGCTTTCTGATACCACTTTTAAGACAAAAGTCAAAGGAAACTGAAGCTGCTGAACCATCTCAGAATTATAATCTTCAATACAGAATTTATAGCACACTTTGCTTTCACTCCCAGTGCTGTGAATCATATGGGCTTTCATCCATTATTTGAAGCTCTCTTAATTTTTGAAATGTCCAGTCCTCATGATGAAAAAGAAAGTTGTTTATTTCAAAAAGTAAACTGCAAAGTATGAGTCAAGACAAATCTATGTGATTTTTGAAATGGGTGGAGATACTGGAATCCGTATATTTTTCTTATTTTCAAGAGTAATCCCTTAGGATACTGAAAAACCACCTCAGAAAGCAAATAGCCAAAGGCAAGTCTAGTTCATGTGCCATAAGTGTCATATAATTTAAATTAATAAGCACCATTACCAAGTAGAAAAACAGGCTGTACGTCATCTTGCTGTGTATGCCCCTTCCTGTTATCACTAATACTTCTGTCCGAGGAGGTTTTCGTGCTAAATTGTTTGGTGAAGAATTGTTTTTTGTGTTTCTTATAAAGAAATTACATGAATTCAAATGTTCCAGATTAATGGGAATCTTAGGCCTCCAGTGATTCCTCCTTTACTTCTTTAGTATTAATGCAAGAAATCAAAGGAGGTCATAAAGACAAGTCTTATTACAAGAAAGTTCACCAATGTTATGATCGTACCAGAGAAAGAATTCTTGATGTGGCAGCATCAAAGCTTAAACTAGGAGGACTTAGGGTATTGGCTGGAAGATGATACATTCAGTTTCCTCCTTACAAAAGGAAGGATTTGGCTATTGCCTAATGGGTTGGGTAACTGCTGTCTTTAGGCTTTGAGTCTTTTATTACATCTGCATTTTATGAAAAGCTCATAGTTTGGGCTTAGGAGATGGACTCATGTGAATTAGGTTTGCTGAAAAATCTTTCCAAATTGTATTATGTAAAAGCCTAAAGCAGTAGACTTGCCTCAAGATTTTCTGGAACAGTGATTAGGCCCTAAAACTCTTAGGATGAAGAAAGAGTTGTAACAAACACTCAGAGCTCCCACAGGTGGGAGGGGCAGAGTCCTTCTAGGAAAGGCATGATTCTTACCTCAAAACAGGTCCGTGGAAAAAAGCCCATTGTCTTTCTCACTGACTGACCCAGATTCCTCAGCTGCAAAGCAAACAGCCTATGAAATTTGCTTTTAATTTTCAAATGAAATGCATTTGAGTCAGCATCTGAACATGCTGTTAAAACAGAAAGGAGTTTCATGACATTGTGCACATTTGCTGCAAAAATTTTATAGGGTTGGGTCAAATGCTTCAGAAACCTTTTAAAGAATAAAAAAGATGCTCAGATATTTTTAGATCTTTAAAAACTAGGCTGCAAAATTATTGCACTGACCTGAAGATCCTGGTAATAATTTATTTTTTAAAGTAAATGTCAAAGTTTCCTGGCTTCCTTCTATTTCTTCACTGCAGGAATAGAGTTCTTGTTCTGGTATATAATTTCTGTGAACACACATTTAAAAGAAACATGATGTTTTTGAGGGAGCAATGTGTGCAAAAAGGAAACAGTATGAGGCATTCTTGGATGAAGGGGATGAGGGAGGAAAGAAAAACTGAATGGGGTAAAATGGATAGTTCTAATATACTCTAAGATCCAACTTAAAAAGCTGTCTAGGAACAAAATAATTAGCGAGAATTGGCCACTTTTAGACTAATTTAGATTAATTTTAGACTAATTCAGGCTAACTTTTTCTATTGGCAAGAGAAGCCATGGGAACATGGGATAATATGACTTTTTCCTTCTTCCTCTCTTCCCCTCTCCTCCTCCAATCTGCTTGCCCTCTTCCCTCCCTCCTTCCTGCCTTCCTTCCTCTGAGGAAAGGACATCAACAAGGAAGAGCATATAGGTGGACCTATGAAAAGCAAATTGACATACAGTTACTCTTTGGTATTAAGAAAAGGGTGTTTAACCTGGAAACCCCTCAGGAATTTAAGGATGATATTTCGTGGTTTATGAATTCTAAAAATTGTCAACATGTGCCTATTTGCACATTTCTAGAGATAGAGTGAGCTCTTTCACCAGATTCTGCAGAGGTTCCATAGCTTATAAAGGTGTAAGAACCACTGATACAAAGCACTTGAAAGAAAAGCAGTTGACATGACTACAACTTTTGAATGGTATCTTGATATGACTATGGTTTTCTTAATGCATATTTTTTCAGTAAACTTTAGATTATGATTTTTCATGTAGCACTTCTAAAAGAGGGCTTTCTCCCATTTGAAATTTTGCATCTCAGTATAATTAATGTACAAAAGTTTGTGGGATACAAACAGCACCTGAATAGTCTCAAATGATCTCCTCTAAGATATTTACTACCTAAGAAAGGGAAAGATAGTAACTTTACAGCAGAAACTCACCAGATACCGCCTTACCCAAATGACCAAGATTAACATCACCAGGTATGAGACACATTTACACTATTAATCCCTTGGTAGGATTCCTTGAGGAGGAAATATCATAATGTCTGTGATAGGCAGAACCTTAGTCCAATCAGGAGACAAGAATCAAAGAAAACTAAACTGGGAGATGTTTGAAAAAATAACTAGTCAAGATCTTCAAAAGTATCGACATCATAAAAGACGCGAAAAAACTGAGGAATTGTTACGGGTCAGAGGAAACTGAGGTGGTATAACAACTATTTGCAAGGTGGGATCCTGGTAGGATCCTGGAACAGAAAAAGGATGTAGTGAAAAAAACAAAACAAAACAAAAAAACAAATGTGAAACTTGAATAAGGGCTGCCATTTAGTTAACAGAATTTCTTGGCTTTGATAATTATATTGTGGTTATGTAAGATGTTAACAAAAGAGGAAGGGGAGTAAGGAAAGGGTATAACATCAGCTCTATAAGTCTGAAATAATGTCTTCTGTAAGTCTAAATTTAGCTCAAAATTAAAAAAAATCACAATAGATCCCTGATGACATCATCTTAACATTTGGGACCAGCTTTGCCTGAGTCTGACGATTTTCTTCTAACACTGCAGTTAGGTGAGATCATAAATTTCCCTTTTTCTTAAAAAGGTTTAAGCAAAATAAAATTCTCTACCTACTATGTGTTATTCTGGGCAAGTACCTTGAGCCCATTACCACATAATGCCCTGAAAATAGGTTAAATTACATTGATCTTTCCTTCTTTTTTGATTTTGTTCAGTTTTATTATGGGTTCTCATCCAAAAGTGACTCCTTGACTCTATTGTGCTCTTTTCTTGACTTGGCACACAGATCATGCCTTTATGTCACTTGTAGGTGTGGATCATTGCCATAAAGTTCTTGGATATTTTATATCTTCTAGAATTACTAGAATCTCAGTTATGCGATTTTTTGGCATTAAATTAGAATACATTGCCTTTTCCCTTTCTCATCACTTCTGCAGCATTAGTTTACCAATTAATAAATACTACATTATTTACCATCAACATCCAACAATTATCTGTGCAAGAGGTTGAGTGGGCTATCTTGTACTAAGCTCCTCCATCTCTCATTCATTTAAAAAAGATTTGAGTGACTATTGTGTGTTACAGACTACTTTTTACCTAAGAATACAGTTAAAATCCCTGCTGGATTCTCAGCATCATATCTACATTCCAACCCACAGGAAGGAGGAAAGCGGGAGTCCAGGCTGAGTGGCTTTGCATTTTAGAAGTCACTTGGTGGGTGCATCCATGCAAGTTCTGCTTATTTCCATTAGCCCAGTGTAGTCATATGGCCTCACCCCTTTCCTGCAGAGGAGGCAGAGAGAGGAGTTCTGCTGAGCAGGTCTGTGCTCCCTAAAGCATGGTGGGGGTGGTGATTATTATTTTAAGGAAGATGGAGAGAATGGGGAAGTGTCTGCCACAGTGGACTCTAAGTGCAGGAGTTGTATATTCTATTCATTGTCTTTAACTGTTCATGTTAATAGCTCTGGGAACAAAAGAATTTAGTAGAGGCCAAACGGGAAATGTGGAAACCAGTTAGGAGGCTACTTGTAGTAATTCGGGTGGCAGGCCATGGTGCCTACTAGGTGTTAACAGGGTGCTCGTTCAATTCTTAACTAATAATTACTGTTCACTTACAATGACATCATTGTAGAAGTTAATGAATTGTAGAATATTTATTATGATTGTCCTCACAGAATCATTGCTTCCGCCACCTGTAGGTTGATCACATTACTATATATTTAATAATTTTACAAGCAATGTAACAACTTACTTTGGACACCAAGCTAATTGTTCTAAGTTGCTTTATAACATGACGTGAGCTGGGAGATTAGTTAGGAAGTCTTTGTGGCAGTGCAAGGGAGAGAGAGAGAGGAGTGGCTTAGCCTAGCAGTGCAGGTGAGAGAAGGAAAGCTTCAGGGTATAGGTAGAAACAGAGCCAACAGAACTGACAGATGGATTGTGAGAGGTGAGAGAGAAATTAAGAATGGCTCATAGGTTATAGCCTCGATCAGTTTAATCGCTCTTGTTGCCATTTACTCAACTAGAGAAGCTTGGTGAAGAAATGGGTTTCTAGGGGCTGGTGAGAATCAAGATTTCTGTTTTGGTTATATAGGTTTGAGATTCCAAATATAACACAAAACGAATGTCTTATAAGTGATTAAACATAGATGCCTAGAGTTTAGGTGTCAGGCCAGGGGAAAGGTAATCTATAAATCAACTGGGAGTTCATGCTACAAAGATGCTCCTGGGATGTTTGAAGGATGAGATGAAGCAAATAAATGCAGGAGTAAAGTGCAAAATTCCAGAGGCTCTCTCTGTCCTTCAGAGATAAGAATGACACAGAGTCTGAGAATGAATGGGCTTAGTTTATCTGCTCTTTAGGAGCCTTCACAGATGGAGAAGGCACTTATTCTCCACAAGATTTCTAGGTGTTTATGGTGACTATCCATAGTTAAGTGGATAGTCATAAGAGTGGATGGGGACGTCGTAGATGTCCTTCTTTTTAGAAAGGGTTTCAAAGAATGGGCAGTTCAGAAGCCTCCAACTTCTCTCTTTTATGTACTTTCTATTCTTTTGGCCTAGGGTGTGTTTCTTGACTTCCCAGATGTGCTCACTGAGGCCTGCTAAACATTCAAAGTCAACTGATATTTTCATCAGGATAGATTTCATAGGACTTTGTAAACATATCATAATGGTTGGAAGCTTCATTTGTACATCCATGAACTTGAGGCCAGATCCAAGACTTTAAAGGAATATTCTGAGCTCTTTGGAGCTGGCTTCTCATCAGATAATAACAACACTCTGTTTGGTCAGCACCCTGGAGTAAAATTGGGAATGATGAAGTGTTTTGTAGTGCTTGTCACTTTGAACTTTTTTTTTAGTCTCCTGTAGTCTGTACTTCAGTCTCTTTCCCTTCTACCCCTCTTCTATTTGTATCACTTTTTAACATTTTAACAGTTCATCAGAAAGGGAAAGTAAGAACTGGATGGTCTCCCTCTCATTTTTTAACACCTTTGACTAAAAGTGGATCTGTGACTATAATCACTTCCAGAAAGGACTTGCACTGGCTGCCAGTAAATTGACTCTTGCTTCCAAATATTGAGCATGTAGGGGCAAAGGCGTGGGGTAATGAAGTATTTTTTTTTTCTACCACCAAGATAATGCTGTTTGCCTGCACTCCTGGTCTTTATTTTTGGGCACCAAATCTATCTGATGAAACATTTTAATCATGCCAGAAGCCAACCTGCTTTTTCTCTCTCATTTATCCCTTAAGTTTATTCATTTACTTAGAAATTAAAACAAAAAGCACTTCCATCCATTTGTTCATTCATCTGCTGTTCAGCCATTCATGAGTTATTGAGTGAGCACTCATGTCAGCTCCACACTGTGCCGAGAATTTTCAGAACTTCAAGAGATGAGTCTTATGGTCATTGCTTTGGTAGTGTTGATATTTTTAGGGTGTAGAACTTCCACTATCTAAAATACAATTCTGAGACAACATTGACTAGATTGTAATGGAGTGGGACAGTCTGAAGCTATGAATACTCAGGAAATTGAGAAAAAGAGAAGGACTATGGTAGGCTTGAGATTAGTCACCTGTGGCTTTTCAGAAGAGAAATTCTTGAAGTGGCCTTGGAGGGGAACTTTAGGTTTTTGGACAGGTTGCTCAGTGTGTGCATCACAAACCTTCACTACGTTCCAGTCCCTATTTATGGTCAGGTTGAGAGTGGCTCTGCAAGGGTTATAGGAGAGTTTAGGTTCTGATCTTATTATTCAGTTAAAAGTTATTCATCAATTTCTGCCATGTGTTTTTCTTATTATATTCAAGTCTTTTCTCTCCATACTAAAAATGTTAATGACAAGTTCTATGTCCATCTAATCTTAATATCCCCCTTGGTAAGTGGCACACACAGTACTATACATGCATGAAATAAACACTTATTGAGATGTCTAGGAGAAAAGGAAACCATAGCGCTGGTGAGCATGAACTTTTCCTTTTTTGGAGCCAGGATATTTAGATTCAAATCCACATGGTGTTCACTTTTCCCTAGAAGGAACAGTGGGCAAATTACTTAAACCATCTGTGTCTCTGTTTCTTCAACTTCACCTTAGATAACTATATTACCTGCTTCATACCATTGCTGTGAGGATTAAATAAGGTAATAAATACTTAATGTTTAAAAAAGTGTCTGGATAATATCATCATCATCATGATAAAATGTTTATGGAGAAAAAATGGAAGCATAGGGGCCATTTTGGGAAGAGGAGACAGAAGGGTAGTTTAGGTAAGATAGGGGTAACAGATGAAATATTTCATGTGCTTAGCTGAGTAGTTTAGCAGATAGAGGCAATCAGCATCATTGGGTGAGGTGGTTTCAATCTCAAGTCTAGGGGCCAAATCATTTCATTAGAGACTCAAGGCCACAGCATGGTCTGGTGATGGTGGAGGAGGAGGACATAGCTAACTAAATATGACAAAGAAAGCAGGTTGTGAACCATAAAATAACTTTATATTTGATGTGCTGAGTGTTTTTACTTGAAAAGAAACATTTGTGCCCCTATTTATTCAGCAAACATTAATTGGGATATTCTGCTAGGTAGGATTATTAAATTAAATAACTTAGTCACTGAATCAGCGCTCACGAACATTATGGTTTTGCAGGTAGCTAGATTTTAAACAGTTTCAATAAAGTGTGATGGGTGTGAAGATGGGGAAGCATAGAAGAGTGTGGGCAGCATCTCTCTGTTTTTTCTCCCTGCCCTGGAAGCACCTCATGTTTCCAACTGATGCATTTGGAAGCCTTCAGGATCTGGCTCAAAGCCTACTCCCCGTTGGAAGTTGGTGTGACAGTCTTTAATTTTATTTTCTCTTGTCCTTGCTTCTATCATTCTACAGCCATGCATTGATATTCTAAGTTTCCATAGCCTTCTGAATTGATTCAGCTTTTACTCAAGAAGATATATGAAGAGAGTTCTGGGATGCTATGTCTACTCATACTTCCCTTTGTCCTTTTCTGAAAATTCTTCAGGAATTAGAAATTGATCTCTTCAAAAACAAACTCATTCATATCTTAGAGATCTTTTGAAGTCAGGGGTATTTTTCACTCATCGTTTTAAGCCCACTTTTCATAGTCTTTCCTGTACTTTTGCTCTTTGATGAATGCATTTTATCTTCCTTTTATCTGGGAGAGCCCCTTCCCTGATGAAAGTTGGGAAGTTGGATATCCTGGCACCTTGAAGAAACAGCCAGTTCTGGGTCTCATTTGCAGTGCATTTTTCTGTGATGAATGCTTATCTTTTTTCAAAGCAGGGCTAAGAAGATAAGATACATGTTTGCTGAACTACTGAATATATTGCTTATTACAGGAACAAAATAAATAGAAGTCCAGTTTTAATTACAAAAAGAATTAATCTTAGGAAACGTTGATAAAATTGAAGCCTTAAACCACAGTCTATCTCCTTAAACTTGATGTGGCATAAGATAACAGTCACAGAGGAGCAAATCCAAGTTAACCTCTGTATTTGAACTTCATGCTTAACGGGGTTGGTTACAGAAGGACTCATTTTTCCAATATGGTAGGACAGGCAATTATCTATTGTCTCTTATACTAAGACTAACCTTTACACTGACTCATCTTAGACCCCTTCTTTCTCTGGAGAATACCATCTACATAAACTGCAAATCCAAAATAATGAAGATCTGCTGAACATATGCAGAACAGATGATTAGGGAAATTATCTATCCATTCAATGGCTACATTACTCATATCTGCCACCTAGCTGCCCATGCAAATACCAGCCTGTCTAAAGCCAGTCTCTAGGTCATTCCCCATGTTGATTCATGGAGGCCATGTGGCATGGCAACTTGGGAGGGGTACAAGGGCTACCATCCCCAGACAATGTTGCCTAAATTCCTGGCACAGTGCTTTTAGGGAGTGAAAAAAAAGTAAGATGATGTCATTCGGGTAGTGTTCAAGTTATGCATTCAGTCTCCCTAAGTTATGTATTTGGGATCTCTTTGGGAATGGACTGCAATCAAAATTCTGGAAAATTCAGTTTACATTCTGTGCCAGTGTGGTGTTGGAAACCCTTGCCCTAGACAGCTATCTAGGAGCAAAGAGAAGCTGAAGAGAAAGAAAAGCAAATACTGGAGGTGAAAGGACCCTTGTTGACTTCATAAGCGGCTCCCTTTGTCATCTGCATGACGTGACCAATGGCCAAAATTTGCAATTTGAATTGTCCTAATCCTGCAGTGAGGAAATCACAAGTGTTTGCAGATAGAAATTTCTCAGTCTACCTCTTATGACATAGATCCACAAAAGAAAACAAAGCAAAACAAAACCCAATATTATAGAAATGGAATTTTCAGTCCTTCAATTGGGTCTTTGAATAAGTCACATTCAGTAAGTGCATCCTTGCATTAATTAGGCCCCATAATATCAGGATTAAAGCCAGGTGGGTTGAAAAGGTCACGTTGAGAACCTGTGGTCTTTACCAGAGTATTTTCCTGTTTCCATTTAATTGAATTTTAAGTGGGTTCATAATGAATGGCTAAAACCACTGTAACTGTTTTTGCCACATGATTTTAATTAGTGACTGGGAAAATGACCTGGTTTAATTTAGCAATGAAAGGGTTATTTTGAAGCTTGTGAAGAAATGAAACAATATGCTGTGTTAGGTTTTATTTTGGGGAGGCTACTTTTCTCTACATCTTTGAAATTATTATTCACTAACTTTGTGCCATGCACTGTGCTGGGGATGTAGCATCCCTGCCTTTGTCCAGCTTACACAGTATAAGATTGCTTATTGTTTAGACTTAAATAAGAAATCTTTTTTTAGACTTAAATAAGAAAAGAAAACTCTTCAAGAAAAGTCCTGACACTAATAGTAAAACAAATGTAAAAGCATATTAGATTTTAGCCTGCTCTATCCGCTATATCCATTTCTACAAAGGAACATTTTACTGGCCAAAATGGTTTTCCACTCTCACTGAAAATAATATTGGCTTCTATATATATATTCTTTTAAGACATTATTCAGTGTAAGATATACTAAGAAAACTCTTTAATAATCAAAACATATAATTTGTGGCATATAGCAAATATGCCACAAACTTTAGTTACGTGGCAAGGAGAGCCCAAAGACAGCAAGGATTTTGAGGCTTTGCTGGGAGCTCATAGTTACTGAAACAAGAACAAAAAATTTAGGCTATGTAGCTAGACTGTACTGTGTCTCCCTTTTCCCTTCACTCTGACCTTATATCCAGATGATGCTAGGATGGGATAAATAACATGATGAAGTGGCTTTGCTTTATATGGTTTCCTAAGGCTATGACTATTTTACAGAGATTCATTCCACTGGAAGTCCCAGGTTTCCTGTTTTTATTATGCACACTTCACATGGTGGTTTAGCCTAAATTGGCCATTGCAGAGTTTGGAGAGCAGCCTGCTTAACACAGTAAATTGTACTGCTACTACCATACCCATCTCTCACAGCCCATGTCCTGGGGCTGATCAGATACACAGCCAGGAACACAGAAGAACATATCCATGCTTCACTTTCCCCCTATTTCTGAAGTTAGCTCCTCCCTGAAGTTTTACTTCAGTCATGTTTACTTGGCCCATTGAGTGGGTATCAGGAAGCAGATGAGTTAAAGGGAGAGCTGACAATCAGAATGCGTTTTCCCTTTCATTGCAAGGAGTTCCTTCACAGTTTGTATCCTGCAGCTCCTGACTGCAGGGACCAAGGGCTCAGTATTGAGCTCACATGGCTTGGGGAATCTGTGCAGGGAAGCCAACGTCGCTTCGTGCAATCATACATGATGTTAGCCAGATGAAGTCCCCAGCGAGCCCCTGTAATAGAATTTCTCTTCTAGAAGACTGTCAGCATATTCACGAAAATCTCTGTTCCATGTGCATGGTAATTGAGCTAGTCAAGAGCAGGCAAAATAATATGTGTGAAGAGGGTTATAATAACTGGTAAAGAAGTAGGCAGCCCATAACCACAGTGTAGAATAACCGGGTGGAGGAGGTGAGATTTGGAAGTCCTTGTGAGGAGACGGTGGTGTGAGCTGGAGAGCAGGTGGGGAGTGAGGGTGCCCCTGTGTCTGCTCTGGGCATCGGCATCTGCAGTCTCCCCTGCCGAGGGCGCAGCTTAGGGTAACTGTCTAGTTCTGCAGCTTCAGGCGCTCATCCTTCTTTGCAGCGGACAAGAACTATCCTGGCCACCAAACTCCTTGAAAGATTACTGTTGCCATTTTTCTTCTGTTTTCATAACTTTGACAATATGTCAGTAACTTAAGCCGCTGATGGTGGAGAATTCGGAAAACAAAGCAGAGCGCAGTTCAGGCACTGTCCATGTGGCTCTTCTGTCTCCAGGCGGTTCAGGCCACCAAAGGCAGAACCTGCATGTTATGCTGACTGCAAACTTAGGAGGCTAGGTTATAATGTGGGAGGCACTGCTGCCCTCGGTTTGCAAGCAGCAGAAGAGGGCAGCTGCTGTAGTGCTCAGGGTTCTTCAGTCTGGAAGGATTCATGTCCTGCTAACCCTGTCCAGAAAGTCTTTCTTCACCTTGCTTTCCCTGACTGCTTCTTCCCTCTGATATTATAAGTGGGTCATGATAAGGTACCAGAGAACTGCACACAGGAATGAGTGAAGACAATCGAACTGTTTTTGTATTCCAGAGGAAAATTTGGTCCATCTGAATACATTTTGTTTAGGTTGCCTTTCATAGTCCTCTTTTGAATGGTGGCCAAGAAATAAGTTTCAACTGAATTTATAATTGCACCTTCATACACTTAAGTAGTTTTATTGGGGTGTATGTGTGTGTGTGTGTGTTTGTGTGTGTGTGCATTAGTGTAAGTGTGGGTGGGGGCTTGGTCTCATCCTTTACATAGCTTTCTAGTACAGTCATTTTATGGAAAGTCTGTGGAAATGCCAGTGTATGCCATCAGTTGTGATAAACACACCTGGTAATCATCAATGTTTCTGTATCTGAAAAAATCAATCTGAGAACTCACCGATTCTAATGATTTGACAACACTAAGATTGGTAGGAGGCCTAAGTGACTCTTTGCAACACTTTTGGCTCATCTCCATTTATTGTTTGGCTATTTATCAATCATAGGATGAGAAATCATTAAAATTATCCACAGATGCCTCTAATGGTAGGAAAAACAACTCAGTTTCCCATGACATGAAGACGTGAATGAGAAGATGGGAATGAAAGTGTGCTATTTATTCCCTCCCCTGAGTAATAAAATAGTAAGCTGAATGGGAAAGGGTCAATAATTTTCTGTGAACATCCTGGGTTATGAACACGTCCATGGTTTACATTTTCTTCAAATGCACATTTGTGAAACTAAGCATTCTTCCTTCTCCTTAGGTCCATCCTGACATCCCTCACATACATTTCTTTTCTCCAAGAGTGCCGGACAGGAGGCAAGCCACAAGACAGTCTGTGCTTTTGTGAGATTTGACCAGTTAGCAGGTGAGACAGAAGGAGAAGAAAAAAGATTCAGTGTTCCTCTAAAGTGTAACAAGACAAAGCCAGAATAGACAAAATCCAGGAGAGTTAGTAGAGACATATAAACAGAAGGAAATATATCCATGTTTCTGGGATTTGCTGCTTAGACACAGGCTAGAAGGCCACGATTCCGAATTCCCATTCTTAACTCTTGTGTGTCTTCAGTCAACTTTTCTAATGGCCTGGTAATATTAGTTATTTATACTCTATTCAATATTTATTTATTGTGAAATATCTGACATACATGTTAGTTTGTTCTGGTTACCTACTATGCAAATGGTATTTTTGGAAGGGCATGGAGGATAGACTGGGGTAAAGAGAGAAATCAGTAAATACAGATGTCAGAATTATATCATTATAAAAATGCCTTTTAATCTTTTGCTATCCACTGTATCAAATTTCTCAGTATACAATATGTTTAAAAATTATTTTTCTATTATCTATATTTGTCCACATATATTGCTCTATTTTAAAATAGCTTAGGCTGGTAACATCTAGATGTCATACATCTATGTGTCAATATCGGTAAGAAAACTATTTAATTAATTACAAATAGCTGCTGCTTCAACTCCCTGCATAGCTCCCTGCATAGCTGCAGACCCAGCTAAATATTTTGAATATCACATCTGAATGAAGTAAGAAAGCACACACACACACACTCCCCTGAGTGTTAGATCAGCATAAGTGTTAAACATCAGGGGCCTGTGCTTCAAGAGCTTTCCTTGGAAGGAATTTACTATGTGTTTTTTTTTTGTAATCAATAACTCTTATCCTAATTTTAAAGTGCTCTTAGAATACTAATGTTCTACCTTAATTTAAACATATCTTTCCAAAGCAAGTCAAAATATTTATTCCACTAGGCAATATAGTACTTTTAACCAAACAGAAAATTTTGTTTCATCCCTGCACCTGGCCTCAATCCACTGGTGCAGAATCTTAAGTCTCAAAACACACTGAACTTAGGTGCTCTCTATGGCCACTAAGCTAGGGAAGACAAGAGAGTATTTACACGTCAGTATAGATTGTAAACCTGAAGCGAACTGGAGCAATCTCAAGTCTGTTCTTCAGGCCTTAACATATCATTAAAGCCTAGGGACGGAGAGAGCTATGGGGGCAAAGTCAAGTCAAAGCCAAACAGTGCTAGGGCTTTGGCAGTCTTCCAGGGAACAAATCAAATTGAGCAAGTTAGCAATTCACAACTGCAGAGAATTTGGAATGTAGTTGCAAGTTATCCAAGGCTCTTTACATTATTGTTTTGGCTTTATCATTTTTTCCACCTTAGGATTAGTTTCTCATTCCATACCACAAACAGTTTTATATATGAACTTCTATCCCATCTGTTTATAATAGTTCAGTGATAAAGCATACTATATCTTATGTTAAAATCCTTTTGGTTTCACTAGGCTGTAACTTTCTTGAGGGCAGGTATTATTCCTCATCCGTTTTTGTGTCTATTGTAGAGTCTAGCAATTTGCCTTCCAATATTGAAATTGTTGTTAAATGCATTACACCAACATGAGTTGAAAACAATATCGAGTTCTCTGAATTCAGCAAATGTCTAGAGCTTATGGTACAGTGTCTGGCATAGAGTAAACATTCATCTCATAGTAGCTTCTGTGACGAGCTTTGCTATACGACTGTACAGGTGAATCCAGATATACAAGTGTAAGCTTATATATGGAAATAAGAGTTTATGCCATAAATATATAATTAATTAAAATAGAAGATCTTCTGTAACCTTAAGATGATTTATAGTATTGAAGAGGAGGATCCTATACATCTCATTCCTTTAAAATATTTGAGTCAGCAGAGTACTGTTAATACAAGTTCATGACCACTTATTCAAACCCAAATTATTAATTCAAAGTATAATAATTTGGAAATATGTCATTTCCAAGAAATATTTAAAAATTGTGCAAATAATTCTAAAATCAAAAAGACATAAAGTTGGATAGGGTAAGGTCTGGAAAAAATCCATGTACTTACATTTCAACATCCACACCAATCATGGTAAAATAATCAGTATCCTAGATTAAGTGAGAAAAGGAAATGACAGCTTTCTGAGTCATTCTCATTATTAGGGGTCTTCTCATCTAATTGCCCTGCCTTTTACTTTATTTTGTCACCCCCTTTGGTCCAACTTATGGGCTAAACCTATGCGCAGCTCATGCTGGAGCTTTTCAGCTCCATTCACCCCAGAGGAATCTCTCAGAACTTCTTTGCCCTGGCTTTGTCACAGAACAATATCACTTTGGAAGAAAAGTGTTGGCTGAATCCCTGTTATCACCTAATTTCCTTTCATTTGATGAAATCCTAGCTCCGTTTTTCAGTGAAGCATTCAACAGACTAATGTTGAAACAGAGCAAAATTGATCTGTAACTAAAGTGCCATGAAATCACGTGTATTCTGTAGCATTCTGGAAAGCACTGAAGTTTTGGCCACCGTTTGTGGGCAATAGTTCATCAGGAAGGTGCTGTTGATGCAGGGGCTGAGAGCCCTTTGCAGTGTAAGCTCATTCCTTTCGTGTTACATCAGTGAGGCAAGGCTTTGGGAATGAGAAGACCTGGGTTTGAGTTGGCATCAGAAGTTGTGAATGCTGTGCCCCGCATCTCCTGGGCCCACCTGAGTTCCCTTGAAGCTAAGATGGACAGTTTCCAGCATGCAAACTGCTTCTCATCTTCCATTCTCTGAGACTCACCTGGGGACTTTCATTATAACCCTGGAGACTTTTTCTGCTGCTTGGAATTGCAGGGGAGCTAAGGCCCCCAAGGACACCCCTCAGTCTGGGGTGTGGGAAATGGTGGACAGATGCTCAGTCATCCAGTTCCATGGTGGGAATATTCAGAGGCATGCTCCATATGGTCTGTCTCTCCCTATTCGCTCACTCCTGTTTCTGAGGATCACTTCTCCAAAAAACTACCTGTACCCAGGCCTTTGCCTTGGAATCTGCTTTGAGAAGAACCCAAAGTAAGACATGGTCCTAACTATGCGTTTAATGGACACTGGAACTCTGAGGAGGTTATTTTATTTTCCTGAGTATTAAGTTTCTTGACCTGTCCAATGAGACAGTTGGGCCGACTTGAGAATTTTCCTATTTATTTAGCTGTAGAACTCTTTAAAAAAAAAAAATCTTAAACAGAACCTTAATAAAAATACTTATAAATGATGAACATGTTTCTTTGATAATTTAAAGATTTTTGTCTGTGTGGAAGACATTCAATTGTAGATTACCAAGACATATCTCTGGGTTCTTGTGATGCTATGCAGTACAATTTTAGAACATCTGGACTAGATGATCTTGAAGTCTCAGGGAAAGCTTAAAATTCTGTGATTCTAACTGTGGATAAAGGTCCTTGATGAGCTCTCTTCCTCCTTCCCACTCTCTGGGCTATTTTTCAAACTCCAAACCCATATAGATCCAGTTTAGAATCTTTCTTCCCATACCATTTATCTCCCCATCACCAAATGGTTACATATATATGCATAAGTGTGCATGTGTATCTATATATACCAAAGAACAAATCAGAAATATAATCTCCCATCTCATGGCATCACATGGTTTCCCAGGAAATTCAGTACAAAGACTATAAATTTTGATGATTTTCTGGGGGTGTACGGGAGCAAAAAGGAAATCCCCATTAAGAAATTTTTTTAACTTCATCATAAGGATTTTCAAGCTTTTTTTCCTTCTTTTTCATTTATAATCACAGATTTAGTAATATTTTACAGCTTTAACACAGATGAGTTATATGGGACTTATAAATATATTTCAGGGAGACTATGTACTGTAAAGGTTTTTTTCGCACCTAAATTTAAACTCTTGGCCAATTCTCAACAGTTGTTTTCCTTTCTGCAACAAGGTATTTTGACTAGTTTTAAAATAAGATGATTTTTCTCCCCCTAAACATGCCTCTTTATTTCTTCCTTTCCCACACTTTCTGCCTAAGCTGGGATCTGGATTTTCATCAGCCTGTCTTCCCCTATTATTTTCCTTTGAATACTTCAGTATGTCCCATTGTCCTTCCAGGTAAACCACTAAATCTGCAACCACTTGTTCTGGTTCCTGGGACTGGTTCCAGCACATCTTTCATTTTGCCAATCTTTCCAGGGACACTTTCCTCTTATTTCTTAAACCCTGCACTTTTGCTTAAGTTGTAGAAATACACAGGGAAAAAAAATCCTTTCTTGGACTTTTATTTTCTGGTGGAATAGCTATTATCTCATTTCCACTGTTCATCAAATCTTTGCCATTTGGATCACATGGTTTTCCTTTGAAAAATTTTTTTGAGGAATCAAACAGAGGATCCAGTTTGAAGGACTAAATTTGGAGAAGAGATAGAATAACACTCGTCCAATTTTCTGGCAATATCCAGAAATATATCCTGATAACATGTATGCAAGTTCTGTTAGGAAGGATTTTTTCTCTCAAGTATGATTCTTAGTAATGTTAGTTTGGCATTTCTTAGTAAAACCAGAAGTCAGTAAAAAAGAGAGTAACTTATATACCCATCCCTGGAATCCCACATTTCCAGCGGACTTGAAAGTTGTAAGTTCCTTTCACAAGTACTTTATTTACCCAGCAATTTTCTACTGTTTCAGAGCTTTGAAATACAGGAGAGCATTATGTCAAGACTTAACTGCTTAGAGAACACATCCTTCCCTCTTCTTGACAGAGTTCTCCATGAGCCCTTCAGCTGCATGTGTTGCCCTTTCCATTTTTTTCTTTCAGAGCTCCATCTTTACTTTCTTAAGACTACCGTATGACTTCATCTAGTTGCATTCCTTACCCAAGCCACCCAGGTTGTGGAATGTAGGTCTCTGGTCTCGTACTCCTGACTCAAAGTTCCTATGAGCAGGAGCTCATCCCAGAGCTAAGGAGGCAACATGTTGGGTACAGGATAGATCCTAATATATGCTGGCCAAGTAAATCATCAAATTACTGGAACATATGTTTTAGGAGTTGCTTTTGGATAAGGCTTCATTAGGAACTTCCTGAAGGGCTCGAGATTTCATGATTTGGCTGTTTTTTAGAAACTCTGACCAGCTTTTTTGTTATATCCAGTTCCATGCATGAATTATGTATCTGAAATTTCTCTCCTACTGTGCTAGGCTTTGATGGCATCCCAAGCTTTGAACTTGCTGTCTTTCTTTGTCAGATTACAATACTTTATCTCATTCTTGGTCTGGCTTTTCCACCTCAGACACTGATGTGAAAAATAAAATCCCTTTCATTTACATTTCTTCTGTCATGTGCATCCCCACGTTTATCTGTGCTCACGTCAAGCATCAGCCCACACCCTGTGGAGACAACCAAAGGTTCTATGATGGATGCTCAGTGGTGGTGTACTTACCACTGGCCAGTTGGGGGGCATGCCAGTGGGGAAAAGAGCTATTTGTTTTCCTGTTTTAGTTCCATGATCCTTCAGCAAATTAAGCCAGTATATCTCTGCATTCTGTTTTATATTATTTCTGGGCAGGAATCACTACTGATGCCTCATTCTCTTTAGCACCGGTGCTCCCAACAGTTGGCCAACTTGTAGCCAGAGGTATCTTGACGGTCTTGTATGCATTTCCTCATTTGAATTCATATTTTTCCCTTCCATGGAATTTCTCTTGCCATATTTCTTTCAAGGTTGTTTTTGTTGTTTATTCTTTTATTGTGATACCTACAAAAAGATGTTGCCAGGCCAAGATCTTAGGAGGGTGGGTAGTTGCCAGGGGCCTCCAAAAAGTCACATGTTATCTATTTGGGGCACTAGAAATTGTGAGGCAGCCTCAACGAACTTTTTGTATTTGTTCTGCTCCTGTTTCACTGGTCATCCCAGTCTGCCTCTACAGGTGTGATAAGGTTGGGCAGGACCTTTTCCTTCTTGTTAGCTATATTTTTAGATGGTGGCAGATGACAACAATAACTGTAATTATTTGCTGCATGAGAATTCTGTGCCAGGCAATGTCCTATGTGCTTTTATGTATATCTTTTATTTAATGCCCATATGAAAACATATGAATTAAGTATTATCCACCCTATTTCTTTGGAGGCCTCTGTTGCTCTTCATGTGTGCTTGCTAACCTGGTATTTCCCACCCCTTCCTGGCATCTGTTAGTGTAATATGTAATGGCATATAATGTGTCATGTATGTAATATGCTATTATGTAGTAGATAATTTTCTGAGCCTTAATACTATGATAATTTTCTCCTTACTTTGAAAACATTATGTTCATTAATCCTTAGTGATCAATGAAGATCAAGAGGGGGATCATAACTATTCATATTATCTTATTTTTTCTATTCAGTGGTTTTGGTGCTCCCTATAAATCCAAAATGGCAAAGAGAAGAAGAGGGGAAATGGTGTCTGGGGCTGTTTCCCTTGCTTTTCCCCATTCTGAGGATGCCATCCTCCTGTGTTTTCTCTTTACTCCCATTTCCTCTCACCCCAGCCTGAACCTCCAATTCACACACACTCCCTGCCAGCCCCCTTTCACATAAACCATACATGGGAGGTAGACTTTCCTTACAATATGTTTTAAACCCATGACTTAACTGTGAATTCTCTTGGCTAGTTGAAGAATCTGAGGGACAGAGCAGTGAAACCACTTGCCAAGTTCCTAGAAATGTGCCAGAGCAGTATGTGAACTGTGGGGCTTCCTCACGTGGAGGTCTTGCCTATGTCTTGCTCCCTCTGGGGAATCTTCTCTGAGACCCTTCCACTTTCTCTGAAGGCAATTATTCCCTCCTGCCTCTGTATCACATGTCACTCTATATATCCCTCAGCACAGCATTTATCTCAGGATATTGTGACTGGAGGTTTATTTATCTTCCCTAGTAGGTCATGACACCCTTTTTGGCAAACACTATTCCATTTACCCACGCATCCCCCGGGCCTGGTGTATTGTAGACGCCAGACACGGGTTTGTCCTGGGATGACTGCATTCGTGTGGTGCAGGGACTTGGCTGCTGTCTTTTTCTTGTTCCCAGGATATTGCTTCAGAGGGAACCTGTTGTTTAGTAAGTGCTGAGATAGGAGCATAGTCCTATTGACCCAAAAATATGCGAGGAAATGTGAATTCCAACCACAGAAGTTTCATCACAAAGATTCCATTTTCAAGTTAAAAATCTGGAGTTAAGCCTCATCCACTCATGTTATGGAATCTCCTTTGTGAAACTATGAAAGAAGTTTAAACAGGAAGGTCAAATTTCAAAATAAAAGCTCAATATTAAGGCAGGCTTTCCTTCAGGTAATAAGAATTTTGCGCATTCACATGTGAACATACAGGCACACACAGACGTATCTGCTGCTTGAGGTCATTCTATGTGGTTATATACGCTTTCAATTTACATATGAAATATTACCAAATTGTTTACATCCATGGATTTCTGACATAGTTTCGGCTTGACCCATGGCAAATTTACCCATCTAGGCATAGAAAGAGACACACCTCCGTCCCAGATTTTAACTCACAAGCAGAAGTAACTTATTAAAGGAGTCAGGAGAGAAGAAAAAGAAATAGCTAAGCTTCTAATAGAAGAAAGAAAGCAAATGTTGATTCAATCAATTGATTTACTTTTAAGTAAGAGCCCAGATGTTTTCTGTTAGGTCCCTGGTGAAAATTCAGCAGGCGCCAGGGATGCTTGAGGACCAGTGGCTTCTGATAAAATTTGAAATGAATGTCTGGGCTGTTCTTGCTAAATGGGCTTTTGCACAGCAGGTCTGTCACTGGGATGCGGTCTTTCTCCTGAGCAGGAGGTACATTCATGCTCTCTTCCACTGCCCTACACTTCTGTTCCTTCCCCCTTTGGGGGAAGATAACATTATATTTTTATGTTGTGTATTGTTTGAAATGATTAATTGGAAAGAATTTCACCCTCTACCTATAGATAGCTATTTGAATCCTGTGTTTTCTGGCCCAGCAGAAACAGCTTTGTTATCTCCTCATCTTACCTGGGCTACAGGGTCCTCTTTGAGCAGCTTAAACTGTGGTTGAGGTGTCAGTGTCTCTGATTATGCTTCATAACCTATCCCTCAGCCTTGCTATGGAAAC